>PKML01014475.1:130490-159508 GCA_002933935.1 Eutrema yunnanense
ATATATTATATTCTTACCTTATTGTTTTAACAACACCTTTTATTTTCTAAGTTTACAAATTATACCTAGTTATTTTTAAAAATTATAAAAATTAATGTACAACACATATCATTGTATTTTTGTTTTATATATATTAAGATTGTATTTGAACGTTTTTTATTTCTGAAGCTAACTAATATTTATTTATAATTATGTTTTTAAACACAATATTGTATTTGAATATTAAATAAAAAAGTTTAAAACTTTATTTAGATATAAACTAGATACATGTAAAATTATAAGGATCATTTTTGCAAATAAACAAAACTAAAAAGTAAAATGAAGCGATGAATAATATATCATCAAATTTGATGTAATGTTCATAAACTCATTTTTCCATTCAAAATAAGGAACCATTGGAGAGAAATTTATCTCATTTTTTTGATGTTTCTCCTCAAAATAAGAAACCATTGGAGATGATCTTACATGTCAAACAGTTCATTGATTTTGTAAGTGTACTCACACACTAATTAACTAGTTGTCTAGCATGATCGATCTTAACTGAAATCGGTCTTAACTGAAATCGGTCTTAACTACCAAAAGAAAGGTAGTTAAGACTTGAGATTATTAATATATTTTAAGCACCTCATAGTTGAGAGATTCTTGTGGAATAAATCTAGAACATGTTGTATGTAGAATGTATCTCTGCCTCTCTTGACACAATGACATTATGTACGAAAATTTTGTTTATATATACTGTCATAAAAAAGAATTTAATCAATTTAAATACTACGAAACAAATAAAAAAGAAGAAAGTACCCGCTCTCGAACTTTTTAACTTCTTACCATTATCATTTTCATGACTGCCTTTGTAAATTGGAACTTATTTCAGTTCTACTGACTAAAAATCGTAAATGGATCAGATGTTTTTTGAAGAAATTTTAAAATATTCTGTGACAATTTTTTATATATACATTTTTGTGAAATATCAATAACTGAAATCGTAAATTAAATGGTGGTGGGCTAGTGGTTCTCATTTGTGGAGGGGTTACCATGTTGATTTAGGCCACTGATCGATTCTCCGCAAGCGCGAAATTATCTAATCACTCTCATTTGGTCAGTCGAAGATGCTACCGCACTTTAGATCCATATAAAAACCTGATAAGTAGATTAGTCGATAGTATCACTCATCCATGGGATAAGTAAAAAGCTCGGATTACCCTTATTATCAGAAAAAAAATTATAAAACAAAAAAACCGAAATCGTATCAACCATGTGAAATTGATGAGTTATGATTATATATGTTGTAGATGATAATGACTGCTACAGTCACGGCGTGAACGTTGACGGGCGGTTGATAGCTTTATATCAGAAACTCTGTTATCTCGCCGTTAAATATTTCTATCGAAAACTAGAGAGAGAAAATTTGCGCAGTTGTTCGGAGAGGAAAGGAAAGAGCGAAGAAAAAAAAATCAATTATTTTTGATTGATTGATTGATCGATTCGAGTCTCGGATGTTGAAAATCTCCGATCGGCCATGAAAGGCGTCTCCTCGGCGCCCGGAGATTACGTCTACTTCAAATCTCAGGTTCCTCTTCACAAGATTCCCGTAAGTTTCTTCTTCTTCGATGAATTTAGATTCTGCATTAGTTTCCGCTGTTGAATTAGGTTCAATATCCAAGCTCTGCTCTCGGTTTGAAAAAAATATGCTCAATTTCGATAAGGGTTTTTTAATTGGTTGACGCTAATTTTAGGAGATTTCTTTATGTGAGTAGATGGGTTTATGCAGCTGAAATTTCACATGATTTAGGGTTAGAATTTTGATTGAGCCATTTTGTGAATGCATTTGGCTCTTCTTTCTGGCTTTACTTGAGTTAAAGTTTTTGTAATTACCCAAATTTGTTAGTATATTCATATTTATGTGCATCTTTAACTGCAGATTGGGACAAAGCAATGGCGTTACTATGACTATGGTCCAAAGACTGTTCCTCCACTCATATGTATTCCTGGAATCGCAGGAACTGCAGATGTTTACTATAAACAGATTATGTCACTCTCTATGAGGGTATGTCAAATTCGTAGTCTTTGAACGTTCATCTGCAAACAATCTTTTATAGATGCTTATGTGTTGTTAGGCTATGGTAACTAAGATGCTTATGTGTTGCTGTGTCCTTGGAGGCTGATTAAAATGTTGAACTTGTTTTCTTGAATGCTGTCAAATCTGCAATTCCAGGGTTATCGGGTAATTTCAGTTGACATTCCACGGGTTTGGAATTATCATGAATGGATTCAAGCATTTGAGAAATTCTTGGACACCATTGATGTTCATCATGTAAGATCTCTTTAAGTTACAGACCAACATCTTTGACTCTGAATGTTTTTTACTGGTGCATAGCATTGCAAGTGATTGTTCTTGACCATTGTTAACAGGTGCATCTATACGGCACCTCCCTTGGAGGCTTCTTAGCACAACTCTTTGCTCATCATCGTCCAAGACGGGTTAAATCATTGGTACTATCAAATACATATTTGGATACTCGCACTTTTGCTGCTGCAATGCCATGGGCTCCTTTGTATGTCTTCTTATATAATATTTCTTGTTTTCATTTTTCTTGCTTGTGCCTAAGGATTTGTACTGATTCTATACACTTTTTTTTATGCACTGTGCAGTGTTAGTTGGACTCCTTCTTTTTTGTTGAAACGATACGTTTTAACAGGAATACGTGATGGACCTCACGAACCCTTTATTGCTGACTCTGTCGACTTTGCTGTTTCTCAGGTGGTTCCCTCGATTATTGTCTCTTTGATATTTTCTTGAGCTGATCTTAATAACATGTGAAAAAGGCTTACCATCCATGGTTCCTTTGGTTTGCTCTGATATAGGTTGAGACATTGTCAAAAGATGATTTGGCTTCGCGGTTAACTTTAACAGTGGATACTGCTTCCGTGGGATCTCTACTACTCTCCGATTCGTTCATCACTATAATGGATGTAGGTTTTGACTAACTCCAATCTTAAATGCAAGTTCGTTTTTATCGTCTAACGATGCTGTTTTGTCCTCTGAATTAGACAAATGATTACTGCGCAATTCCACAACTTCTTAAGGATGAACTTACAGAGAGGTATCCCGAAGCAAGGAGAGCTTACTTAAAGACTGGAGGAGATTTTCCATTCTTATCACGGCCTGATGAAGTCAATTTACATCTACAGGTATATATATATATACTCAGGCATCAACAACCCCATTTGCATCAACATCACGTTGTTTTGTTGCATAAAAACATTGTATCTAGATGATGAATCTCACTCTTTGTGTAGCTGCACCTAAGGCGGGTAGGAGTAGAACCACGGCCTGAAGTGGTTAAAGCCATTTCGAAAGATGGCGCAGATGGCACAGACAGTAGTAGCCAGAGCAAGAAGAAGAGTGATGAGGAGAAAGAAGACCGTAGCAACAATATGCCTCAAGGCCCTGGAAGCTCATCCTCGGATCAATCACCGACGCTTCCAGAAAGTTCCGGAAGCTCCAATGATCCGCCTCTACCAACGGACACTGTTCAGTTGCAGAGTTCATCAATGGACAACCTCATATTAGTGCAACTGATGAATGGTGAAGTTTATCAGTCCTGTGTGCTTTTTACGTTGTGTTACTGTACATTGGTTTTGGTGCACTGTGGTTTCATCTCCAGACAATCGGTTTAGTGTTCTTTATTATATATTACCTACCTCTTTTGCTGTTAAATCTTCGTTTATTAATTTTTATTTTTTCTTACCTTTTGGGTTTCTTGATCTGTTTTGGTTTCTCTTGTACTTTTGTGTAAGTTCGACAGACAAAGCAAGAGTTATTTGCTTCTTTGTATGTTTTCAAGTTATTACACTTTTTGGAGAAAAAACTTTGGTTGGGTTTGTGATTAAACCATTGTGCTTTCTAATACTTGCACATTTTGTTTTTTTTTGTAACTTTTATTGGCTAGCTCCTCCTTTTCGAATTTACCTATAAACAATGTATGATTATTTTCTATGAACAGTGGTGAACAAATTATAAAATTTACATACGACAGGGTATTCTATACTGGCTTTTACACAATTGACATCTTTATTTAAAATTTAATTAGAGAGTAAAATTGAAAATTGATGAAAGTTAGAATTAAAAAAGTCTTTCCAAATTACTTTTTTGAATATGGTTATGATACATTATTTTTTCGTTTTTTTATTTGTTTAGAATTATGTATGTCGTCATCGTCTGGATTCAGCTCTACCATCACCATCACAATTATGTATGTCAATCATTGTCGCAGCCCAAGGGTATTGTAGAGAAGTCTCGGATGACTTTGTTCCCTATTAAAGTTAAGGAAGAAAATGTAAAATTTACAAAATTTAGGGTTATTGGTATTATTATTATTTTTTTAAATTCAATCTTCTTTCGTCTTCCTAGTTCGAAATCTAGACTGGAACCGAATTGTTTAAATCGGATTCGGGTCGGGCACGGGTTTGGTGTGTAACCCTGGATTTCGAATTCTCCATCCGTTGATTTGAAGATTCCGGCGATGATTTCGAGATTCGTCCAGAGAATTCGGAGACCAATAACGTCTCTCGATTCAATCAGAGGATTTAGCTCGATAAACCCTAAACCCTCAATCCGGGTGGCGGTTTTCTGGGATCTAGACAACAAACCACCCGCCTCTTTCCCGCCTTACGATGCGGCCGTCAAGCTCCGGACCGCCGCGTCGTCTTTCGGCTTCGTGAAGCTGATGGTGGCTTATGCGAACCGTCACGCCTTCAGCTACGTCCCCGTACAAGTTCGAGAACAGAGGAAAGAGAGGAAATTGCTTAACCAGTTGGAGAACAAGGGTTTAGTTAAACCGCCGGAGCCTTACTTCTGCGGCGTTTGCGACCGGAGATTCTACACGAACGAGAAACTCATCAGTCATTTCCGGCAGATTCACGAGACGGAGAATCAGAAACGTATGAGACAGATCGAATCCGCGAAAGGACACCAAAGAGTGAGGCTTGTGGCGAAATACTCGATGAAGTTAGAGAAGTATAAACGAGCTGCGAGGAACATCATGACTCCTAAAGAAGGTTATGGGTTAGCAGAAGAGCTGAAACGAGCTGGGTTTTTGGTGAATATGGTGAGTGATAAGCCAGAAGCTGCGGACAGAGCGTTGAAGGAACATATGGTGGAAGTGATGGATAAGAGAGAAGTTGAATGTGTGGTTCTTGTGTCTGATGATTCTGGTTTTGCAGAGATTTTGTGGGAAGCCAAGGAGAGGTGTTTGAGGACAGTTGTGATTGGGGACTTGAACGAAGGGGCGTTGAAGAGAGTAGCTGATGTTGCGTATTCATGGAAGGAAGTTGTAATGGGGAAGGCGAAGAAAGAGGTTGACAAGGTTGTGGGGAAGTGGAAGGATAGAGATGTGTTGAAGAAGCTGGAGTGGACTTATGATCCTGCTTTAGAGAAAGAGAGAGGTTCTTGCGGCGTTTGGGATTACGAGTTTGATTATGATGATGAGGAGATTGAGAATGGAACAGAGGTGGAATCAGCGGAGAGTGGAGATGATGGTGGGAATTGGTGGGAGATAGATATTGAAGATGGTGTTGGATCTTCAAGACATTGTCAATAACATCATAGTATTGTTGGGATTACGAGTTTGATGGTGGTAATGATGATGAGATGGAGAATGGAACAAAGGTGGAACCTGTGGAGATTCGAGATGGTCTAAGAGATAGATAATGGAGATGGTGTTGGATCCTTTCTTGATAACATCATAGCATTGTTGGGATTGGTTGCACAGAGGAAGATAGATCACTAGAAGCTAATGAGCAATTTTCTAGGGAATTAACATGGTATAGAGGTTCACAAAACTTCAGGCTACAAAACAATCCTTCTGAATCTGTAGGCATATTAAATGATTGACCGCGAAAGAGATGGAGCAAAAGAAGTAGAAATCTTATTAAGTGCAGCATAGTAAGCTTTTTTCTCAGTTTCTGTTCTCCTGCAGATTCCTTATCCATTGTTTCTTGTTCTCTGAGATTATGCAGTGATTTGATTTGTCATTCCCAAATCATCATGGTTACTTAAAACAAGTATCTAGAGCTATGTATAATTTAGTCAGAATAAAGGAATATGATAAAGATAGGTTTGGATTCACAAGAAGCAAGGTAACAAAATAGATTGAATTACTAGAGAGTATATGCATCAAATTCCAAGCTAATTTATTCTTCGGACAAGAACGAAAAGACAATCGAGTTTCCACAGTAGAAACAAACACCTAACTCATGACGCTGTACATTGCCCAAAATCTACTAACAAATAAATGAAGCAAAAATCTAGCAACACAGAAAAATAATGCAGATATGTAAATAGCCTTATGTTGAGATAACCATGTGTTTGTCCATTAACAGTGGAGCCATTTTTCCTCGGGATGCAAGTGCTTGGCGTTTAACCTTAAGCTGAGTAGATAGAGCAAACTCCGAACTCAAGAGGGGAAATAGAGACCATGACTAAAGCAGAGAGAGAGAGCTCTCACCAAGAGCTCTTCTTCTTCGAGCCTGTGTAAAAACCCATGTACCATTTCACAAACTTTTTAAGACCAGTCTCAAGATCAACCGCGGGTTTATAACCGATCTCTGCTTGCGCTAACGTGATATTGGCATGAGTGAACTCGACATCCCCGTTCCTCGGTAAAGGCATGATCTTTTTCTTAGCTTTCATCTTCAAAAGCTTCTCTAATATCGTCACAAGCTTAGTAACAGGAACAGGCGAAGTATTCCCCAAATTGTAAATCCTAAACATTGCAGGACCTTTCTTCTTCCCACCACTACCAGTACTCTTCTGAGCAGTATCTAACGCACCTAAACAACCTTTTACGATATCATCAATGTAAGTGAAATCCCTAGCAACACTACCTTTATCAGGAGACTCAAACACTGTAATCGTCTTCCCTTTGAGAATATCTTTAGTGAAGAAGAAATACGCCATGTCTGGTCTACCCCAAGGTCCATAAACAGTGAAGAATCTCAGACCCGTAAGCGATAAACCATAGATATGGTTATAAGTATGTGCGATTCCTTCACCTGCTTTCTTCGTCGCTGCGTATAGGCTCGCCGGTTGATCCGTACGGTCTTTCTCCGAGAAGGGTACTTTCGAATTGAGACCGTAAACGGAGCTAGACGAAGCCCAGACAATCGCAGGCTGCGGATTCGCCGATTTCGAGACTTCTAATAGATTCACGAACCCAGCGATGTTGCTGTTCACATACGATCCTGGGTTTTGCATTGCGTAACGAACACCGGCCTGAGCAGCGAGATGCATCACGTGTGTGAAGAGGACGACGTCGAAGAGCTTCCTGAGCAAAACGGCGTCGTTGATATCGCCTTCGACGACAAAGACTCCTGATCTCTCCAAAAGCCCTTGTCTCGCTCGTTTCAGCTTCGGATCGTAGTATCGATTGAAATTGTCGAGACCTAGAACCCCGTCGCCGCGTCTCCGAAGCGCGATCGAGACGTGGGTACCGACGAATCCGGCGGCTCCGGTGACTAGAACCGATAAACCGCCGCTAGACCTAGGACGAGCCGATTTCCGGACTTGTTTCTCCCAGTGAGAGCCGCCGTATTTCGCGGCGGAAACGGATGAATCGTTGAGATTCCGGCGAGAAGGAGTCGGCGGAGGGGATAAGACGAGGTAGAAGAGGAACAGAGCGAGGAAGACCGAAGCCCAAAGCGTGAGTTTCGAGAGGCGGAGGTAACGGTGGTGGTGAAGAATCCCATACGGCGGAACTTTGTCGATCTTGTACTTTCCGGGAGTCGAAGGAAGATCGCCAAGGTGAGACATTTCGCCGGAGAATAAGAAATCTGGGGACAATGTCGATTAGGGTTAGGGGGGTTGTTGGTTTCTAGAGAGCAAAAAGTTGAGCAAGTCAAAATGAGGATTTTCCGGGAAAGAAGAAGAGACGATCTTTTACTTGTAAATTATATGTGTGGCTCATTAATTGATTATATCTAAATTTTTGGTTAATCTTCAAGTCATGGTAATAATTTAGCTGTCAGAGATTATATGTATCTTTGATTGCATTTCAAGGTTTAATGTGTTTCTAGATTGAATGTTGACATCTGTATTCGTATCGCATTCTATAAATGATCAATCGATCATGCATGTACTTTTTTATACGTAGGAGTATCTTATTATATACGGAAACTATTGATATGTATTAGGGATGTTAATACGGGCGGGCCCGGTCCGTTTAGGCCCGACCCGTTTAGGCCCGGCCCGTTTAAGCCCGTTTATTTTTTAGCCCATTTATTTTTTGGCCCGTTTAGGCCCGCCCGTTTAGACCCGTTATAATTAGTGTGGCCCGTTTAGGCCCGTTTAAAATTAGGAATATTTTTTAAAAATAATTATATAAATCTAATTATTATGTTATAAATAATATATACTTTATATATGGTTTTTAAAATTTAGGTATATTTTTACTATAATATAACTAAATTTAAAAATCGAAAAAAAAAACTAAATATGAAAAAAACCAACTTTTTTGTTAAAGTTCAAAATCTAAAAAAATATATATATATATACTTGCATAAAAATGTATATACTTGCATAAAAATATATATTTGCATAAAAATAATAAATGAAACAAAAATATATGTATATACCACAATTTATGGATTTTGTGGATTAAAATAATATTTTAAAAATATTTTATGTCAATGCAAGTCAATTTTTGGGTAGAAATCGTATGATCCAAGTTTTTTTATTTAAGTTAAACCGAATTACAAATTAGTTTTTTTTAATAACCAATTAGAAAATCTTTGCATATACTTTATCATGATATGAATATCCATTTTGAAAAAAAATTAGTGTACAAATTAGTTTTTTTAATAACCAATTTATATAATATTTGCTAATGTTATTAAAAAAAAAAAAAAAAAAAAAAAACTTAAACGGGCTAAACGGGCTGCCCGTTTAACTATGTCAAAGCCCGTTTAATAAACGGGCCTAAACGGGCCAGCCCGTTTAAACCCGTTTAAATTTATATGATAAACGGGCTTAAACGGGCTAATTTTTATACACAGGCTCGTTTAGGCCCGCGAAATTCTGGCCTATTTTAACATCCCTAATATGTATTCGTTTTTTTTTCTTTCTTGGATGGGCCTACTTAGCTAAAAGCTGAGAAAAAGCAATTTTTATAAGTTGTCGATTTATCTAAATATGGATTTTTTTTAATTTTGTCGAACAAAAGACTTGATTTTTGGATCATATGGTATATGGGGAATATGGAATGACAAAGTATTCAAAAAAAAAAAAAAATTATTTAGAAGATACTCATCAACACGCTATCTTAGAAACGTAATGTTGGAGGATCGCAAACCAAAAAGAATGTGAAAAAGAGGTAGAAACCCCGAAGGACAAGATGAAACAAGAGTTTCTCCTATAGCCCCTCAAATCCTGACTTGCTAGATCGATGCATCTTAGATCGACCATGGCCTAATTAGTGGCATAGGGTGGAGTTGCAAGGATCATATGAGACGAAAGATCTTTGGTTTGCAAGGATACCACATAAGACTCTCGGTATTATATGTTGAGATGGATGGACTCTTTTGGGTTATGTCATGCCTGAAGGAAAAAATAGATACTATTGATGCATTTTGAGACATATTGTTCAGATTTAGTGAAGCTGATCGAGAACCCGACATATTGGCCGACCTTTATATTAGAACAAAACTTCAAATCGACTTTAATATCTTTAGCTTGGTTTTTATTCCATGAACATCGAATGCTCGTGCTGATTCTTTTGCAAAATAAGCGTGAACACGAGGAATTTATTTTTCCAAGCAAGTCACACGGAACCGGTAGAGTACAATCATCCTATCGGCTAAATTTGACTTAATAAAATGGGTAATTGAAAAAAAAATCGATTTGGAAATTTGAAAATTTCCTTAATGGTTTGGTTTATTCCATAAACTAGATCATCATTTACTTGTAGATAGCTAGCGTGGACAATCAAGCAATTGTATATTACCGAATAAATAGAGAAGATACCATTTATTATATTTTCTTGATGGAACTAAGCTTGAAATTAAATTTTACTTTATTTTTGTTCATGATTGTTATATCTCACCTAACTAGTATTTTCAACATTGGACGAAAATTTTATGTTTTAGTATAATAGTACAACTTTTGTAGCCATTCATTTTATAAGATTTACAAATCTTACAATCTTATTATATAAAGATGTATCTCTTAACATGATCATGACACGTAAGATAATTTTACTCACGATATCGTGACATTTGTCACAGTTAATTTAGATCTTGACGTTTGACGTATGTCAATTTAATTAAAAAAAGTCAAAATGAATTAAAATAAATATTAAAAAGTGTAAACTAAAAATACAATCTTACAAAAGAAAAACAAGGATAAATAAGGATGGAGGGGTTTTTGATCGTCATCTCTTCCGGGTGGCACGAAATCTTTCGTCGGTGCGTGTTCGGTCTCAACAGCGTGCAGATGTTTCTGTGTCGTCTTCAAGCTCATGCGACGACGGTCTTCAAGGGGCTCTTTGGTTTGTTGTTTAGGTAGCTTTGCTTGGGATGAGTCCCCTTTGCATAAGTTCTTTGTGGACTTGTCTTGCGGGGTGTTTTGGTGGTCTCGGCTTCGGGGAGGTTGTTCGAGTTTGCTATCCTTGTTCTCGCGTGCGAGGTACTCCATTTCCTACCCGCCAGTGGTTTCAGATAGAAGCTTGCTCGTTAGCCTCAAAAAGGGTCTTTTAAGCTCGTGGTGAAGTTGTAGACATTAGGTTTTTAGATTTTGAAGACGGACCTAGAACTCGATTCTCGTGGCAACATCAAGGGTTTTTTAATCGTCGAAGCTTCCCCTTCCCGCAGTTTGCTCCTTACTCTGTGGTTTCCGTTCAAGTGGTTTGTTAGGTTGCTTTTTCATGTCTTGGATGTTGTTTCCGTTTGTTGTAGTTTTTGGTATTTTCTTTTCTTGTTTCTTTTGTAATTCTGTCAAAAAAAAAAAAAATTGGTAATATAATCGTTACATTTTACCTAAAAAAAATATTTTGCACTCACAGATCCAAACAAATAATATGGTTTCCCAAAATTACGGGTCTTTTGGGCCTTTATCTTACTTCATGCTAGAACAATTTACACCAAAGCCCATCTAATGATCCACCATAGTTTATAATTTTTACTCATGCATATACCATAGCACACTATACAGTCTATAGTTATCGTATTGAAAGTTTTTATGTGTGGACGAATTTCTTAGTCTTCATCTTCCATCGTTAAAGATAATATTCCTTGTTATTTTACGAACGATTTGTCTATTACCGTGAGGTGACGTACTTAACTGAGCTAACTTGTTTCCTTTTTTCCCTATATAATACAATAACTCCTATGATCTACTCGATAAAGCAACAACAACAACAAAAAAAAACCATACATGGATCAAAAAAATTTCTTATGCGTGATTTTTCTCATAGTCGCCGCCGGTTTAATCATCTCATTCACTTCCACTAACTTCTCTCACGCGCCGTCGGGGCTTCTTGACTGCACCGACTCTTCCTCTTCACCTCTTTGTGCATCAAGAAACTTCCTTTTCAACAAACCAAAACGACCCATTCCTAAAACCGATCCTAAACCAAAACCCAAAAACCATGACCACTCGTCCGATACACCAAACCATCCTCTGGACCCACTCACGGTGGTCGAAATTATGAAAGTCCGGTCAATCCTCTCCTCTCACGCGCTCTTCTCCTCCGGCGCACTACACGCGCTTCACTCCGTCGTCCTTGAAGAGCCTGAGAAGAATCTCGTTAGACACTGGGAAAAAGGAAACCCACTTCCTCCGAGGAAAGCTTCCGTTATCGCACGTGTCGGTCCCGACACGCACGTGCTGACCGTTGACCATTCTTCTGGTCGGGTCGATATAGAGGATACTCCGGTTCGTGTCTCGGGTTACCCGATGATGACTCTAGAAGAGATGAACGAAGTCACGTTGGCACCGTTTTCTAGCGCGGATGTCAACCGCACGATTGTTTCTCGTGGAGTTAATCTAACGGATGTGAATTGTTTCCCGTTATCAAGTGGCTGGTACGGTAAAAAGGAAGAAAATAAAAGGGTTATTAAAAGTCAGTGTTACTCAAGCCAAGGTACGACTAATTTCTACATGCGACCCATCGAAGGTTTAACTATTCTAATAGATTTAGATACAAAACAAGTGATCGAGATAGTTGATACGGGTCCGACTATACCCATACCCGGTTCAACCAATACCGAATACCGCTTCGAAAACCTCGTGGCGACGACCGACAAAACCGGACTGCTCAACCCGATATCGATCGAGCAGCCACGTGGTCCAAGCTTCGTAATCGAAGACAACCATCTAGTGAAATGGGCAAATTGGGAATTTCATCTAAAGCCAGACCCGAGGGCAGGTGTGGTTATATCACGTGTTAGAGTACACGATCCGGATACACAAGAGACACGTGACGTGATGTACCAAGGGTTCGTGTCGGAGCTTTTTGTTCCGTACATGGATCCATCAGACGCGTGGTACTTCAAGACTTACATGGATGCAGGTGAATACGGGTTCGGGTTACAAGCCATGCCGCTCGTACCGCTTAACGATTGTCCACGAAACGCAGCGTATATGGACGGTGTTTTCGCGGCGGCTGATGGAACGCCGTTCGTGAGAGAGAATATGGTTTGTGTCTTTGAGAGGTACGCCGGAGATATTGGTTGGCGTCATTCGGAAAGCCCCATTACCGGTTTACCGGTCAGTCCCTTTGCTTCTCTGTTTCAAGGTTTAAATTTACATAGACAAATTGTTTGGGGGGTTAAAGTAAGTAAATTGAAAAATTTGATGGTTTTAAGATTTTTAATTGAGCAGATAAGGGAAGTAAGACCAAAGGTGACGTTAGTGGTACGAATGGTAGCTTCGGTAGGTAACTATGATTACATCGTTGATTATGAGTTCCAAACTGATGGGCTTATAAAAGCTAAGGTATTTTAATTTCTACTTTATATCATTTTCCAAAAATAAAGATTCTTTAAGTTTCCGTAGAATAATGAATATTCATTTTTGTCACAAACCACACAAAATGTATGGACTATGATAGGTTGGACTTAGTGGAATACTGATGGTGAAAGGGACAACATATCAAAACAAGAATCAAGTGAATAAAGATAAAGAAGGCACTGAAGAAGAGCTTCACGGCACGCTTCTGTCTGAAAATATAATCGGTGTGATTCACGATCACTACGTCACTTTTTACCTTGACCTCGACGTCGATGGCCCGGACAATTCCTTTGTTAAAGTGAACCTCAAGAGGCAGGAGACCGAGCCGGGTGAGTCACCGAGGAAGAGTTACATGAAAGCGGTTAGGAACGTTGCAAAAACTGAAAAGGATGGTCAGATTAAGCTTAGCTTGTACGACCCATCAGAATTCCACGTCATCAATTCTGCTAAAACCACCCGGGTTGGTAACCCCACGGGCTACAAGTTCGTGCCTAGAGCCACGGCGGCTAGTTTGCTTGACCATGATGATCCGCCACAGAAGAGAGGAGCTTTTACCAATAATCAAATTTGGGTCACACCGTACAATAAGTCCGAGCAATGGGCTGGTGGTTTGTTCACTTACCAAAGCCATGGTGATGATACTCTTGCAGTTTGGTCCGACAGGTGATTAATTGAAATATTTGATTATATAGTTAAGATTTGATTGCTTTATTTGATGTAATATTGGTGCTATGCAGGGATAGAGATATAGAGAACAAGGATATAGTTGTGTGGTACACACTTGGCTTCCATCACATTCCATGTCAAGAAGATTTTCCAATAATGCCCACGGTTTCGTCGAGTTTCGATTTGAAACCCGCAAATTTCTTCGAGCGAAATCCAATCCTTAAGGCCGCTCCGAACTTCGAACATGACCTTCCGGTTTGTGGAGCTCAATCTGTTTCTGCTTGAGAAGTGTGAAGCATGAATTAAACTTTTGGATATTCCATAGATTCATGGTTCTCTAAGTCAAAACAATGTTATTATCATGGGGTTTAAATTAGTAATCGGATGTACATATGTAAATACCAGAACCCTCTTTTACCATGAGTAAGTGGAGTAATCGAATAAGTTACATGTAACTCTCTAGCATTTCTACCACCTTTAAAGATGTCACATGTCACATCCTATCAACTCATTGTTTGTTACATGTTTTTACACATAAATGTAAAATTCGTTAGGGGTCCTTATCTCACCTAATAATGTTAACACCTTTACAGAAAAAATTGATAAGTGATGGTACGGATTTGCGTCATCATATTCACCACCCATCAGGATTTAATATAGAAAGAAAATCCATGATTATCTCTCCACACATTTGGAATGTGATCAAACCACACCATGTGAGTTAAGCAATTCAGATCCAAATCGAAAATAGCTATTTCTTCCATTTTAGTAACTAAGAGATAAAAGCACACCAGATTGATTAAATCGGAATGATGCGAAACTAATATCCAACAACATAGTAAAGCAAGTGATCGTAGTTCAATAATTTTTTGCTATTTTCACCCAAACTGAAATTTGATTTTCATTACAAAACTTAAATGAACATAGTAATTTTTTGGGGGTAAAATATAAAAATGCCAAATATGATAACCTTAGCCTCTATAGATACAGATTCGAATCAGACAACCTCGGAACGGCCAAGGCAATAAGAGGGGTCTTGAGCTTCAAAACAATCCCAAACTTCTCTTCCAAGTCCAAGACGTATCCTTCTGGAATCTTCCAATCGAACGAATGCAATAGCGTCGCGAGAGTGTACAAAACCATCCTCTCAGCGAGTGCTACACCAGCGCAAATTCTCCGGCCAGATCCAAAGGGAAGATAGCTATAATCGGTCCCGGTGAAATCACAAAACTTATTATCAAGAAACCTCTCGGGACGAAACTCAGACGAATTATCCCAAACGTTTGAGTCCCTCTGAATAGACCAAACATTGATGAAAATCTTAGTGTCTTTAGGAATGGTGTAGCCGCCTACCACCGCGGTTTCAGCCGGACGGTGAGGGACTAACAAAGGTAGGGTTGGGTGTAGTCTAAGTGTTTCTTTCATAATGGCTAGTATGTAAGGAAGTCTAGTAATGTGTGATTCTTCAACAATGTTATCTTTGCCTACAACTTCGTCTAGCTCTTGTTGAGCTCTCTTTATGGACTCTGGGTTGCTTATTAGCTCCGCCATCGCAAACTCTATTGTGTTCGTCGATGTATCCGTACCACCAACCACCATATCCTTCACATATGTATAACAAAGAACATTGATCAAATCACTTCTCATGAACAATTAAATATCTATATTCTTGTGTTTTTTTTTAATCGGAAGATCCAAGACTTATCCACATAGTATGCAGTTGCCATCTATGAATTGTATTCCGCGGAATAACAGAATGATTCCATGTTTTTAAATTCTGAAGTGACTAAGCCTATGATTAGTATTCTGTGGAATAAGAATGGCTCCATGTTTCAACAAAATTTTACCGATAACATTGTACCTTACGTCATATTGAAAATCAGATTAACTACAAATCCTACATTTGAAATATTAAACTGACCAGAGTTTTAATTGGTAACTTGCGGAATGCGGAAATGAAGGAAACATTCCATATGAGTTTTACCAATCAGGAATTTATCTTGAATTCGGTTTATCTATTCCGCAATACTAATCACAAATATAATTGTGAAACAACAATTCCACATCTTGGTAATTAAATTAAGTTTTTGGGGATTAGTTAGTGATACATAATTCCATTCGAATATCTTCTAAAATTATGAAATTGAAACCATTAATTACCGTAAGTACGGCTTTGACATGGTTGGCCGTAATGGGAACCTCCGAGTCACCTTCTTGGTCTTTTAACTTCATCAAGTATTGCAAAAAGTCTTTGCATTCACCATCATCATCATCATCATCATCATCATAATCTCTTCTTTTTAGCCTTTGCATATGTTCGATAGCTCGATCCAGTACCGCATGGAGTTCTCGAGCACACACACGCATCCTCTTGACAAGCCCTTGAAGATCGAATCTCGATAGCCACGGGAAAAAATCCGAAACATTAGGCTCACTCAAAAGCCTAGTTATTTCAGAAATCACTCCTTTAAACTCTGTTCCAACACTCTCCATCTCCTCTGCTTTCACCGAACCTCCCCATAACATATTCATCGTTAGATTCATCATCGTCAAGAACATCTGATCTCCAACGTTCACCGGTGATTCTTGTTGACCTTTCTGGTACAAATATCTCGTTCTTTCCCGGATTTCCTTGCGTCGAAGCAAGTAGAAAGAATCCAAACTTTTCCGGCTAAGAAGCTTGAGAACGCAAACTTTTCTAAGCATTCTCCATTCGGCACCGTATGGTAACCAAACGATGTCGATACCACCATAAGTAGCGGCTCGGCCCGTGAGAGGGACGTCTCGGTTTGAGAAATTGATGTCTTGGTCTTTCAAGATCTCTCGAGCCAGCGATGGAGAGTTGACCACGACGGTTAGTTTTGAGCCGAGATTGAGTTTGAAGATTGGACCGTATTTTTGAGCGATGGTTGTGAAGTAGGTGTGAAGCTCAGGGTCAAGAAACAGGAGGTTTCCGACAATAGGTAGCCCTCGCGGTCCAGGCGGTAGAGGCGGTTGCGGCTGGCGTTTGAAGAGGTACCACCAGAAAACCGAAAAGATAGCGGTGAGAATGAAAATTGCGTAAGGAGTGAGATTGATTGTGTTATCGGGGAAGAGATTGGGAATCGATGACATTTTTGTCAGCTGTTTGTAGAGCTTCATTTCACCTTCACTGTTTATATACCGAAATAATATAATATAATAATAGGACAAGCCATGGAAATCTCCTGATCAGATTTCTCTTTGTTTAGAAGAACACGGTTTTTTGGAAAAACGATCTATTTCCCCCTCGGAACTATGATATAGCACCAGTTCCACACAAAGTTTGACCCTCGTACTATAACCCTACGATTTGAAAGTTTAAGACTTATTTCCCCACCGTATGAAAGTTCGAAACCAGTTTCCACACGGACGTTGGTTTTATCGGTTTATGTCATAAACCCGAAACCAAACCACCTAAACCGATCACCAGACCCAATTGGAAACCCGACTCAACCTAAAATCAGACCCATAAACCCGACCCGTAAACTCGCCCCAATCTTCTTCTTCTTCACCCGCTAACAAATAATACCATCTTTTTCAGATTCGTTTCGGGAAAATCATCATCATTAAATTACGTACGGCGATCTAAGAGTTCCTCTAAAATATCTCTAAATCTAAAATTTGAGAATCAAAGAACCCTAAATCGATGATTACTTTGAAATCGATTAGTTATTCTTCATATGAAATCGATTAGTTATTTGTAGATTGATGCGTTCACTTGTTGCCTGAGAAACCTGAAAGCATTAGGATATGTCATCGGATCCAATTCTTGAATTTTCCAATTTCCGGACAGTAGATTCAATACGAAACAAATTGTGCAAATCGCTAAGCTCATTACATTCAAGGCTAAGTACGAAACAAATCGCTTCACTGAATTCTGTAAATCGCGAACCACAAATATGGATTCTTAGTTTCTAATTCGATTCACATAAGAGTAAAAATTCTGAAAATTGTCAACGAATTTGAGATCAAAACATCCATAAATCACCACAAATTATTCAGAATTATACTCCAATTGATCCCTGCTTGCTCTCCCATGGCGGAAACCGACTTGGATGTTGGGAATCAAGCTGCAATCGCTGCAGGATGGCTTGAGAGATTGAGGGAGAGAGAAGAGAGACGACGGCGGAGGAGACTTGGCTCATCGTCGGCGGCGGCGGCAGAGTAACGGAAGACGAGACAGTTTACGAATCTGGAGAGTTTCCATCATTGAGCTCATTGCTTTTGATTTCTTCCTTCAGATAGAGAGAGATTGGAGATGATGAAGAAGAAGAGTTTAGCTCTGTTTAATGGCGGCGAAGTTATTATAGATAGAGAATAAAAGTAAGAGGGTATGGATGGAGGAGAAAGGAAAATGATTAATGAAGTCTCCGATTTGGACTCTTATCTCCGTCGCGATTTCAACGGGGAAGATGAAGAAACATTTTTTTTTACTTTCTAAATTGTAGGAAATAATCAAATAATCATTTAAAATATATTTTATTTTATTTTTAAATTGTAAAGAGTTAATAGTTTCGAAATTGAGGGTATGAATGGAGAGGTGGTTCAACGACGGATCAAACGTAAAGTGGAAGAACCACATGTAATTTGCCATTCATACATGTTAAAAGAGTTAAGTGATTTTTTAAAAATATATTAATAAAATACTAATTNTTCAAACTTTTAAGTCGTGGAGAAATAAGTCTTAAACTTTCAAATCGTGGATATCTAGTGCGAGGGTCAAACTTTGTGTGGAACTGGTGTTATATCATAGTTCCGAGGGGGAAATAGATCGTTTTCCCCGGTTTTTTTCCTTGTACAAAAAGAAAACGATAAATCATGCATGTTAAAATCTCATTGTTTTTTGGCGATTGAAAAGGCGATAAACAAAGTAACCGCTTCGCTTATCTTCTTCTCCGATTACTTTTAGGGCCGCCGGCACTCGTCGGCGGTTCTCACTTTTCTAGTTATTCTATTTCATTAATCTATATAAAAGTAGTCTTAGTCTCTCTGTTCTAGATCTTCTACTCCTTCGTAATATTCAATCTCATTCTTTGATCTGGAAGAAGAAGGAGAAATATGTTTCGATTCAAAGTGTCTTCATTCAGCGTTTATGGGGAAGGATACATGGAAGCAAATATGAGAGGCCACCGTTCTGGGTTTCTCACCACAAGATTGAAGGCGATTATGAGGAACCATTGGATTGGGGTTCTCATCAACGCAATTCATATTATTTTATGCCATGACAAAAATCTAGATCTATGGTCCTCTACGATGTTTTGGTTCTCTTATCGAAGAATAATTTCTGGTGGTTATACCAGTTTTCTTCCGGCGTTTAGCGTCGAGTATTTATCAATTCTAACATTTATTGTTAGTTTTGGGGTATTTTCCGGTGGTCATCGTAATTGTTTGGTGGCTTTCCGATGCTTGGAACAAATCTTAATTGATTTGTTGTGGAAACGACGACCGCCATGGAAACCACCATGGAATCAATACGCTGAGGAGGGATTGGAAACCGAAGGTAGCACTTTGATTTCGACGACAATTGAAGTATCTACTATTATTCATATTCCGATACAGTATATTTGGTATCAGAATATGAATATATCAGAATCATCACCGAAAAAAGTATTTTGGGATTTGCGTGGTGCATTTTGGAGTTTCATCAGAAAGGTGATAGCCAAGCACATGATTCGCATCCGTCTGGAACCGATCACGAAGAAAGAAAATAACAGATCATACCTGTTAGCGAGTAAGGCTCTCTGTTGGACAACATCGTCAATATTCATTTCTTTAGTTGAATTGATTCATGTAACTGTAATTTATGCAATGATTTGCATTGTGGTTCTGTATTTTGTTCTTTTAAACTCAAGTTGAAATCAATATATTAGACGTTAAAAAAAAAAAAATAATAATAATAGGACAAGCCATTTTTCTTTTTTTGGGGGAACATCGGGAAAGCCAATCTGGAGATGATAACATTTGAGCAGATAATATATTTTGCAAGGGTTGTTGCAAGTTTACATATTTTTGTAGATTTTATTTAGAGTTTTAATATTTTTTAAAAAATTGTGCAAAACTAAAATACAATAAATATGTTAACTTTCCAATATTATCTATGACAGTATTGTGCGTCTCAACGGTGTATAGTACATACACCAATAAAAAACAGAGACAAAATCATCATTTTGCATATAAACGAACAAAAAAAAAGTGTCCAAATTATAAAGAAATTTCAAAAAAGTGACTCTGGTGGCAATTATCTTTACTTTTTTTTTTTCCGACTAAATTACTTCCATTAAAAAATCAGAGTACAAGCATGGTTACAAAAGTCAAATACAAAACATCGAAATACAAATTATTGCATAAGCAGCTATATGCGCCATATGCTAAGACAAATAATTAGAAAATGAAATTTGACGTTGCTTCCTTTCGAGGTAAGCCTTACACGCTAACATACATGTGTTATTTTTCTTCTTTTCTCTTCGTCTTACTCTGTTACGATATGTATGCCTTTTTGGCATTGCTTTTTTTGCTTTCCAAATCGTACAGGGAAATGCCATTGCATTCGGTACATGCTTTGGAATGTCGACACGATACCAATTAGTCCGTATTCGCGTCCTTATGAATAATGTATACTTTATATATCTCCCGCTTTGACTCCGTATATCCTTGCGGCCGTCGAAAATTCCTTCCGAAGATATTGATGTCTGACACAATGAATATGATGGCACGAAAGAGGATCTCAAGTGAATAAAATCGTTGCATATTTGGCATAGGATAGTATCCTCGACTGGCCACTACCAACTAGTATGTGAATTCTTCACACACCACTCGTTTGCACGCGCCGCCATCTTTCGAATATGATCAAGGTGATGCATCCGTAATTTCATCGCACAAACAATAAGGCTGCAATCAATTACTCTGGGATCCCATATCCAAATTTGATTTCCAGTTCTCGAATCGAAGAGATTCATCTTAGAAACACAAACTCCATTATAATGGAACATAGACGTTTCGATGAAGAAACAACGAACACCATTCAAAGACGGAAAGAAGCTGACACCATAACACTTGGATTGAGGCCATAATAGGGTCAGAAATACGCTCTCACGAAAGGAGAGAAAACAAACACAACTTTGAGGAGGAACTTGGTCGCAGTATACACGATCCGAGACACCAATTATCGCAATCATATATCCCACATCGGAGAATGAAATCTGGGTGTTACAGAACGACACCCAAATCCAGATTGAAAATTGATTTGAGATTGATGGTCTCAGATTTAGTAATAACACTGTGAGAAGGCAAAGGCAATTATCTTTACTTTGCATTGTTTTTCTTTCTTTTAATCAAAAAGTTATTTGTAAATAGTTGATAAGTTCTTCTAAACTATAGTGTAAAGTTCTTCGATAACCGGTGGTACTGATTTGAGTCGTCATATATCACAATTTTTTTTTTTGACGACAACATGGTTTAATTAAGTAAAAAAATCCCTTATTATCTACATATTTGGAATAATGATAAGTAGTTTCATTGATTCTATTCTATCTTTAGTAATTAACGAGATAGAACCACACCATATGTGCTATGCAATTCAGTTTAAAGAAATTTGGACTCTGATACGAAACTAATATCCAAAACATTTAAGTAAAACAAATGGTCCTAGTTTTATAATTTTGGTTTTTTTTGTTTTTTGATGTTTGATTTTCGTTATAAAACTTATACAACGCTTAAAAACGATATAAATGTTGGGAATGTCCTGAAATTATTCATGCTTCTGTAGTTAAAGTTTTTTTTTTTTGTTTAAATAAATTTTATATCAATTTTAATTTTTGACAACTGTTATAGAGATACAACAAAGAGAAACAGAATGATAAAAAAACTACGAACAACGAAACAAAATTCGCGACAAAAGAGACAATAGAAACCACCAAACAGATAAGAAAAGGATAGAGAGACACGGATTTTTTTTACCGAAACAAAACAAGGCAAAAAAGCAGCAATCACACGCTAAAGCGTGGACCATCCCGATGCTGCTGTAGTTCAGAAGAACTAGAGTCCTCATCATAGTTGTCGCGAGCATCCTCCAGAGGCCAGCCCTCAAACCTCGAGGAAGGAAAAACCTACAGCTATTCCGAGAACTAACAGGATCTCCGGTACTACCAATCGGACCAACTTGCAACCGGCGGCACATGAGCCTAAACGAGCAAACGGAGAAGCCACCTCCGAACGCCATTCCCGAGATTACCATAGCATCCACGGGAACCAACTCCACGGTGACAAGAAAACCGAAAGAACATAACCGACACCTCTATTTAACGCCCTGCATCACTCGTCATCACCACTCAACCTCCTTGGGAGTCGTCCCTTACCAAAACCAAAAACCCGAAAACGGAGACCGCTTGATCTAGCCGGGAAAACAAACACACACCTGCGGGAAACAACGGCCACACCGATGACCAAGAGACGCCTTCGGAACACCACCCCCAAACCGATCCGAGGAAGCTTTCGTTGAGCCACCCGCCTAAAGCCACTGCGAAGAGACGCCACCGGTAGAGCCACACAAGCCGAGAGAAGACGAAAGCCACCACTCCGAGGCTAGCCCAAGACAAAATCCTCAACACCAAATGCCGGCAAGAGAACCCGTCCTCAAGGTCCAAATCGCCACCGCCGGGAGTCGAGGAACTCAGATCTACCATTGACGCCACTCCGCCGCCACATCAAACTAGAACCGAGACGTTGGAAGGATCTTGCTCGGAGGAGAAGCAGACTGCCACCGCTCCACCACCGAGGAAAGTCGGAGAGCACGCCATCCCGGCACGAGGAGCTCTAGAAAAAGAACCGAGATCCGCCAGAGAGGGAAACGCCGGGGAGCAAGCGAGAGGAACCGAACCAACGCCGAAAGAAATGACGAGATAGACACTGGAGAGAACGCCGACCACACAAGAAGGCACCCTTCCGCCACCGCGACTCCAGCAACGCCGTTGATCCCGCACCGCCGTCGAATGAGGAGCCATCACCGCGAGACACCCCACCCCCGCAACATCGGTATATGACTACGTTTGGATATGACTAAGTGTGGATACTGGTAGAGGCACTACGTTTGGAATGCTACACGACTTTGATTTTCTGTTTACATTTCCGCTGTAGATATATTCAAAGTCCTATGATTTATATTTAATTTTGTATTTGCATGAGATCAATTGAATTTATAGCTAATATTTATAAATCGTTATAAACTGGTATGAATTCCAAAAGTAGCATCAGCGTCTACATGTATAATATTAAAATCGAATCTAAAGTAATCTATATTGTAATATAGATGAATAATTGTGATTTTTTTAAACGTGTTTAAGAAAATTGGGAATATTGAAACATGTGAAAACCTATAATCTGATTATAGACCTAAAATTGGTTCGATCCTAATTAGATTAGGATTCGGAATTCAATCATCTACGGTTATAGTCGATTGATGTTTCCGTAAAGTCGATCTATCCCAAACAGAGTAAGATAGTTTTTTTTTTTTTTTTTTATTTACCCCCTATTTTAGGGGTCTTTTTAGAGTTATGTAGCTCTGTTTTTCTAAATTTTATTCTTAGCAGTATTCTTTTGTTGATCAATCAATATAACATTTAAAAAAAAAAACATATTTTATTATTTAATTTGATTAAATTATGAGGGTTGTGATTTTAGTTTGCGAAATACGTTTGTTGAAACTGGGCATATATAATAATTCTGAATTAATTTTTTTTATTATATGGGTGATTTTGGTGAATATGAATAGTTGACTAAAAAATTAGGTAGATAATTGAAATTAGGTAGTTATGAGAGAGAAAGAAAATTTATCCCACATTTATCATTCAATTTTATGTTAATTACGAAAATATCATTTATCACAAAATATTCTTTTATGAAGTTGGGTTGATCCAGTTAACGCAGTTATCGTCAGTTATCAATAATATTTGACATGTTATCATGGTTATCAATTATCATCGATATCATGGTTATCAATCATTAATCTGATATCAGGGTTATCGATATCATGTTTATCAGTTATCGATATCATGATAATCATTGATATCTTGGTTATCGATGTCATGGTTATCAGTTAATCATTGATATCATGGTTATCAGTCCTTAGTATCAATGATATCATGGTTATCATGATACCATGGTTATCAGTTAATCATCGATATCATTGTTATCAGTCCTTAGTATCGATGATATCATGATTTCTTAGAGATCGATACATGTAGAGAGAGAGGGACGCGGAGAGAGAGAGGGCGAGAGAGGGGGAGAGAGATCGATACAAGTGGAGAGAGAAAGCGAGAGATAACGGAAAGAGAGATCGATATAGGTGGAGAGAGAGAGAGAGAGAGAGAGCGAGAGAGGCGGGAAGAGAGAGAGAGCGAGAGAGGCGGAGAAAGAGGGAGAGAGACCGATTCAATTAATTACAGCAGTTGCGTTAAGAACGCACTCAAGACAACTCAAGTCGAGCGTGAAAGCTAAATCTCTAGTTTGATTTACATAGATAAGTTTCGTCATTGGGTGAATTCCTCTGTAGACCCTCCCGAATCCGCCGGATCCGAGAAAATCCTTCTTATAATCCTTTTGTCGAGTGGTACCGTTCCTTGAACCTAAATCAATTTTCCCAAATTTTGTTCCCTAGTCTTCGGACTCCTCTTCGAATTTGTTCTTCCTCCTCACGATGTAGAAAGCGAAGAAAATCATGGAGAAGATCAAGAAATAAGGAAATAAAAGGCATACCGGAGATTATTTTGGGCTCGAATCAAGGAAGCTTCGTCGATAACAAAAGCATCAAAGCTTTGCTGGAAAGCATTTGGGTTATTATAAAACCCGAGTCGAATGTCGACCAGCTGCGAAACAAATGTTCTCAGATTGTAAACAGTTTGATTTACCCATTTTTCTATGGGATCGATTAGTTTTGATTTTGAATGATGGACCTCGTCGGTATGCCGAAGATTTACAAAGAATGATGGTTCAAATTTTTATTCGAGAAAATTATGGGGAGAATATGGTTTATTTTTTCCATTAATTTGGTTATGGAAAGATTCCGATAAGAAAAAGAGTTGATTTAATCGGAAGTAAAAGTTGCTGGTGAAAAAAAGTGAGGGTTAAAAGAGTAATAAGTTTTGCTTAAACACTGTTGAAAAAGTGGTCAACATACGCCACCTAATTTTTCAATTATTCAGTACTATTTATTTTTTTTTTATTTTTTTTTTTTTCGACAAAATAAATTTTTATTAATATGAATTTGAAAAATCTGAATACAAGGTATTTGTTAACAAACTAGGTGGATAAATACTGTCTAAGAAATAAATGTTATTTGGTGGGCCCTTTTTGGCTAGTAAATGAGCAGCTTCGTTCGAAAGTCTCTTAACATAAATAATAGAATGATTTGTAAATTTTGAGCGCCAAACATTTATATCATCAATTAGATTTAAGATTGATATATCATGATGTGATCCTTTCAAAGAATCGACTAAATTTTTGCAATCTCCTTCAAAACAAATAGAATTATAACCAAGGCTCCATGTACACTGAATTGCATGAAGAAGAGCTTTCCCTTCTGCTTCAAGACTTGATAATGCTGTTTGTAGATTTGCGGACCCCCAGAATTTTGCAAAACCCTGATGATTACGAACTATCCATCCTCCTATTACACGCTTCGTAATTGGATCATAAGCTGCGTCATAATTACATTTTAGTGTTCCTATGGATGGTCTAGACCAAGACGGTGGAGGTTGATGGTTACGAACAGGATCATGTTGGGTGATAGAGTTATCATCTTTTTTTGTATTGTCAATCCACATATTCACATCTGCAAATGCATATGAGACTTCTCTTCTTATGTTGATTCGTTTCTTTTGGAATATTAAGTTGTTCCTCGATTTCCAAATCTGCCACATCAACCAGAATGGGAGTAATTTTTGTTGAGTCGTTAATTCCGTATTATTTTGAATATCCAAAATATTTCTAATATTTTCCTCGAGGTTTTGAGAAGGATATTTTAAAGATGTTATTGGAAGATTTGAAATTCGCCATGTTGAGATAGAGAGTGGACATGTAAAAAGTAAGTGATTAATAGTTTCTGGGTGAGTAGAGCATCTTTGGCAGATATTTTCTATACATACACCACGAGTGACTAATCTTGCTGCCGTTCCCAAAGCACCAGAGAGGACTCTCCATAAGAAATGTTTTAATTTTGGCATGATCTGAAGATTCCAAATTCTCATCTTCAATTCTGGATCACCATTAGGAATCGGAGGTAGATTATTTTGTAGTTGATTTATGTTCCTTGATAACCAATAGCCGGATTTGACCGTATAAATCCCCGATTTTGTGTAGTTCCATTTGATTTTATCAACTATTTGTCCTTGACCCAAATACAAAGAGCGAGCCAGATCATAATCTTTGTTCATCAAAAGATTACCCAAAGCAATTTCATTCCATAAACGTGTACATCCATATTCATTAATTAGCTCTGACACACGTAAATCTGGATTGATATTGTTTGACATTGCAGGTCGTGGGGGATGCGTGGGGAGCCAATTATCCTGGTAAATTCGCGTGTCACGGCCATCACCAATTATAGATCGAGTTCCTTGTTTCAATAGATTTATCCCATGAAGAAGAGAAAACCAACCGAAAGAGTGATATGGCCGAGGCTTAGCATCAAACATGTGTGAATCTTTGAAATATCGGGCTTTATATAATCGTGAGAACAAGCATGTTGGATTAGTTAAAAGTCTCCAAGCTTGTTTGGCCAAAAGAGCATCGTTGAAGTTAGCCAAGTCTCTAAAACCTAAACCGCCATCTTTTTTTGAATATTGCAATCTTTTCCAAGCTACCCATGGAATACCTCGGTCTTGTGAGCCTTTCTCCCACCAAAAACGCATTAATGTACTTTCGATTTCAGAGACAACTTGTTGAGGTAATTTAAAGCATGACATAGAGTAAACCAGCATTGAAATTGCTACTGATTTTAATAAAACTTCTTTTCCGGCCGGTGATAAAAATCTCGCCTTCCAGGCCGAGGTCCTTTCTTTAACACGGTTGATTATGTTGTTAAACATATCTTTTTTCTTTCTACCAAATTGTTCAGGTAAACCTAGGTATTTACCACCCCCTCCATGATTATTGATGCCCAACACTCGTTTCAATCTTTCTTGTTTATCTCCTGGTATTCGAGATCCGAAGGTTATCATAGATTTCTCTTGGTTTATCTTTTGTCCCGAACATTGTTCATAGATTTGAAACACTTGTTTTATTGCTCGACAATTTTTTTGATTAGCAATACAAAAAAACAAAGAATCATCGGCAAAAAGAAGATGTGTGATCGCTGGAACCCCATTACCAACTTTTATACCATTGATTTCTTTTTTTCTGATCTTGACTTCTAGAAGATGACTCATTACATCAGCACACAAAATAAATAAGTATGGAGATAAGGGATCTCCTTGTCGAAGTCCTCGTTCTGGGATGATTAAGCCTTGTGGAGACCCGTTTATTAGGACCGAATAGCTAATAGAACGAACCATTGTCATTATCCAACTGATCCAAAGTTCACAAAAACCAAAGGCACGTAATGTTTTTTCCAAAAAAATCCATTCTACGCGGTCGTAAGCTTTACTCATATCAGTTTTGATGGCCATATATGTTTGTGAGACCCGTTTTCTTGATTTCAAAGAATGCATTAATTCATGTGCAATTAAAACATTATCTGAAATCAACCGTCCAGGAATAAAGGCTGCTTGAGATTCAGACACAATTTGATTTAGATACGACTTTAGCCTCCTTACTAGGAGTTTTGATATAATTTTGTATAGGACATTACATAAAGCAATAGGTCTGTAGTCCGAAAGAGTAGTTGGTTTGGTGATTTTTGGAATCATGCATATGTTGGTGTGATTCACTCCCGGCCTTAAGGTTGATGTTTTGAAAAAGTGGGTCACTTCGGCTATTACATCAGACCCAACAATATCCCAGCATTGTTGATAGAATCTAGCCGTTAATCCATCCGGTCCCGGTGCTTTATCTGCACCAATACTACATACCGCCTCAAAGATCTCTTCTGCCGTGAAGTCACATGTTATTTTTCGGTTTATATCCTCTGTTACGGTTGGTTTAAACTCTGTGAAAATCGATGGTACGAAGGTGTTATTATCACTTTTGTAAATGTTCTGAAAGAAATTTTGGGCGTGTTCTCCAACTTGAAAATCACCCCGATAAATTTGACCAAAGGAATCCCATATTGAGTGAATGCGGTTTCTGGAGAAGCGTTCTTTGGTGCAGGCATGGTAGAATTTTGTATTTTTATCACCTTCAGACAACCATGAGTTTCTACTTTTCAAAAACCAATAGGTTTCTTCGTCTCGATAAGCTTGGGCAAGTTGCTGTCGTATTTTAGGAATTGAATTCCGAGGAGATCCCGTCGAAAGTAAAGCAACTTCGAGTTCGAATTGTAGATCATCAATTCGTTTAGCAGAATTTAGTTTTGATAATTTCCGACAATGAGCCATGGAGATTCTACATTCACTTATACGATCCAGGATTGAACAGTCTGTTCGGAGGCGATAAGAATTCCAGCCATTGTTGACATAATCTTTAAATTCCTTTATCTGTAGAAGACGTTTATCAAATCTGAATTGTTTTTTTGGATTTTCATCAACAAAAGCTACAGTAGTTATAACCGGCCGATGATCTGAGCCGAATAAACGAAGAAATTCAGCCTCTGAAGCCGGGAATTTCGCTAACCATTCGGAATTACTAACTACTCTGTCAAGTCAACATTTAACCAGATGCTTGCCTCGTTGTCCCACCCATGAGAACCTATTTCCTTTGTATCGAAGGTCTGCAAGATCGCAAGAACTATACATGTTCCTAAAATCCTGAAAACTTCTTTCATCGCGAAGTGGTCCTCCATCCTTTTCCTCATTTGATAAAATTTCATTAAAATCGCCTATGAGCAACCAAGGTCCTTGTCGCGATTGATTCATTCTCTCAATCCTTTCCCATAAATCATGTCTTTTAGTTTGATTTGGGTCACCATAAACACATGACAAGTAGAAATCCATGCCATTGTATTCAACATAGACATCAATCATTCTTACAGATTGGTAAAGCTTCTTAATACACACAGCTTTTTTCCATAATAGAGCTAATCCCCCACTTCTGCCACAAGGAGGAACTGAAATTACAAAGTCAAATCCTAAAGATACACACACGTCCCTAACAATATCACACTTATTTAAAGTCTCCACTAAAAATAATAAGTCTGGAGAAACTGATTTACAAAGTTCCTTCAGTCTGTCATGGGTAAATG
>PKML01014475.1:160437-183363 GCA_002933935.1 Eutrema yunnanense
TCTTAACAAGTGGTATCAGAGCGTCATGCTATTCGATTCACAGATTCGACGGGAACATCGAGATCTCACAGAATAAGAAGAAACAAGTTAGAAGAACTACCGAACGGTGTTGAAGCTTGAAAAAAAACGGAAGGGTTTTGAGGTTTTTTCAAGTTGAATTTTCTGGTTTCACACAAATCCACGTGTGTGAATCTAATTGGGTAAAATCAGAGTGAGAGAACCAGAGAGGAAGAGTCCGGCGGTCTGGCAATTTCGAGAGGAGATCGGAGAAGATCGAAAGAGAATCGGAAGAAGTTAGAGACATGTGGGATTAGGGCTCGACGACAATGGAACCACCGCGAGCGCCGCCGCCGAGTATCTCCACGCGAAGAAAGAAGAAGTTTGCGGTGGAAGAAGCGGTCTCGCGGTTGGAGCCGCAAGTGGAAGATTCGCCTGAAGAGAAACCTCAGTTCGGCGCCGGAGATGGATCTGAGGGTTTTGTCAGAAGCGAAGGAAGACTTGCCGGCACCGGAGAAGAAGAAGCTTCGTGGTTTGGAGATCCGACGAGCATCTCAGGTTGAGAGATGAAGCCGAGAGCTCCAGAGGTCGGCGACAGGGAAGATGGCGGCGTTACATGTTGAAGTCATCGGAGTCACGGCGACGGTGGGGCGAATTGCTGGGATGGAGTCGCCGAGATTCTGGCTGGTAAACTGCGTCGGTGACATGAGCAGAGTGGCGGCTGGTTGTCGTCGAAGAAGAAGAAAAAGAAACTAGGGTTTCTTCTGTTTGGGCCCGAGTTGAGCCAAGGAGAGAAGGGTGAGCTGGGCCGCATGAGAGGAAGATGTTACTGGGCCGAGTTTTAGGCCAGACATGAAAAAGGAGTGGGTTTGTTTTTGACTTTTTAGATGGAGTTAGAGAATTTTCTAACTGGGCTGAAAGAAGAAACAAAAATTGGGCCTCAGTTTATTTCTTTTGGGCCTATCCGAATTTAGAAGGATCTCGGAGAAAATTTCAGTTGGGTCAGGGATTAAAACAAACCCAATTTAAAAATAAAAATTGTCTAAAATTGCATAAGCGAATATGCAAGGAGAATAGACATGAGCTCAGGGGACATAAAATATTCAGAGAAGTTGAGACAGAAAAGTGCAACAGAGAGATTGATTTAAAGTGTAGTTATTTCCGAGGGATTCTGGTTAAATTCAAGATATTGGAATCATAATCATATTATTCAATCTCAAGGGTAAAACCGTGCAAATCACAAGGTACATTTGTGATGTTTTGATTGGTTGTTTCTGGTTGCTTAAGGTCTGCAAAATTCAGGGAATTGAAGTCTTGGGAGAACAGAAGAGATAGTGTTCATGGTTCAAACTAGCCATTGGAAGAAAATTCATGGGACTAAGGGACGCCTTAGAAGTTTGAATTGTCTGTGTGTTATTGGCTATTTGAGGATTAAGAAAAGGTTTATGGATTCATTTCAAGGAGAGTTGCAGATGAGTATAGAACAAGATCAATGAATCTGTTGGGGTCAAAGACAGATTGGTATGGTTAAGGTTTGAGGAGTTTTGGTTTGCAGGCTTAGTCTCAAGTTGATGGATAGAGGTCCATGAGCAGATGGAGATGTCTACAAGTTCAAGCATAATCAAGTTGCAACCGGGGTTAAAATGAAAGCTTTAGAGCTTTGTTGCTTGATGGTGGTGAAGACATCTGGATATCAGTTGCAAGTGTTAGCAATTGAAGAGGGATCCAAGAAAGGATCATAATGCAGAGGATAAAAAGCTGCATTGGAAAAAGAGAACAAAGTTTTGGTATACCTATTTGCATCTTAGAGAGGTCTGGTGGATGAATCTTTTGTAGGGTTCATTTGCAGGAGTTCAAGTGAGTTGGAGGCACACATAAAGAAATCTCATGAGTACAAGGTGAATATTCAGGTTGATTTCTAAGGGAGAAGATGCTAATGCCAAGGATATGTGGAATTTGCATACTGGTGATGTGATGCAGGGTATGTTTACAACAAGGAAGCGGCTTCAAGGGTTCTAGAGATGAAGTGCTAAGTGATGTAACATGGTGTCTCGGGCATTTCACAAGTTGTGGATGTGAGACAGGTTTACCGAACAGTTCGAGTCTGTTGGTTGGATGGTTCTGCTGATGCAGAAGGGATTTGAACAGAAGGTTGAACAAAGGTATTTGTATCGAGAGTCTTCTTAGCCAGGTGGAGTTAGGAGGAGGGTTCTGCAGGCAATATCAGCAGTGCAAAGTGATGTTCAAAAAGGTGTTCAGGTTCAGTGGTGTCTTGGTAAGTCAGAGACGGTTTCAGGGAAATGAAGCATAAATGACTTAGAGGTTTTCTGCAGTTGATTCAAGAGGAATTGGTTTGTCAGCAAGGTTATGTAAAGCATGATGCATGAACAGGGTTGTGTCGAAAGTCTATTCATCAGTATGGTTGGATGGCGTGTTCTGTTAGGAGTAACAACGGTACAAAAGGAGTTCAAGGCTGATATGTTTTGTCAGAGAAGGTGTTGAATCAGGGATTATTTCAGGTCTGAAGCATATATGATTCAGGGTTAGCTGCTTACAGTTCAAGGAGTGTTTGATTAAGCTCAGTGTACAGGAGAAAAATCAAAGAACACCAAAGTGAATCAAGTTGCATAAGGACAGAGATAATGAAGAATCAAGAGATCAATGATGAGTTGAGCTTTACACAAGGAGCTCATCAAGGGTGATGTGTAGTCATTGATGGTTTAGTAGATTTATGGTGATTAATCTACTAAGGTGTTTGTTTTGTGTAAATTCAAACTTATGCAGGTTCACATGAAGATCAAAGTGCCAAGTCTATAGCCATGAGTCAAAGGTTCAAAGGGCAATTCACAAGGAGATTTCAAGCTGGGATCAAGGTGGGGATTCTTAGAAGAAGCAATCAAGAAGAAAGACAAATGTATCATGAGTTGCGGAGAAGTTGAGAATTGTCTGAATCCGAAGGTGGAGATTGTGAGATATCAGACTTCAGTCAACATACGACTTGGGCCAGTAATTGGGCCTTACAAAGTTTCTAGGGTTTATTGTTTATAAATACATGTGTACAACTCAAAGAATATCTAATCATGAATCGTGAGGATTCCGAGCGCCTTAGAGGCGGCTCGTAAAGCGTGAGTGATCTTCTTGTGAACCACATCGGAGGTGTTTTCTGATTGTTCTTTATAGTGGATGTTGTGGATCATGGATCCACCCCAGACGTAGCGGTTAGAGGCCGTGGACTGGGTGAACAATTGTCGTGTTTAGTTAATTCGTAATTCGAAGATAGATTGTGACAAGAAGGATTGAAGTTTAAATCCTAACAATTTATTTTGGATATTCCAGCTTTACCAGTTTTATAGAAACTTTAAATCATAAAATGTCAAATATAATTTTGGTTTGGTTTAACACAATTTCAATTTTATTCGATTTGGTATAGAGTTTAGATTTAATCTAGTTTTAGTGAAAAATAAATTTAAAATAGAATAAAATAAAAATTTTAGTTTATATTTTATTTATATACTTATGCCTATATTTATTTTAAATATGTATATAATTAAAATTATAGAAGTTTACTAAATTTTAGTTTATTCGGTTTGTTTTGGTTTGGATATACTAAACTGATCGATTTAAAAAGCAAATATCGATTTATTGATTAGTCTAACTGCCTAAACGGTTACCAACCGCTCGGCCGAAGTACTCATGTCGTGATTGAGCAGCATATTATATATTAGCTATGTAAAATTTATACTTCTGATTTGAATTTCTGAAATGTTTTATTAAATTAAATCTGTTGAACAAAAAATGGAAAAAATTAACCATCTAATCATTCATAAAATTTTGACGTTAGGGTTAATATTGATTGTATTTATATTTATAACGTTTTTCAAGCGTCATATTTGGCAGTCCTTATTCTTCTATTTTACAAAACCAAATAATTACTACCGAGTTTTTTTCTTTCAAGGTAAAGTACAATGTAATTTATGCAGTTTTCAAACGTAATATAAGTTTTATAATGAAAATCATACATCAGTTTCGGTAAAAATAGCAAAATTATTGACAAAAATATTTCAGATAGAACCACACCATGTGAGCTATGCATTTCTTTTTTTTAAACATCTGAGGGTTGTTTCTTATTATAATGCTCAAAACTGAGTCAAGTCGAAAACGATCACAACATTGTCTTATGGTAAGGACAGCAGAAAAACATAACATCCAGTTCTAAACCAAAGAACATTTAGATGCTATCAAAAGAATCACTCCTTATTAGATCGTGAAGCAAAGCAGGACCACCTAGTCCAAGATAGAATTGAAAACGTCCTTCCTGAGTGACGCTCTTCGCAATCTCCCTGACCACCCGATTGGTTTTGTGTGTTTCCCGTTCGAAGGTACAATAACCCATGCTTTGTTTAAGTTCACGAATCTGCTCTGTAAACATTCTGTATCTTGGCCATTCTAGCGGTTTTGAGATGGCTTCGAACGCTGTAGCACAATCAATGGCAATGATAACATCCCTTAGGTGAAGATCTCTCAGACTCTGCATCGCCCAGATTAGGCATCGTAGTTCTAATATGACTCGGTTTGGAGAATCCGTGAATGCATCCCGAGCATGGAACAAAGCCTCCCCATTATTCCCTCTGACTATCCAAGCTCCACCACCATGGAGATATGCATTTCTCCACGAAGCAGAAACATTACATTTAATGATGCCCAAGGGAGGAAGTTGCCACTTGATGTCAAGAAATCTGGAGACTGTGTTTCGGACATCCGTGATTAAAGCTGGTTTATTGACCTCATGCCAGATGTGCGCTTCTTCCGTGATTCTCTGATTGAGTATTGCTATGGACTCATGCTTCCCTTCAGATTAAAGAATATTGGACTGACACGAAACTAATATCCAAGCATTTAAGTAAAACAAACGGTCTAGGTTCAATAAATACATTGTACTTTACCTCGAAAACACCAGGTAATAATTTGTTGTTTTTGTATCATGTAAGAATTGCTAAAGTAACAATCTTAGCTTTCTATAGATAAAGATTTGAATCCGACAACCTCGGAACGGGCAAGGCAACAAGAGGGGTCTTGAGCTTCAAGACAATTCCAAACTTTTCTTCCAAATCCAACACATGTCCTTCTGGAATCTTCCAATCAAACGAATGCAATAGCGTCGCGAGAGTGTACAAGACCATCCTCTCGGCGAGTGCTACACCGGCGCAAATTCTCCGGCCAGATCCGAACGGAAGAAAGCTATAATCGGTTCCGGTGAAATCACAAGATTTATTGTCAAGAAACCTCTCGGGACGAAACTCAGTTGGATTCTCCCACACATTTGGGTCTCTCTGAATAGACCAAACATTGATGAAGATCTTCGTGTCTTTAGGGATGGTGTAACCGCCCACCACCGCGGTTTCAGCTGGACGGTGAGGGACTAACAAAGGAATGGTTGGGTAAAGCCTAAGTGTTTCTTTCATAATGGCTAGTATGTAAGGAAGTCTAGTGATGTGTGATTCTTCAACAATATTGTCTTTGCCTACAACTTCATCTAGCTCTTGCTGCGCTCTCTTTATCAACTCCGGTTCGCTTATAAGCTTGGCCATCGCAAACTCTATCGTGTTCGTTGATGTATCTGTACCACCAACCACCATATCCTTCACATATACATAACAAACAACATTTTGATCAAATCACTATCATGAACGAATAATCATCTGCATTATTATGTTATGTTTTTTGGAAGATCTCAGACTGATCTACATAGCATGCATCTGCCATCTAATGAAGTAGCAAAGACTCTAATTGGTAATCCGCGGAAATGGCCAATGATAAAGATCTCATATCGAAACTCAGATTAATCAATGTAATCTACAATCTATTCTATTAAAACAAAATCACTTTAAGTATCTCCATCCAAACACTCCATATTTTTAACAACATACAAAAGATTTAAAAAAATTCTGGTTTAGTATATTAAAAATAAATAATGTTAAAGAAGAAATCAGAAAAATATTTATTGAAGTGCCAAACATGAATTTATAAAATAAATAATGTTAAAAAACATTTTTTTCGGAAATAATATTAAATTACCAAACATGAATTATTTTGTAGACATTATAAAAAAATCAGAAAATATTAAATTTTGGAAAATATTAAATCATATTATATTTTAAAGATTTTAAGTTGGAAATATTAAATAAAATCATTTAAATTCTGTTAAATTTTCTGATTTTAACTTAAATCATAAAAAATTATGTTATAAAAATTTATTTGAATACATTAAATTAATGTTTTGAAATCAGATCCGGAAAACAAACTAGGGAGTCTTCTGGATCATTGGGTCCGTAGATTGACCCGGTTCGATACAGTCTGACTGCAATCAACAATTAGTGAAATTATATCAGATTTTATAGTCTCATCAAATTTTAGAGCTATATCCAAACCGGATTGTTGTCCGGATCCCAAGTTTTTCAAAATCTGAAAACATTACATTAAATCTATAAAAAAATTTATCCCGCACAAACGCGCGGGTGAGAATCTAGTTGACATCTAAATTCTGAGGTGACAACAATTTAGACTGGTAATTTGCGGAATATCGAAATGGCTGTACCATTATGAAACTCCATAATCTTTTACCAATCGAAAATTTGTGACTTATCATATGATTGCCGGATATCCTTTTCACAATACTAATGAGTAATTTAATTAAGAAACCATAATTTCGCATTTTCGTAACTATATTAACTTTTTGTTGATTAATGATTTTACTAGGATACAACTCCTCGCTATATAATTTTTGTTTAAAATATGTTTTGAAATTTAATATTTTTTTTTTTTTGAGTTTTAAAATATATTTACCTAATGATTATAGATAGAACTATCAATCTGAACTAACCTATCTACTTAATCCATAACATGCAAAAACCTATAATTTTGAAAACATAACTTTAATATGCACCGTTTAATGACTATGAATTTTGTGGTTAGTCCACAAACTCTTAAAAATCTCAATTTTCTTATGTCTAACTCTTTATAAAATTAGTCAAATATTTTATAATAGTTATAGTGAAAAAATATTGCAACATTTCAAATTTTGTTTTTTTTTTGAATAGATATGGATTGATTATTATTTAATAATATCATAATAATTAAGAAACTAAATAGTAAATAATCTCTTTAATGAGAAATAAATATTTTTATCGATAATTTTAAAAGACAATTATATCATTTTCTATTTTAATTATTTTTTCTTATTTGTAATGATATTTCATATTTACAAAACAAAGTTAATTTTCAAAAATTCTTAGATAACATTATAAAGATGATTCCATTCCGCTTATTTTGTTTTTTTTTTCACTTTCCAAAAGTATGCTATCCTCCCAAATGTTTTATATACTAAGATTATGAAACTGAAACCCATATTAATTACCATGAGTACGGCTTTGACATGGTTAACCGTGATGGGAACCTCTGAGTCAACTTCTTGGTCCTTTAACTTCATCAAATGCTGCAAAAAGTCTTTGCATTCACCATCATCCCTGCTTTTTAGCCTTTGCATCTGCTCGATGGCTCGATCGAATATAGCATCGAGCTCGTGAGCAGACACGCGCATCTTCTTAACAAGCCCTTGAAGATCGAATCTCGCTATCCACGGAAAGAAATCCGAAACATTAGGCTCACCCAAAAGCCTAGTTATTTCAGAAATCACTCCTTTAAACTCTGTTCCAACACTCTCCATCTCCTCTGTTTTCACTGATCCTCCCCATAACATATTTATCGTTAGATTCATCATCGTCAAAAACAGCTGATCTCCGACGTTCACCGGTGATTCTTGTTGACCCTGCTGGTACAAATATCTCGTTCTTTCCCGGATTTCTTTTCGTCGAAGCTCGTAGAAAGAATCCAAAGTTTTGCGGCTAAGAAGTTTGAGAACACAAACTTTTCTAAGCGTTCTCCATTCGGCGCCGTATGGTAACCAGACGAGGTCGAGACCGCCATAAGTAGCGGCTCGAGCCGTGATGGGGACGTCATGGTTTGAGAAGTTGATGTCTTGATCTTTAAAGATCTCTCGAGCCAGCGATGGAGAGTTGACAACGACGGTTAGCTTTGAGCCGAGATTGAGTTTGAAGATTGGACCGTGTTCTTGAGCGAGGTTTGTGAAGTAGGTGTGAAGGTTCGGGTCAAGAAACGGGAGGTTTCCGACTATTGGTAGCCCTCGCGGTCCAGGCGGCAGAGGCGGTTGCGGTCCGCGTTTGAAGAAGTACCACCAGAAAACCGAAAAGATAGCGGTGAGACTGAGAATTACATAAGGAGTGAGATTGATTGTGTTGTCAGGGAAGAGATTTGGAATCGGTGACATTATTGCCAAACTCTTATGAAGGAACTATGAGATTAAACAAAGGAAAGTGTTCATTATATATTAATAAATGGGTAAAGGTAATTTAATAAATGGGTAAAGGTAATTATTAGTGAATGTTATAAAAGTCAGAAAAATGATGCGCACAAATAAACGTGAGTGAATTTTTGTGGAGCCTACTGTCACTATGCATACACAGTAACTCATCTTTATAACTTTATATATACGAACGTTTTCGTTCGATTGTAAAACATAAGTTACAACTTCACAACTTTAACAAAAACAAAATCTCTCTCTCGCTTCTTTATATTATCAGTATCCCGATCTTCTACCGGGTATAATATTTTTGTCTTTATTAATATTTATCTTTATGATAAATTATATTTCTTTTTATAACACGTTATCAGCACGATCACTCTTCATTATAGCTAAATATATATTCATAATATATACCCTACCATAGCAGGCGGTATGTTGCATTTATAATAATTTATTATTTTACAGTGGTTGTTTAATGCACCACTATTTACTAAATATTATAGAGAGCGGTTTGTCGCCTCGTTATTATTATTATATCATGGTTGCTAAATGCACCATTATTATTTATTATTAATATTATAGTGGACGTCTCAGACGTCACCATTATTATTTATTATTAATATTATAGTGGACGTCTCAGACGCCACCATTATTTTTTATTATTAATATTATAGTGGACGTCTCAGACGCCACCATTATTATTTACTGTTAATATTATAGTGGACGTCTCAGACGCCACCATTATTATTTATTGTTAATATTATAGTGGACGTCTCAGACGCCACAAAATTTATTTACTGTTTAAATGTGGATGATTCTGTCACCACAATTTTGCCCTTAATTATTTGTTTGTTATGGTTATTATATAAGGAGGCTCGGCCACCTGTATATAAACCTTGTATCTGAAATTTGGTAAATTTAACTGATTGATTATTTAAATTTCCAGATTGATTTTCTTTAATCCCAACGGTCACAAAGAAAAATTTTCAAATTTTTTTTACTTTTTCAAACGGCTATGAACAGTATTTTCAATCTATAAATATAATCATCTTTCACTCATTTTTCTTCACTCAAACATTCTACATCCTCTCAAATATTTTTCGGTTTTTCATTCCATAAGAAAAATGATTCGCTTCTTGTTGTTTTTATGTTCAATTGTAATTTTTGCTTCTATTTATGGTCTCTTCGTTGGAGAATTTAGTCCCGAAGAGTTTGCATCAACTGTTATGCTAGTTTTCTATGCATTATTTTTTCTTGTAATTGCTCTAGTTATTCATGTAAACGGTTTCTAATAAAATTAGTAATAATATTTTTATGATTTTATTTTTAGAAATCAAAAATGGCTAGCGTTGAAAATCTTAAGATCTCAGCTCTCAAAATTACTGGAGCAAACTACATAGCATGGACCACCGATGTGGAACTCCATCTAGAGTCGAAAAAATTATCCGACACAATAAAAGAAGGAAATAACTCTCCTGCCGAAGATAAGGCAAAGTCGATAATTTTCTTAAGAAAACATCTAGATGAGAATGTGACGCATGATTATGCGGGCATAAAAGACCCAGCAGAGCTGTGGCAAGCTCTAAAGGAAATGTTTGACAACCAGAGGGAAATAACTCTCCCTCATGCCTTAGAAGAGTGGAAAAACCTGAGATTTCAGGATTTTGAGAAAGTGGATGAATATAATTCCGCTATTTTGAGAATAGTCTCACAATTGAAATTTTGTGGTAAGCCTGTCTCCGAAGCAGAGATGCTCGAAAAGACTTACCTCACTTTTCATAAAGAACACCGTATCCTGCAAGAACTTTATAGAAGTCGCGGATACAAAAGGTTCTCTGAGCTAATTGTGACTCTCATATTAGCGGAAAAGAATTGTGAACTTCTCATAAAAAACCACAACTCTCGACCTACGGGAACTAGAGCACTCCCTGAAGTGAATGCCACAAATGTGAGGAATCCCGAGAGAAAAAGTCAAACCTATCGGGGTCGTGGTCGTCGATTTAATCGTGGACGTGGAAGAGCTTACAACCCAAAAGGGAGGGGATCGTACAAATGGGTTCGACCTGAATATACTAATAAAGGGAAAGAAATCCAAGAGAATTCCACCAATAAGCGTGAGAATAACTGTTACAGATGTGGGTCAAAAGGGCATTGGGCCCATGTATGTCGAACCCCTCCACATCTTTGTAAGTTATACCAAGAGTCCACTAAAGGAAAAGGGAAGGAAGTGAACCTCATGGAACACTTTGAGGGTACATCGTACCTCGACTCCCCCGACTTTACGAATGATTTCGACGAGACCGCTCTTGCGGATAACTGAAATGCTTGTAGTGAGACTACTGAATAGTCTCGAGTAATGCCATGTATAATTATTACATTTCAGTTTTAAAATAAATAAATGTTTTCTTTAAAACAATCTAATGAATAATTATTGTGTGTTTCTCTATGAATGATTTTTCTCGTTTTCTTTATTGATGTTTATGTTGATTACAGAAATGGATCACAATACGAATGGAACAATATCCAAGGAAAATATTCGAGAAATTTGTATACCAGATAGTGGAACAACGCACACTATTCTGAGACACAAGAGATTTTTCTCTGTGTTAAAAGCAACAAAAATGATTGTTGACACAATATCGGGTCCTACAGACTTGATTGAGGGAACAGGCAAAGCCAACTTTATGTTGCCTAATGGAACAAAATTTTCCATAAATAACGCCTTGTATTCTCCAAATTCCAAAAGGAATTTGTTGAGTTTCAAAGACATATACCTTCAAGGATATGAAACTCAGTCTGCAACTGAGGATGGAAAGAAGTATATGTACATAACTTCTGATAAATTGGGAAAAAGGGTTATATTGGAAAAGTTCCCAGAACTCCCTTCTGGTTTGCATCATACTTATATAGATGCAATAGAATCACATCTTGTGATCAAAAGAAATCCAGATGATTTAATATTATGGCATGATCGCCTCGGTCACCCAGGCACATCGATAATGCGAAAGATCGTAGATAGCTCACATGGTCATTCGATAAAAATCCAGGAGATTTATCAGAGAAGTAAAATGACATGTGATGCATGTTCTCTAGGAAAATTGATCATAAGGCCATCGCCAACCAAAATCAATAATGAATCACCAAAATTCCTTGAACGAATTCAAGGGGATATTTGTGGACCAATACATCCACCATGTGGACCATTCCACTATTTTATGGTGTTAATTGACGCATCCAGCAGATGGTCACATGTTTGTCTATTATCATCTCGAAATATTGCATTTGCGAGATTTCTAACTCAGATAATCAAACTGCGAGCACAATTTTCTGATTATCCCATTAAAAGAGTTAGACTAGACAACGCTGGTGAATTCACATCACAAGCATTCAATGATTATTGTATGGTAACGGGGATTGAAGTTGAACATTCTGTAGCACATGTTCACACACAAAATGGTTTGGCTGAATCATTAATTAAACGTCTGCAACTCATTGCAAGACCATTGATCATGAGATCAAAACTTCCAACCTCTGTATGGGGACATGCCATTTTGCATGCAGAAGCACTCATTCGGATAAGACCAAGTGCGTACCATAAGTATTCCCCACTACAGTTAGCATTTGGTCGAGAACCAAATATTTCCCATCTGAGAATTTTTGGTTGTGCGGTTTACGTGCCTATAGCACCACCACAACGTACAAAGATGGGACCACAAAGAAGGTTGGGAATATATGTTGGTTATGATTCTCCATCAATTATACGATACCTAGAACCACAGACTGGTGACGTCTTTACGGCGCGTTTTGCCGATTGTCATTTTAATGAGAAAGTATTCCCGGTTCTAGGGGGAGAAAATAAACAAGTAGAGAAGGATATCAAATGGAGTGTGCCAACCTTGTTGCACCTTGATCCTCCTACTAAACAGTCAGAACTAGAAGTTCGACGAATCATGCATTTACAGAGTATAGCAAATCAGCTACCTGATGCATTTGCAGATACTAAAACGGTAACTAAATCACATATACCAGCTGCAAATGCCCCTGCTCGTATTGAAATACCACGAGAAAGTGAAAGAGCAGATGATACTCATGAGTCAAGAACACGCTTAAAGCGTGGTAGACCTGTTGGTTCTAAGGATAAAAATCCTAGAAAACGAAAGGAAGCTGAAAAGCATGATATTCCCAAAATAGCAGAAAATATTTTGGAAGAAGCAAATCATGAGACTAATGATAATATAGAGCATCATGAACCTGAAGGAAATCATGAAATTTCCATCAACTACATCCATAATGGAAAGATATGGAATCGAAATGAAATGGATGATGTTGATGACGTTTTCTCATACTTAGTGTCTAAAGAAATAGACGATGAAAACGAAGATCCAGAACCAAGGTCTGTATATGAATGCCAAAATAGGCAAGACTGGTTGAAATGGAAGGATGCTATACAAGTCGAACTTGATTCGCTTAATAAACGAGATGTATTCGGGCCTATTATGCTCACACCTAAAGATGTGAAGCCGGTTGGATACAAATGGGTTTTTGTTCGAAAACGAAATGAGAAAAACGAGATTGTGAGATACAAAACTCGCCTCGTGGCTCAAGGTTTTTCTCAAAGGCCCGGGATTGATTATGAAGAAACATATTCTCCCGTTATGGATGCAATCACGTTTAGATTCTTAATGAGTCTAGCGGCTGACGAGAATCTAGAGATGCGTCTCATGGATGTCGTTACAGCATATCTATATGGATCATTAGATACTGATATCTATATGAGAATTCCCGATGGGTTTAAAATGCCAGAAGCATTGAAATCTAAACCCAAAGAAGTATGTGCAATAAAGTTGCAGAGATCATTATATGGGCTAAAGCAATCTGGACGTATGTGGTACAATCGTCTCAGTGAGCATTTAACAAAAGAAGGATATGTGAATAATCCTATATGCCCATGTGTTTTCATCAAGAAAACAACATCCGGATTTGTAATTATCGCGGTATATGTTGATGATCTAAATATTATCGGAACTCAAGAGGAAATACAGAAAGCATCTGATTATTTAAAAGGAGAATTTGAGATGAAAGATCTCGGACAGACAAAGTACTGTCTTGGCCTACAAATTGAGCATTCTCAAAAGGGTATATTTGTGCATCAATCCACATATACCAAAAGAGTGTTAAAACGCTTTAACATGGATAAGGCAACTCCTCTAAGCACTCCTATGGTCGTTAGAACACTTAAGGTTGATAATGATCCATTCCGACCACATGAGGAAAATGAAGAGATACTTGGTCCTGAAGTACCATATCTAAGTGCAATTGGAGCCCTTATGTACCTTGCCAATTGTACACGACCTGACATATCATTTGCTGTTAATCTTTTGGCAAGATTCAATTCGTCCCCTACACGAAGACATTGGAATGAGATTAAACATATTTTTCATTATCTTCAAGGGACTGTTGATTTAGGTTTACTCTATCCTAAAAATTCAAAAAGTCAAATGGTTGGTTTTGCAGATGCAGGATATTTATCGGATCCACATAAAGCTCGATCACAAACAGGGTATGTGTTCACGATCAGAGGCACCGCTATATCTTGGCGTTCTCAAAAGCAGACGCTTGTGGCCACTTCTTCAAATCATGCTGAAATCATCGCACTCCATGAAGCAAGTAGAGAATGTGTGTGGTTGAGATCAATAAGTCACCACATCCAATCAAGCAGTGGAATTCGCGTAAATACGGAACCATCTTATATGAAGACAACGCTGCATGTGTTGCCCAGACAAAAGAAGGATATATCAAGAGTGATAGAACCAAACATATCCCTCCAAAGTTCTTCTCATACACTCAAGAGCTCGAGAAGAATAAAGAAATCGAAGTGAGATATGTCCAATCATGTGAAAATACAGCGGATCTCTTCACAAAATCATTACCCACCACTGTGTTCAGAAAACATGTCTATAACATTGGAATGTGTCATCTACGAGACTTATAAGATGACATCATTGTCATTCGAGGGGGAGCTTGCGTGGTTGTACTCTTTTTACCTTCCTATGGTTTTTCCCACTGGGTTTTCCTGGAAAGGTTTTTAACGAGGCAACAAATACATAACGCAAGAGAAAACCGTGACACTGGTCTCCAAGGGGGAGTGTTATAAAAGTCAGAAAAATGATGCGCACAAATAAACGTGAGTGAATTTTTGTGGAGCCCACCGTCACTATGCATACACAGTAACTCATCTTTTTAACTCTATATATACGAACGTTTTCGTTCGATTGTAAAACATAAATTACAACTTCACAACTTTAACAAAAACAAAATCTCTCTCTTGCTTCTTTATATTATCAGTATCCCGATCTTCTACTGGGTATAATATTTTTGTCTTTATTAATATTTATCTTTATGATAAATTATATTTTTTTTTATAACAGTGAAGACTTAATGGTCTCAAGCTGATAACTTTTGCGCGGATGTTATACTTCCCAATGTTTTTAGAATACTTGGATATTTGCAATAAGTTTGACCCAAAAAAGAAGAAGGATTTTTCCAATAAAAATAGATAAGGATATATAATTGTGGAATATGGGCGTAAAACGAAAAATATGTTATAAACATATGACAACACGTATTGATAGAAGACGAGTGTGAGAGAGAGAGAATCATATCTTATTACTTAACCTTACAAGGACAACACGTATTGATAGAAGAAGAGAGGCGGTGAGAAGTGAATATTTTTTTTTGGTTTTAATGTTAATTTTTATTACCAAAAAGTGAAAAAGATACATACTAATAATATTACAACCCAAAAACTCCCGAAGGAGGATCACAAAATTGGAACATCAAAAAGAAGCTACAAAGGATGCGAGAAATAACCAAAATAATATTCAAGGAGAGATTGAGAAACACTTGAAGCCTGAGCCGGGAAAGAAATGAGACGATTCCGCATGATGCGGTCGATGCTAGCTTTGATAGAAGTAGTAGTAGAAGAAGTCAACGTGAAAATTCTTGCGTTACGTTCTTTCCAAATAACGTAAATTGATTTTCTAAGAATGGTGAGAAGTGAATATTAAAATACTAAGAATGGATAATCATTATCATTTTCTAGCAAAATATTATTATTCTAGACTTGACTATAATCAATATGAACAAAATTGATTTTTCGTTAGGGGGAAAAGTACGTTGTTCTTTTGAAACATTTTAATAACGAAAATGTTTCCAATCTAATAAAATGAGAAAAAAACTTTAAAAATATATTAATTATGTAAAATTTAGAAGAAAAATACACATATTATTTTTGTCTCCTAAAAAAATACAGAAACTATTAATCTTTTGTATTTAATATTTAAACTATTAATCACTTCTTTTTTAATATTTGAACTATTAAATTTCGTATATTTTACACGATTTATATTGTGAAAATACAGTTTTGCCTTCTTTTATTTTCAAATTTTAATTTATCTCTTTATTAAAATTTGTTTTTTATAAATAATTTATAAAATAAAAATAAGAAAATGAGGACAAAAAATAAGTCCATCTTCTCCGTCGAAACCCCTTTCTCTTCCTCCTCTTCCTTCAGATCCATCAGCAATTGGGACCATCTCTCTCACTATTTTCTACTCTCTCTTCCAAATGAGTCTTAATTTTTTTTTTTAAAAACAAAATAGTTCGTGTATTTTCGTTCAAATTTTATATAATCGGTGTATTTTTAAGGCTTTAAGAACTCACCCTAGAATTTCTAAAGACTTCATGGCAATTAAGACTGATATGTCTAAAGCGTATGACAGAGTTGAATGAGACTTTTTGGAGATTCTTCTCACTGCCATGGGTTTTCATCAGAAATGGATCGCTTGGATTATGTTTTGTGTGAGAAGTGTTACATATACTGTCTTAATTAATGGGCAGCCTCATGGATTGATAACTCCAGAAAGAGGTTTAAGACAAGGTGACCCGTTATCTCCATTCCTGTTTGTGTTGTGTACTGAAGCGTTAACCCATCTCCTCAACTCTGCTGAAGCTTCAGGCTTGATTAATGGAATTCAATTCTCTGATGATGGGTCGTCTATTCACCATCTGTTGTTTGCAGACGACAATTTGTTTATGTGTAAGGTTGAAGAGAATCAATGCAGCGTAGTTCATCAGATTCTACAAATTTATGGGGATGCTACTGGGCAAGTCATAAATATGGATAAATCTTCTATCACCTTTGGAGAGCATGTAGCTGAAGATCAGATGGTTATGGCCAAGAATAAGCTGGGTATACAAAATGAAGGTGGAGCAGGTACTTACCTTGGATTGCATGAATGTTTTAGTGGATCAAAAATCAAAATGTTGTCTTACATTCAGGACAGAATGAAATCTCGACTGTCAGGTTGGTATTCTAGGCTATTATCTCAGCGAGGAAAAGAAGTACTCATCAAATATGTGGCTCTAGCAATGCCGGTCTTTGCAATGACTTGTTTTAAGTTGCCAAAAACAACTTGTGAAAATCTGTCAAGTGCTATGGCTCAATTCTGGTGGGTATCAGTAGAAAACAAGAGGAAAATTCATTGGCTCAGTTAGGAGAAACTTTGTATCCCAAAGGAACATGGAGGATTACGCTTCAGGGATATTGAAACTTTTAATCAAGCTCTTCTGGCCAAGCAGGCCTGGCGGCTTCATCAATTTCCCGAAAGCCTCTTTGCCCAATTCATAAAGAGTAAATACTATGATAATGGAGAGTTCTTGCAAGGTTCTTTGGGTTATCGTCCATCATTTGCATGGAGGAGCATAATTTTGGGTAGAGATCTTCTAAAAAATGGGCTAAGGAAAATGGTTGGAAATGGAAAATCTTTAAGAGTATGGACTGATCTATGGATCTGGGATGGTCGGTTGAGAGCCCCATTGATGAAGAAAATTCTGGTTGATTTAGAGCTGAGAGTTGGAGATTTGATTGATCCTTCAGTTAATAGATGGATCAGAGAAAAGTTAGATGATCTCTTCTACCCTGATGACGTTCAACTGATCTTAAGCATTAAACCAGTGAGCTCGTCTGAAGACTTTTGGACCTGGATGCATAATAAAAGTGGAGAATATTCAGTTAGATCTGGGTATTGGCTAGCCAGTCAAGGAAAAAAATCAGATGTTGTAAAGGAAGCCCTGGAGCAGCCATCCATCAATGGAATCAAAGTACAGATTTGGAAAATCAAGGCACCTGAAAAAATTAAAATCTTTATATGGAAAGTGGTTAGTGGGGCGATCTCTGTAGCTGACAATTTTGCGGTTAGAGGGATGAAGGTTGATTCTAGATGTCAAATCTGTGGTAAGGAGGGAGAATCTGCTGATCACGTTTTTTTTACTTGCACCTTTGCAAGACAGGTTTGGGCTTCCTCAAACATTCCCTTTCCACAAGAAGGTTTTGTCTCTGATTCCATCTTTCAGAATATTTTTTATCTATTGCGATGTGGAAATAACAGTGATGTGCCTATCTCAATAAGAAGAAGCATTCCTTGGGTTCTTTGGTTACTTTGGAAGAACATAAACTCTCTCCTTTTTGAAGGGAAAATCTTTGTAGCTAATGCTCTAGTGATTAAGATTAGAGATGAATCTGATCAATGGTTCCAGGCCCAATCTATGGATAAGATTGAGGAATCATGGAATCGGTTGGATTTCAGATTTCTGGAAAAGAAACGATGGTCTCCACCTGCTATCTCATGGGTAAAGTGCAACATTGGGTACTCGTGGGACAAGGTAAAATGTGTTGGAGGAGCAGCTTGGGTATTAAAGAATGACAAAGGAAAAGTTGAGATGGGAGGTCTTTCAGTCAGATTAACAATGTCATGGACGCTAAACTTCAGAGTTGGCTATGGGCAATAGAAAACATGGCAAGTTTAAGAGCTTCTCGGGTTATCTTCGCCTCTGAAGCGTCTGATCTAATAGGGGCTGTTACGCGTTCTCCGGCTTGGCCATCCTACAAGTTTTACTCCTTTGAAATTTTAAAGGCCCTCGATATGGTGTTAGATTGGCTTTTGCTCCTTGAGTTTCCGGAAACTAACAAAGGGGCTTCTTTAATTGCTAAAAGTGTTACGTTTGAGGATCGTCTCCAATCTTATGTAGCTGTAGGCTATCCTTTTTGGTTACATGAGCTGTTTGATTTGGAATGCACCACTGTTTAGGTGTATTTTTGCTCTCTGTCTTTTGATTGCTCCGATCCTTTTTCTTGGTGTAAAATTCGTTATTCCATATCTAATATAATTCAGTAAAAAAAAAAAAGATTATGTTATAATCTCATACAATTATCAATCTATTCAATAAAGTTAGAACTTTCATTTAAACTTTTAGCTGATTTTATAAATTAAAAAAAAGATAAATAATTAAAAATTGACCGGGGGCAAAAAAACAAATAATTTAGGGGAAAATCGCATTTTAAACCCTCAGGGTTGAAAAAGGTAACACTTTAAACCTTCAGAATTTTGCACTACCACTTTAAACCATCAAAGTAAGGAAACTAACACATTAAACTTTCAATGTGGCAACTTTGTTCGCGCCGCCAAAAATGTGACTGGAACTGTTCAGTTTCCGGTAAAAAGATGGTGACGTGTAATATATATATATATTTTTTTTACAGCTTAAATACCTAAAACGGTTCAGAAATCCAACGTTTATAAATAATAAATAATAACAAGGTTAAAAAAAAAAAATTACACGTCACCATCTTTTTACCCCAAAGTTTAAAGTGCTACATTTTTCAACCCCGAAGGTTTAAAATGCGATTTTCCCAATAATTTAGTGGAGTCATTCTATTCCGTTCTGCTTCTGGTTTTCTTCTTTTCGGTTCTGTCCGGTTTTTGTCCCCATAGATCCTTAGTTGTTTCTTCAAACCGGCCCAATTGGGTTTTTTGGGTCAAGGTTTGTAACTTTTTTTTTTGTTTTTTTAAACATAAATATGAAAACACTTTGACAAAAATAAAAAATTAACAAAGAAAATAATAATTTGACGGGTGGCAACTACCTCATGCTGGTGTAGGTGGCTCCACCCCTGATCCTGCTGAGACTATTTAAATATACTCCCTCCATTTTTTTTGTATAAGGGATTTTAGACATTTTGTTTTGTTTTTTTTTTATAAAAATTTTTCACATTCTCATGTAAAATTTAATTAATATTACTCATTAGTAGTCTTGGTACTATCATAAAACATTAATACTCCTCTTCCTAATTGGATAATTAAATGTTGTTATGCTAATGTTTAATGTTTCAAGCAAAAAAAAGAAATTTTCTTAATTTTTGTGATTTTAGGAAAAACCCTTATAAAAAAAAACAGGAGTATATATGTTTCTTGGTCAGACTCTATACAAATATATAAACTAGGATTAATTTCACGATAAACAAAGATACAAACGACAAACTTAGTTAGTGTTTGAATATATTGTTTTACCTACCGATCCATTATCATAAATAATGACAGTAGTAGTTGGAAGGAAATTTAGTCTTAATAATTTAACTTTTTGATGATATTACTAATTTGTTATTAGTGGACTGGAGACTTTGTGAAATTAACTTAAGATTCATTCCAACATAATTAGAAAAACAACATTTTAAGAATCCAAAGAAGGGGAAATCTTAAAGATAAGCCAAAACAGTAAATCAAGAACACAGTTTTAAAAGTTTGATCTCATGAATATAATCACAGATTCTGCTTATTTGTTCTTTCTTTTTTGCGTCAAGTAATAACAAGGAAATAAGTTCATTCTTCTGATCATTCATAAGATCTCAGAAAGTTAAAAAGACACTCTTCCCTTCTTATCTCAAAAAGTCTTTTTGAAACCTTTTTTTTTTATCTCTACGCTTCCTTAGAACTCACTTGCTGTCTGGACCGGCGAGCGCAATCATGGAATCTCATAACCAGATCCCTACATTTCAACGGGTTGTCGATATTCTCCTTGTAGCATTTCATCCACGCTTCGTTATCCGAAGAACAAGGCATTGGTTTCGGTTCCGGGATCTTAAACTCTTTCTCCCTCAGATCCTTGGCCCTCTCTGTCACTTCATGGCCAATTTTCTTTTCTTGTCTCTCCATCTTCTCAAGAACCTTCTCACTCTCTTTCACAACGGATTTTATCGCTTCCAACTCCGTGTTTGCTGCTGCTTGTTGCGGTATTGGGAAGAAGAATGGTGGCTGCACTGCCATTGGATTCGGTTTCTCTGCATTGTGGTGTGTTTTTGCTTGCTCTGCTTTGCTCTGTGGTGAGACTTTGGGTTTGGTTTTCTTTGCCTTCCTCTTTGGTTGATCGTTGCCTTCAGCTAACTGATTGATCAGCCCTGAACTGATCTGAATCGAGAAATTGCCCATATTACCGAGTTGAAAATACCTGGAAGGTGAAATCCACATTAAGAAACACATCACACAACTTAGTAAAAAACAGTATATCTTCAAAATCTAATGCGAGTCACAATGTAAACAAGCAGCAAAAATATTTCTCAACAAAGCTTCCTCACATCGACAGTTTCAACAAAACTACTTACATATATACGATTTTTTTATATCTGGTTATATTATAGTGTTTCAAGATTTTCAAATCGATGAAACAAAACATAGAAACCAAATGCAAACAGACATGTAATCAAACGCTAGCATCCTGTCATAGCAACACAAGTTGACTCTTTTTCTAATGTGGCAGATTATGTAAAGCCTAGTTTCATCTCTTTTACTCTCTCATCTGAGGTACCCTGAGATGAAGAGGTAAGAAAGGCAAACGATTTTCGCACTGGCCACAAGAACAAGACATTTCCAGATACATGAGTTACGCCTATGTATATCCAGAATGTATCTAAAGCAATATATGAGTCTATATGTTGTTGCTAATACAGAAAGTGTTTCAAAGATCTTATCAAAATGCCTGTTTCAGAAAATCTAGATATGAAAAGTTCGTGAAAACTTCTCAAGATTCGAATATCTTACTTAATTTTCCCACAAGTGTGAAGGTCAAAAATGCTTCGGAATCTAGATGAGCGATGAAATTAACTCAGAATCAACATTGATGACATCGATCCATCCAAAATCAACAGGTACTTCTTCGGAATTGGACATAGAACACAATGCTAGAAACCCTAGAATCTTACACCAAGCATCAAAAATCGATGCGATAAATCTAAAATATAGATGAAAAATAAGATCACGCTGTTGAACGGAGAGGGTACCTTGTAGGAGAAGAAGATCAAGAAAGCATCGGCGGCGAACGGCGATTCTCCAGCAAAATCTCGTCAAAAGCTGTGAGAAGGAAGACGAGAAAGGAAATGCGACGCTGGTTCGAAAAGGTCTGGGCTTAGTTGAAAAACAAAAATATTGAGCCCAACTTATAGTATTGGGCCTTTACATCTCGATACATTTGAAAACAGAAATTATAATCAGAGATCTTAAGAATTTGTTTTTTTCTGTATTTCGATCATCACATAATGTTAGGATTTAAACTTTAATCCTCTTATCTCAATCTATCTTCGATACACAAATTATCGAATACGAGAATTGTTCACCCAGTTCACGGCCTCTAACCGTTACGTCTGGGGTGGATCTTGGATCCACAACATCCACTATAAAGAACAATAAAAAAACACCTCCGATGTGGTTCACAATATAAGATCCCTCTCACACCCAACAAACAGAAAAAACAAAGAACAGAACTAGATTCCCCAGAGAAAACCCATATTCTCTCTCTAGCTCTACGAGCCGCCTCTAAGGCGTTCGGAATCCCTGGAGTCAGGATTAGGTATTCCTATTGTTAAACACTTGCATTTATAACAAAGAAACCCTAGAAACTTACTTGGGCCCAACTTGACACTAAGGATTGTACTAAGCTCAACTGTTGGCCCAAGTCGTGAGTTGACTGAAGTCTGACTTCTCACAATCTCCACCTTCAGATTCATACAGCTCTCGACTCCTCCACAAATCTTTGTTCCTTTGTCTTTCTTCCTGTTTGCTTCTTCTAGAATCTCCACCTTGATCCCAGCTTGAAATCTCCTTGTGAATTGCCCTTTGAACCTTTGACTTATGGCTCTAGACTTGGCACTTTAATCTTCATGTGAACCTGCATAAGTTTGAACTTACACAAAACAAACACCTTAGTAGATTAATCACCATAAATCTACTAAGCCATCAATGACTAGACATCACCCTTGATGAGCTCCTTCCCGAGCCACCAACATCCCCATGTCTCTTCTTGAGTTATAAAACCAGATGCTACACTTCTTGTGTAAACTCATCATTGATATCTTGATTCTTCATTATCTCTGTCCTTCTGCAACTTGATTCACTTTGGTGGTCTTTGATTCTTCTCTTGTACACTGAGCTTAATTAAACACTACTTGAACTGTAAGCAGCTAACCATGAATCATACATGCTTTAAACCTTAAATAATCCCTGATTCAACACCTTCTCTGACAAAACATATCAGCCTTGAACTCTTTTTGTACCGTTGTTACTCCTAACAGAACACGCCATCCAACCATACCGACGCCACCATGTTCATGCATCATGCTTTACAGAACCTTGCTGATAAACCAATTCCTCTTGAATCAACTG
>PKML01014475.1:183833-195463 GCA_002933935.1 Eutrema yunnanense
AGACATGTTTGAATAAATCATCAATAGAATAGAAAGAAGGGTTTAGAGATCTGATCTCGGACGAAGGGAAATCAGACTTGTCTCTCTAAAACCAAAGTAAAATCAAACACAGAAATAAAAGCATAGCCTAAACAGGTGGCTAAAGACTCTTATTTATAACCTAAAACACGATCTGGGGTCTTCTTGTAATTATCAGAAACTTCTGGACCAAGTTGCAATTCTTCAACTCTTCATAAAAGTCGCATGTCGTGTCAGCCTCGTCGAGTATCGATCGATACCAAGGGGGTATCGATCGATGCCTGTCGTGAAATCAGGTTCTTGGCGACACAACTTCTGCTTCTGCTCCAAACATCTCCAATAACTCCAATAATCCTCCAAATGTGCTATGACCTGTAAAAGACTCTAAAAGACTACAAAACAATAGAAAGACTCTATGAAAAGGACTTATATCATGGTCTAAACAGGGTAAAAACCATGATATATCATCAACTGCAGAAAACCTCTAAGTCATTTATGCTTCATTTCTCTGAAACCGTCTCTGACTTACCAAGACACCATTGAACCTGAACACCTTTTTGAACATCACTTTGCACTGCTGATATTGCCTGCAGAACCCTCCTCCTAACTCCACCTGGCTAAGAAGATTCTCGATACAAATACCTTTGTTCAACCTTCTGTTCAAATCCCTTCTGCATCAGCAGAACCATCCAACCAACAGACTCGAACTGTTTGGTAAACCTGTCTCACATCCACAACCTTGTGAAATGCCCGAGACACCATGTTACAGCCTTTAGCACTTCATCTCTAGAACCCTTGAAGTTGCTTCCTTGCTGTAAACATACCCTGCATCATATCACATGTATGAAAATCCACCTATCCTTGGCACTAGCATCTTCTCCCTTAGAAATCAACCTGAATCTTCACCTTGTACTCATGAGCTTTCTTTAGGTGTTCCTCCAGCTCACTTGAACTACTGCAAGTGAACCCTACAAAAGATTCATCCACCAGACCTCTCTAAGATGCAAATAGGTAGACCAGAATTTTGTTTTCTTTTCCCAATGCAGCTTGTATCCTCTGCATTCTGATCCATTCTTGGATCTCTCTTCAATTGCTAAAACTGCAACTGATATTCATATGTCTTCACCACCATCAAGCAACAAAACTCTAAAGCTTTCCTTCTAACCCCGGTTGCAACCTGATTATGCTTGAACCTGTAGACATCTCCATCTGCTCATGGACCTCTATCCACCAACTTGAGACTAAGCCTGCAAACCAAAAACTCCTCAAACCTTAATCATACCAATATGTCTTTGACCCCAACAGATTCCTTGATCTTGTTCCATACTCATCTGCAACTCTCCTTGAAATGAATCCATAAACCTTTTCTTAATCCTCAAATAACCAATAACACATAGAAAATTCAAACTTCTAAGGCGTCCCTCAGTCCCATGAATTATCTTCCAATAGCTAGTTTGAACTCTGAACACTAACTCATGTGTTCTCTCAAGACTTCAATTCCCTGAATTTTGCAGACCCTGAGCAACCAGAAACAACCAATCCAAACATCACAAATATACCTTGTGATTCACACGGTTTGACCCTTGAGATTGAATAATCTGATTCTGATTCCAATATCTTGAATTTAACCAGAATCCCCCGGAAATAACTCCACCTTAAACCAATCTCTCTGTTGCACTTTTCTGTCTTAACTTCTCTGGATATTTTTTGTCCCCTGAGCTCCTGTCCATTCTCCTTGCACGATTCCCTTCTGCAATTTTGGACAATTTCCTTTTGATTAAAACTGGACTTGCTTTAATCTCTGGCCCAACTGAAATTTCTTCCAAAATCTGCATAAATTCGGACAGACCCACTTGGAGTTTAATTATGGCCCAACTCCATTCTTTTTTTTTTCTTTCCTGGCCCAACAATTCTCCACTTGGGCCTAGTTCTAATCTTTTTTTTTCTTCATTCTGGCCCAACAGTCAGCCCAGTTTGAAGAAACCCTAGCTTAACCTCTTCTTCCGTCGACGACAGATCCTTAACGACTTCTTCCCGGCGACTTGACCCGCCACCGCCGTCTCATTCGGCGGTTATCAAGCAACGACTTGACTCGCCGCCGCCGCCTGACCTGCGCCCTCGCCGCCAACCTTCGACGCCATTCTTCTTCGGCGCCCTCTCTGCACTTTCCGGCGATTCCTCGCCACCCAGAAGCTCGAGATTCTTGTCGGCTTCCTCGACGCTTCAACCGATCAACTTCTCCGGCGACCTCAACTTGCAACGCCGCCATCTCCTCTCGAAATCGTATAAGCTCGCGACGAGCTTCTTCTTCGGCGAATGCTTCACTTCGGGCTCAAGCGACCGCCGACTTCCTGGTTGTCTGTCTCTGGCGTCGCTCCACCTCTCGATCGCAGATCTGCTTCACCTCCTTCCGGCGAGCTCCTCTCCGGCGAGAAATCATCTCAACCCGTGAAGCTTCAAAAATTAGATTTTCTCTCTTTCAAATTATTTTATTATTAATCTGATTTAGATTCAATCAAATTCGCCTGTGTGATTGCACACACTTCACCAATTCTTTCAAAACTGTTTCTTCCTTATGAGAGCTCGTTGTTCCTGTCAAATTTGTGAATCAAAGAGCCGGACGCTCTGATACCACTTGTTAGGATTTAAACTTTAATCCTCTTGTCCCAATCTATCTTCGATACATAAATTAACGAACAAGAGAATTGTTCACCCAATTCACTGCCTCTAACTGTTACGTCTGGGGTGGATCATGGATTCACAGCATCCACTATAAAAAACAATCGGAAAACACCTCCGATGTGGTTCACAATATAGGATCTCTCTCACACCCAACAAACAGAAAGAACAAAGAACAGAACTAGATTCCCCAGAGAAAACCCATATTCTCTCTCTAGCTCTACGAGCCGCCTCTAAGGCGCTCGGAATCCCTGGAGTCAGGATTATGTATTTCTATTGTTAAACACTTGTATTTATAACAAAGAAATCCTAGAAACTTACTTGTGCCCAACCTGACACTAATGCTTGTACTAAGCCAAACTGCTGGCCCAAGTCGTGAGTTGACTGAAGTCTGACTTCTCACACATAATCTAGAGGAAATCTTCACTAAATTTTTAGGAAAAACAATTTTTTTTTTGACGTCAATTTTATGTCTGGTATTTTGGATTATTACTCTATATGTATTTGTTTTCATTTATATCGATTAAACATAATTTATCATGTATACAGATACAAAAAAAACCAAATATTGTTAGTTAATTTTGATTTTCTTTTAAACTAGGTAGGTAGCCTGCGCCTTGCGCGGGCATATAGATTTCATAAACTAATTACATCATTAAGTTATTAATTTTGTTACCGATAACAACCCAAACACAAATATAACAACAATGTTAGATTTACGATAAATCCTAAAAAAAAAAAAAAAAAAAATAACAATCAATATTATTCATAAAAAAATACGAAATAAAGCAATGACAATTATAGAGCTCGAGAACATATTGAATAATGTTTCATTCACTCACAAATTGTATGTAAATCAATTCTTTTTTATCTCTACATCGCTAGAACTCTCTCTCCATTTTGTCGTAAGTGTCTCTCGCTCTAATCGGTTATTCCTCGTCTTTTCCTTCTTCTTTTTATCGTCTTTGAATTTCTTTTTCCTTCTTTTTCTTCTTCTTCTTCTTCTTAATAGTCTTTGGCTTCTACTTATTTTTCTTTATCATCGTTGTCTTCTCCAACAATTCTTCTTCTTCTTTCTCTTTCGGTTTGTTTTCGTCTATCTCTTTCGGTTTTCCTTCTTCATCGTCTTCTTCCTCTGACTTATTATTCTTTTGGTTTTTCTTCGTCCCGTCTTCATCCTAAAATTCTTCTGCTTCGCCTTCTTCTTCTTCTTATTCTTTATATTTCAGTTTATCTTCTCCCTCGTATTTTCCTTTTCTCTTTTTCATTGTCTTTGGCTTCTTCTTCTTCTTCTTCTTCTTCTTCTTCTTCTTCTTCTTCTTCTTCTTCATCACCTTCGTCTTCTTCTATTCCTTCTTCCCCTTCTTCTTCTTCAAATCCTTAACTTTCTTCTCCTTCTTCTTCGTCAACGTCTTGGTCTCATCCGCCTTCTTATTCTACTTATGGTATTTCTCTTTCTTTGTCTTTGTCATCTTCCTCGTCTTTTCCGACTTTTTCTTCAACATCTTAGTCTTTGTCTTCGTCTTCTTCCTCTTCTTTTTCATCATCTTTGGCTTCTATGAATTCTTATTTTTTCACTCTCTCACTCTTCCGAGTTTTCTTCGTCATTTTCTTCTCCCTCTTCTACATCATGTTCCTTATTGTCTTTAACTGATATGGCTTCTTCTTCCTCTTTTTTCTTAAGGTTTGTCTTCATTTTCTTCTTCCGGTTTTTCTTCGTCCTCTTCTTGTTCCGGCTTTTTCTTTGTCCGACTTTTCTTCACCCTCTTTTTCATCATTTTCATATTCTCCGACTTCTTATTCTTCCGTGTTTCTAAGTCTCATATTCGTCTTTTTCCTCGCCATATTCAACTTTGAATCAAAATCTTCCATTTTCGGTTTCCATTACTCTCTCTCTCTATCTCTGTAGATTCATAATTTAGATCTCCCTTGGTTCTTCCTCGATAATCTCAAGCATGTTCTTCTTCCTTTTCTTCTCCACCATGAAAGATAAATTCCACAATAGATGGGTTTAGTCTTTTCCTTCTACTTCTCCTTCTCTCCTTTGTTCTCTTAATTTACCTTCAAACATCTTTCTTCTCCTTCTTCATAAAAATCACACATTTTTTTCTACGCCAAAACATCTTCATTGGTTCAACCATTGTTTCAACCATTGTTTCCTTGTAGCTTCTATAATTTTCCTCAAGCATTTCAAACAGAGTTTGGAACCGATTCAGTATTGTCGAATTCAATATCTCTAAAATTTCTTTGTTCATACATAGATATGGTTCGTGGGTCATTGCCATCGTCTCCTCGAGCAATGCTTGTTTCTCTTAACACTCTGTAATTTAAAGTACTCTCCTTATTAACACAAGATTTAAGGGTTAATATTAAAAACCCAAACAAATAAAATAGATCTGTTTCGAAGTCGTGATCGAAGATGTGCTAAAACGCATAATAGCGAGTCTATCAATTATGCATGATTAAGAGGCTTACATTAGAATTAAAAAAATAGAATATATATAAAAAAGAAGTAAAACTACCATTACCAAAAAAACTACACTTACATGTTCTATCTTTTTCGATTTTAGGGCTTCCTTAGTTTTGTATGTTCTTCTTCTTATTCTCCTTCATGAATGGAAAATTATACAATAGATATTGGTTTAGTTTTGTATCATCATGAGCATGTTCTTCGTCTCCTCCGACTTCTCCTAATTTTTGTGCTCTTAGTTTTTCTTCATCTTCTTCTTCCCTCTCATTCTTCACCGTCTTCGTCGTTTCAGAATTCTTATTCTTCAGGTTTTTCTTTCTCTCTCCCTTTGGTCACGTAATCTTTCCTCTTCAGACTGTGCCAAATATATATGATTGAAGCAGATTGTCACCTTTTCATACTTTGTTATCTTCATATTCCCGGTATCCTTCCTCATATTTAACGTATGTGTCCTCATATTTTCCGAATTCTTTTTCATCAGCTTCGTCTTCTTCTTCTTCCTCTTATTTTTCCATCTTCCTCGTCTTTTCATTTTCCTTCTTCATCGTTTTTAACTTCTATTTCTTCTTTCTTTATCGTCTTTGGCTTCTCCGACTTATGCTTCTTATTTTTCATTCGGTTTTTCTTCGTCTTTTTTCTTCTGAGTTTTCTTTTTTTCCTATTATTCTTACTTCTCCTCTTCGTCTTCTTCCTCTCTTGCTTCGTCTTCATATACTCCCTCTTCTTTATATTTTTATTTACCTTCTTTTCGTATTTTCCTTCTTCTTTTCATCGTCTTTGACTTATTTGTCACCATATTCGTATTCACCGACTTTTACTTTTTTTTTTTTTCCAGTTTTACTCCTCATCTTCTTCCTCTTCTCTTTCATATTCTTTATCTTATTTGAATTCTTATTCTTCTGATTTTTCTTAGCCACTCTTCTCATCTTCACCTTATACTACTTCGTTTACATCATCTTCCAGTTTTCTTCTTCTTCTACTTCATTTTCTTCATTTTCTTCATCTTTAACTTTTCCGAATACTTATTCCTAGTTTTCCGGTTTTCTTCTTTTTCTTCAACTTCCACATCTTTTTATCCTTACCCTTCTTCATTATTTTGTGTTATTCGTTGTTTTCTTTTATTTCGGGTGTTATAAAACTTTTTCTTCGTCTTCCTCCTTGTTTTTCTTATATTTGTATAGAAATTATAATCGATAATTGCATGGATTTGTAGATAATTAATTTCATTAAAGGTAGTATAAAAATTCTTGTGAAATTAGGAAAGATAGCATGAATTTTTTCGGGCTAACATTTTTTTTTGGGTTACTATCCAATTTTTGATTTTAAGATTTTAAGATTTTTTTATTTTTATATAAATAATATAATTGTTTCGTCGTCCATAATTCTAATCTTTACACTTTTTAAAAATTGTTAGTCTAAATTTTATTTTTCACTCTTCGGATTTTAATTTTTTCATCACTATGATCTTGACATTTTTATAATTGTTATTTGAACGATTTACTTTTCCATTGTTATTTTGATTTTTATCGTAATTTGTTAAAAAAATATTATTTAACTAATTACTTTTCGATGTTATCATGTATCTAATTAAAGTTACGAGAGAGTATTGTATATTTTTGGGAATAAAACTCAAGAAACCAACCAAAGTCACGTACAAATTGAAGAAACCAACCCAAGTCAAATCATATGAATAAAAAAAAAGGGAAAGCAAAAGAGTGTAACTTTACTACCCCTTATATGCAGAAGACTTTACAGGTGATGGATACCAATGTTTTAAGTCAGATTTTACTGCAGTAGAAAAAGTAAGAAAACTGAAAAACATAAGCTTTTGTCATCAACAAACTTGTTTATTGTCCTTGTAAATTAATCACCGCTCAATAGAAGCTTTTGTTTGTTAAGGTTGTACATAATAATTCTCTCACATGAGGGGTTGACTCTGGTACAATACTTGTAATAAACAGCTTCCTAGGTATACATCATAGACTTTTTGTCTCTATTCTATACAACCTATACAAATTTTTTTTTTACTAAATATCACGAACTTTACATTCTCTTATTATTGCAACATATCGAATTAATCTCGTGATTGTGGTTAGAAAACCGGAAAATCACGTTTAAAAACCACGATTAAGGTAATCTGACCCGACCCGAAACAAAACCAACTCAAAACTGAACACACCCAACTTACTTAAAATCCAACATTGATTTGGAGCTAAAATTAGGGTTCCTTAGAGAGAGAAAAGCAGAGATTTCATCGCTTTCATTGCTCGTTTGTCTCCCCCAATCTTCTATATTTTTTGGTTAGTCTACTTAATTTCGGTCTTATTGCTTTGTTACAGTTGTTTGGTCTCCCAATTTTGGTTATGATTTTCGTATTTTCTGGGTTTGCTTTTTTTTTCTCGGCTTTGGATTTTCTTAGATTTGGTCGGACTTTTGTGAAGAATTAAAGAAGGTAGTAATATTAAATCTTATGGAAAGTCGACACGCAAACACTTTTCACTTATCAAAAGGTTTATTGATTGGAGTTTGGGTGGAGTATTGATAAACTGACATGATTCAAGTATATTTAACTTTCTCTTCTTCTTTATTTTTTTTCAATAGCTTATGTGGATAGATTAAATTGATCGTTTATATATGTGAAACATGGGTTAAGAGGTCGGGTTAGGGGGTCGGGTTAGGGAGTTGGGTTAGGGGTTGAACGGGTTAGATTATCTTAATCGTGGTTTTTTAAAACGTGATTACCGGTTTATTAAACCCAATCACAATTTCTAGTCGCTATGTTGTAATTATAAGAGAATGTAAAGTTCGTGATGTTTAGTAAAAAATAAATTTGTTTGGGGTGTGTAGAAAAGAGACAAAAAGTCTATGGTATATATCGAAGAAGTTGTATACTACATGTAGTTTACCAAAATCAACCCCTCACAGGAGAACATATTTATGCTCTCTTACTCTTCAATATGCAGACATGCTTAGCATCTAATTTGCATTTTTCGTTAATACGCCCGTTCTATTTTGTATATGGATGCTGCGTCCAGACTCAAGTAGTTCGCTTCTAAAATTAGTTTCTTACATCTAGATACTATATTTGGATACAATTTTGTTCGTTTGTAAGAAAGGTGTGTATTGCTAAAAAGTTATTGTTCTAATTTTTCGTATTTTGATTATAATTTTTCTTTTCTTCAGACTTCTTCCTTCTTCTTCTTCATCGACTTCATCCTCTTATTCTCCCTCTTATTCAACTTTCATATTTTCTTTTCCTCGTCATTTCCTTCTTCTTTGTCATCGTTTCCGGCTTCTTCTTCTCCTTATTCTTATTCTTATCATTCTTCTGATTTTTATTTCTCTATTCTTCGTCTTTTTTTTCTTCCTCTTCTTCATCGAATTCGTCTTTCTCTTCTTCGTCTCATTCATCTTTCGGATTTTTTTCTTCCTCATCGTTTATTTCTTCTTCTTCATCGTCTTTGACTTCTACTTCTTCTTCTTCCTCTTATATATCTTTCGATTTTCTTATTCCTCACCATTTTCTTTCATCTTCATTATCGTCTTCGACTTCATTTTCTTCTTCCTCCTTTGTTGTTTCTTTTTTTTCCTCTTCTTTATCTGTCTGTTTTTTTCTTCCTAGTATTTTTCTACTTATTTTTCATCGTCTTTGACTTCTTCTTCATCATCTTTGTATCCTCTCAGTTCTTCTTCTTCTTCTTTTTTCGGTTTTTATTAGCCTTCTTCATCCTTTGCTTCTTACTTCTCCTTGGTCTTCTTTGTCTTATCCAAACTCTTCTTCTTCTGGTTTTTCTTTGTCTCTTTCTCATCTTAACATTCTTCTACTTCGTCTTCCGGTTTTCTTATTCTTTTACTTTGTTTTCTTCATCTTCCATTTTTTTTTCTTTTTTTTCTTCCGATTTTCTTTTTCAACTCCAACTTCCTCATCTTCTTATCCTTATTCTTCTTCACTATTCCATGTTGCACATCTTCTTCTCATTCTCCAGGGTTTTATTCGACTTTTTGTTCGTCTTTTTACTCGTCTTTTTCGACTTCTTCGTCATCACCTTTATCTTCTTATTTATAGTTCAATTTATCTTTTTCTCCTATTCTTCTACTTTGTTTTCTTCTGCTTTTTCTTCTACTTCTTCATCGTGTTATTCTCCTCCGACTTCTTCTACTTCGGTGTGTAGCAAGTATAGGCCACAACCACTGAAGTAACAACGCAAACAACAGCAATAGCGGCATATATATGTATGTTCCCACTTCCATCTCTCTAACTTTGTTCGTATTCTGCTGACCTTTAGTGTCACAATTTATTCTAAAGAAATCTTTTCCGCAATTTATCTTCCTAGTGTAAGATTTTTAATGTTGTTCTCACTTTCAAGTTGATTGTCTTTTGAGGTCTCCAAAGATAATATCAGAGTTGTGTCTTGACAAAAAGAGGAGTCGTTCCCATTTTGTTGGCACCAACTATTAGGTTCTAAAGCTCGTGAATGGCAACAGAAAACATATGCGATGTAAGCTTATGATTCTTGAGTTACTTTCCCATTGATCTTTATTGTATGGATGTCAAACGCGAGCATGAGATATATATTAACAGAGATGGTTGAAAAACTACCAAAGCTTTGACGCACTGCCTTTTTAAGGTCAGCTTGAAACCTCTCTTCTTCATCCTCTTCAGCTTGTAATTGTCTTAATGTCTTTCTTCCCACAACTTCATCACCAGGATATAATATCAAAAGCAAGATGAATGATATTAAAAAACAATTGCCAGAAATCAATGTAAATACACGAACTACAAAGAGACATATTTAAATTACAAATCTAACTGTGAACTATAAGTTCCAACACATATAACATATTCATTAGTGTCTTAATTGGTCTTTTCCCAAGCTCATCTAATATTCAAGTTCAACAAATCAATACGCAGAGGGAAAATCTAGAAATGTGTTACAACTATCATTCTTTGAAAACATAAGGGAGAGAAAGAGAGAAGAATCTATGAAATCATGGATGGTGTGACACACATACATTACTTGCATTATATTGAAACATACGTGTGTATATATATATATATATACACACATTCACACGGTGTCTCAAATAAAAAAAGGTGGGATCCCGTCGTCGGCACATGTTACATTGATGAGCTTGAGCATTTGTGTAAATCCACATGTTACTTCGGTTGGTGGAATTTGCTCATCTTTTTCCTTCAACGTTCCCCTAAACTATGCTATCTCCAGCTAATCAAGGTCAAACTACATTTTCCTCTGCCAAATTCTATTTGTCGTATTCCGCAATGTTTGTCATCCACGCTACAAACCTTGGAGTGGAGAAGTTATACAGAAATCCAATGCGACAAAGCCATTGGCTCTCCTCTAGAACGCTACGCGTTTAACCAATGCTAAGAAATATGCCGTATCCGTCGTTGGTCAAATCGAGAAGCTTCGAATCCGCACCGGCCTCTCAGGCTTGCCTAAAGATTCACCTTCGTGTCAGCTTATCTTCGCCGCACCATAGTATCATGCTTTTTTTTATTTTCAAGAACTGTTACGTTTTCACCGCACATCTTATATATTAAAGCTTGATGTCTCTCCGAAGAAGATTCTTCTACTATACTTAATTTGCTTTTATTCTTTTTTTTTTGTCACACCACGAAACCAAGAAACCACTCCTTAGTTTTAAAAATTAAAAATAATAGTATATAAACAAAACGTACCTTAATCATCTCTAATACATGATTTTGATTAACTAAATAGCATATGCAGTTTCTTACAATATGATCGGTTTGCTCAATATAATGATCATATCCCTATATAAAAAATCAAACAGTTCTTGTTGATGCAACTCTATGGGTTTGAGTTGAAGAGTCTTGATTGCTTCAAGAGCCTGAAACACATATCACGAATAAAATAAATTAGAAGGAGATGTGCACCAAAAGATTCATAGAGTCAAAAAAGGTCATGGAGCCTTGTAAGAGTTTCACATTCTCTTGGAGTTCAAGTTCAAGCACAAGGATCATGTCGACCACGGACTTTATGAACAAACGATCACTGAACAAATGGGTTGTATTGGCAGGCCTTCCCAAGCACCTAAGCAGCTAGAATCTGCAAATATGATTAAAAATGGACATAATAAAAAATTTGTATCTGGCTATGCAAAAAGCTACAGATTTAATTCCAAAGTATTACCTTGAAATCCCATCTCCTTGATGGATTTAAAAGTGTTATCAGATCATATCAATGATTCAAACGTTTCATTAATCATTTTACCATTTTACAGTAGCTTCCTGATATGCTCAATTTAATACCCTAACAGTACTAAAGCAGTAGTTGTAATATAGCTAGGGGTCGAACCACATAAGACTCACAGAAACGCACAATAAATTATATAGAATAGAATCAAGCTAAGCCAAACAATTGTAATTAAAAACAATGCAGAAATTAAAAGAGTTGTATTCAATCAGGAAAATATAGGCCCA
>PKML01014475.1:205682-235009 GCA_002933935.1 Eutrema yunnanense
TCGTGCCTAATCAATTATCCTAAGATCTAAGTTCCAGATTCGTCAACCTAGAATTAGATATGAACACAACCTAAGTGAAGAACTATAATTCAGATGGTGAATCCTAAACAGATAATTAACCTAGCATTCAGAGAAATCCTTTATGAGAAAACCCTAAACCTAAGGTGGATCTACTCAGACATGGCAATTGAATCAAAAGACATGTTTGAATAAATCATCAATAAAATAAGAATAACAATAGGTTCTTGAGATCTGATCTCGGACGAAGGGAAATCAGACTTGTCTCAAAACCAGAGTATAGAAAATAAAGCTTAGCCTAAACAGATGGCTGAAAACTCCTATTTATAACCTAAAACACGACTTGGGGTCTTCTTGTAATTATTAAAGACTTCTGGGCCAATTTGCAATTCTTCAAGTCTTGGAAAACTCGCGGGTCGTGTCTTGCTGCGATGGGTATCGATCGATACCAGGGGGGTATCGATCGATGCTTGCCGTGAAAACAGGTACTCAGCAACACGATCTTTAGCTCTGCTCCAAACTGCTCCAGAAAGCTCAAATACTTCCAATAATCCTCCAAACGTGCTATGACCTGTAAAAGACTCTAAAACACTACAAAACACTACAAAGACTCTATAAAAAGGACTTATATCATGGCCTAAACAGGGTAAAAACCATGATATATCACTTCCTCCAATTTGTCTACGTCATTTTGTCTTCTTCACCATTGTCTTATTCTTCAATAACTCAAACGTCTTCTCCTCCCTTTCAAAGCAACATCCTAGAAGTCAAGCTAAGTTTGTGTAAGAGTTTTGAGATGAGCACTATTTCATTCACGAAATCCTCTTTGCCCCGCCCCAAATTGCTAGAAAGGAGTTTTATAACAATTGATTTCCCATCTTGCAGTTTTTCTTGAAACAGATTGCGAAAAATCATCTCGAGAACATACATGGAGAATACAAAAGAGCAAAGAGGATAAAAATTCTCCGACCTTGTAAACTGAGCCAAATCCACCTTGTCCGAGTTTATTTGACAGACTGAAATAATTGGTGGTATTCATCTCAAAGAAATCTAAACCAGAAACATCGATTTGTTTCAGACCATTCTTCCATGTAGCTTGTGAGGTGTCCTTCGATATATTAGTTGAAACCAGAGTTTCAAGAATAGATAATAAGGTCGTTATCACTACAAGAGAAACTCTATTTCTTGATGGCAGTCTTGACCAATATAGATTCTTCAGTAATTAGTGACGGACTTACGACCGTTTTTTGATGAGCTATCGTCGCCGTCAGTAATCGGTTAGAAAACTTACCAGTCAGTAACCGGTCAGGAATTTCTGATGTAATTATGACCGATTATAACAGTCAAGCCGTTCTTGACCGATTTCTCAGGCTTAAACATCTGTCAAAAAAATAACTGACCAAGTTTTTACCACTATTATCCGTAAAAAAATAATTTTGACCGGTTCCGACGGATATATGGTCGTTGATATATTTGAAAAATTGCCGGTGATATAGGTGAATCGGTCAGGAAATATTCCGTCAAAATTCGGTCAATACACGGTCAGTATTCGGTCAGTATTCGGCTATAAATCGACTATAAATTTAAGTCTTTCCTCATTCACTACATTTCACCATTCATTCACATTTGCTAAGAGATTTCGGAAAACAAAAAAAAATGTCATCTTTAGATTCTTTTAATTATTTTCGATCGTGGATGGATAAAACGCACAAGAAAGATGATGGATCCGGAGCAGCTACAAATGAGTTCATCGCAGGTCAGTGACAGACCAATAATTTTTTTTACGTAGGTCAGAAAATAGAGATTAAATTCTTACACCGTTTGTTTTTATAAGGCGAAGAATTTAGAGATTATTGAAGAAACGTCAGAAAATAGAGATTAAATTCTTACACCGTTTCACTTTGTACTTCTTTCTGAAAGTGAAACGTCATATAAACCGTACAAAAACCGGTATGGAAATACTATAAAACAAACCAAATTCGGTTCGGTCTCTATTAGATTGTTTTTGTTTTGTTTCCATAAGCGTATCATTAACTTGTAATACAATAAAATAAAGATTATGTTCATGGCTCTTTTCGTCTATCCCAGTAAAAATTTGTTAATAATAAATAAGAAATCCTATAATAATAATAAATAAGAAATCCTATAAACAAGTTCCAAAGTAAATAAGAAAAGAAATCCTATAATAATAAACGAACAAAATACCGAAATACACTTTAAACCTTTATTTAACGTGAAACTTCTTTGTATATGTTCTTCACATCATCAACGAAAATGCACCACAAGTTAACAATCTTTGACAAGTACAAATGTTATATCTGATCTAGTTCGGTCTAATTCTAGTTTTTTTTTTTTTTTTTTTATAATTGGTCACACTTCTAGTTATTTAAAATTTTAAATTTTGATTAAAGAAAGTTAGTTTGTGAATATACCTTGCTTGTGGCGTCTTTAAGATAGAGTTTTCAGCTATTTGATTCCGCTATTATATGATAAATCAGGCTATTTATTTCAATTAATTAATATATATATAAATTGAAATGATACATTTATTGGTTAAAGATTGAATTCGATCGAAATGTGAATATAAAGAATAAAATTTTATATATTTTACCAAGGTTAATTGACCTCCCTAATAACTATGTGGGTTCGTCAATGTCGCAGGTCTTAAACAATTCATGGATTTTGCCACACAACAGGACCGCACCAAGAAAACCTGTAAGATGTACTGCCCATGTTCTATTTGTCGTAATCGTAAATTCATACCCGCTAATGAAGTATTGCACCATCTGTATGATGACGGAGAAACTGATTCAATGGTGGATTATGGTAGTACTAGTGGACATCATTATGCGGATAGGTTAGAGGAATCAACACCGGATGTAGAGCATGTAGGTACTGTTCAGATGGTTAACGATGCATATCGGGAACATATAACAATGAATGTTGATGATAGAGTTAGAGAGGAACCTAACTTGGAAGCCCGAAAGTTCTACGGTATGTTAGACGCGGCTAACCAGCCGTTATATGATGGTTGTAGAGACGGTCTTTCGCCATTATATGTCGCAACTAGAATGATGAGTATAAAGACGGATCACAATGTGAGTGAGGAATGTATGGATGCGGTGGCTGATTTAGTGAAAGACATTCTGCCTGAAAACAATCTTGCACCAGCATCGTACAGTGCAATAGAGGCATTGGTCAAAGGTCTTGGTTTACCGTATCAGATGATAGATGTCTGCATCAATAATTGTATGTTGTATTGGGGTGCCGATTCGGATCGAACGAAATGCAAACATTGTTATAAAGACCGGTTCAAGGAAAGAGGTGGAAAAGTCCCGTATAAGAGGATGTGGTATTTGCCTGTAGCAGAGAGGTTGAAGAGGTTATACCAGTCAGAGTTTTACTCATTCATAATCTAAAAAAGTAAATTATTTTTGTATCATAAATCATAAAATTAATTAGTAGTATCATCTAGTTATAAGTAGGCCTGGGCATTCGGGTACCCGTTCGGGTTCGGTTCGGTTCTTTCGGGTACCCAAATTTTAGAAGTCTAGGTCCCATTCGGGTATTTTATTTTTCGGATCGGATTCGATTCGGTTCCGCCCGGGTTCGGGTACCCGAAATTTATCCCAATTCTTGAAAACCTAAAAAACAAAGTTTACTTTAAATAAAATTTGTGCAAAACTTATTTAATTTTGTCCAATATAACTAAAGATTTTCGAATATTTAGAGTATTTTGGTTATTTCGGTCTAGACATAACTAATATATTCGATTTATAATTGTAATTTTTAGTATTTTGGTTACTTTAAAACTAAAGATACATAATATTTTTAGATATAATTGTATTTCGTATATTTCGGATATCCGTTCCGGTTTTGGTTCGGGTACCCGAAATATTTTATAAGAGGAACCATTCGGGTATTTGTAATTATTCTATTCGGTTCGGTTTTTTGGTTCCGGGTATTTTGTCCAGGCCTAATTATAAGTGATTAAATATGTGTGTTTTAGTACTTATAATTTTTAAGAAAAAACAATTGATCTGGTTTAATAGTTATTACACTAACATGGTCAGTAAGAGGTCAAAAAATAACTGACCGATTTTTGACAGTATGTATTTTTTCAAAGCGCCAATATTTTACACAAATTTTTTTGTCTATCCCGCCATGTTTTTAATTATTTCCTGACCAAATTCCCACCATGTTTTTAATTATTTTTTAAACACATTTTTTTTCTCAACATTTCTCTCTGTCTCGAGACCATTTTCTTCAGATTCCCCAAAAACCATTTTTGTCCACTCCACCTTTCAACTTCCGATTCCCAACAAACCATTTTCGTCCACTCCACCTTTCAACTTCCGATTCTCCATCGCCGGCTGGTTCTCCTCCTCGTCGCTTCCTCCGGCTGGCCCCTCCTCTCCGTACCTTCCTCCGGCTGGTCTCTCTTCTCCGTACCTTCCTCCGACTCTCCTTCAACAATGTTAGTGTTTTTTGTATAGATTTGGATTCGGGATTTCATTATGCATGTTAATTTTTGGATTTAGGATTCAATTTGCTTGATTTCTATGTATAAATATGCTGTTTTTTTATTATTCTTGATATTGTAAATTAATTTTAAGAGGTTTTATGTTTCATTTTCGTAGGTATAGCCGGTTTCTTGATTCGATGGGACCAACACCAAATAATGAACGGGAAAATGTGGGATCGTCGGCTAGAACCACGTCCGGTTCTTCAGCACCACCAACTTCGTCACAAAATTCCCCGCCTAGGGTGATGACCTTGGAGAACTTGATCGCACAACCGGGTCGTGACAATATGCTGAAATATGTGCGTATATATAATTTTGTTTTGCTATTATATATAGGTTTCAATATAGTAATAACGGGATTACAAAATCAATGTTGAAGATGTACCAACATTTTCTCGATAAGACTTATGAAGACTACGATTCAATTCCGCAAGATACGCGGGATCAATTTTTCTGATGTTTTGCGGTCAGTTAACACATGTTTAACATTGTAATTTTTTTTAAAGGGTTTCTAACTTTAGTTTATTCTATTTTTTGCCGTCTTTTTGGCAGCAAGATTTCACATGGCATCCTAGCATTCACGACAAATTCAAAATAGCTTACCACCAAAGAGCAAAGGATCACTACTAGGCTACGCTGTATCAGTGGAAGATGTCATTCAAGAATTGAGGCAAACCTCCCAAATTCAAGAAAGATAATGCCTTTTGGGAATACATTTTTGCGTATTGGGAGTTGGAATCCACCGAAGTAGTTTCGTCAAGACAATCAAAAAACCGGATGAGCCAACGGGGCGGGAAGGGTATCTCGACCCACAACGGAGGCTCGACATCCATTCCTTCATTCCGAGCAAATTGGGTAACCTTCTTAATTATATAAGTTATTGCATTGGTTTACCGTATCAGAAAAAGACATATATAGCATCTTCCCGTTCATTATTTGGTGTTGAAGGGCATGCTGATTTGTATGCAAAGTTGAATGTGAGTCTTTTGCATGTTTGTGAGATTAAAAGGATAATTTTCATAGCATCTTCTGATCTTCACCCTCTCTCGCAAAAATCTTAGAAAAGATATACAAACTTTATGTGTGCAATTCTTGCATGTGTTAGTCTCCATTGTTTTATCTTGCGTGAATGTTTGATGTGAGGTCTCATTGGTAGTATGTGAGAAAGATGCCTCTAAACTTTCATTAAGTCAGCTTTTTTCTGAACTCCAGCATATTGATTAGAAATGAAACGCTTTACTTCAAAAATTTACCAATAAATCACTTTTTTTAAAAACGCTTATGATTCTGCAGAGATCAATGCCTAGGATAAAACAAACCGGGGAGGAACCAATTATTCTAATAGTATTATTTATCTAGGATTCTTGCTGTTCATTATCTAAATATGTAATCTTGCAGAAAAAACGAACCGGCGAGTTACCAGATTGGGCAACGACATTAGAAAAGTTCCACACCAACAAGAAAACGAAGATGATTCAAGACCCGGTTGATGCGCATTACATCAAAACGATAAATGACGAGGTAGATATCCAACTCTCGCAGCTCTCGATGGATGGCCCGGTGGAGTTAGACGCTTTGCCTACGTCGGAGATCGACAAGATTGTTGAAAAAGTAGGTTCCTCAATCTCTTCTCCAATCTGTCATGTGATCGATTTGCCTGTGAATGTTTATTAATTGTCAGCTTGCTTTCACTGTTTTGAGGAATTTGTGTTTTGATTCTCTGAGTTTTATATAGGAATGTTGAGCTTCTACTAAGGTTTAAAGTTACTAGTGATCCTGTCCAAAAACGTTTTGCTTTACTTTTCTGGTTTTCGGGTTTGTGTTTTTGATTGCTTTTTCCATGAGGCTCTGCTATTTGGGGCGTGTTTAAGGTTTGATTACTAGACTGATCATGCTTTAAGATTTCTTTCAAGCTCTTGTTTAGCTTATGGATCCTCTCAGATGTTTCCAGAGATTCTTGGCTCGTGGTTGTTTCCTTATGACTTATGAACTCTAATTATGACATCTCACTGGTTGGAGAGAGTTATTTCTCTTGCTAAATTTATATGACTTAGTGTACTTCACATTAGATTTGTGATGACTTTTGGTTGAAGTTTTGATATGCGGCAATAAATTGCAAAATTTTATTTTTAACATCTATCACTGTTAGCATGAATGTTGTTCAATTTGTTAGATTATTTCTTGAATACCTGAGAGTTTTTATGAACGTTTTTGCATTTGTTTTTGATTAAGCTATCCCTGTTCGGTTTTCTTACGATAATTGCAGATTAAATCTGGAGATATCAGAGTTCTAGCACACATTTCTTTATTTCTAGTGAAAAAATTTACTTATTATTACACGTGTTTAAAATTTTATTCACTAATCATCTTTTCACAGACTATTCCAGTCGTAAAAGGCCGCCGCGTTGGGTCGGGTAAAGCTTCTATTATCAGCAAAGCTTCTGCTTCTACTTCTCAAACTCAGACTGAAGAAATGCAACAAGAGATTGCGAGTTTGCGGAGAACTTTGTTGGAGAAAGACGAGCATATCAAAACGGTACAAGACGAGGTCGACACGTTGAAAGCTCAAGGGTCTGATGTGATGTCATTCCTCAGAGAAAAATATCCGGAGAGGTTTCCCTCGGCAACATCTTAGGCTGTTTACTATCTGCAAGTTTACTATCTTAGGCTGTTTACTATCTTAGGCTGTTTACTATCTGCAACATCTTAGGATGTTTACTAATCTAATTATCTTTTAGTATCTTGTGTTGAATCCCTTCGGTATTATTGTAGAACTTTAATATCAATCTTAGTTCTATTTTCTTATTTTAGTTCAAAATATAAATATTCATTTTAATATAATTATATGGAATAAATAATATAGTGAATAAAAAAAAGCAAAAGTAAAATTATCGGTATCCGTCAGTATGCGGTCAGAAATTTAAAATATGACCCGTCGGTAATCGGTCGCAAAATCGTCAGGATATTTCGTCGGAGAGTGGTAGGGAGTTTGTCGGGGTATGTCGTCGAAAAGTGGTCGGGAGTTAGTCGGGATACATTGTCAGAAACTGATCGGGAGTTCGTCGGGATATGTCGTCAGTAAGTGGTCGGTAATTCATCAAGAATTGTGATCAAAGATCGGTCAGAAATTACCCACCGCTTACCGAGGGTTGATGCCGTCAATAATTTCTTACCGTTTTTTTACGGGTTCAGTATTTCTGGTCATTTCAAACTGACAGCCTATTATGGTCAGAAATTGGTAAGGAATGTCCATTCCTGACGGTTTTTCCACCGTTTCGACCGTCAGAAAATAGAGTTTCTCTTGTAGTGTATGAACAAATAAATCAATAGAGAGATAGTAAGATCATCAGTGTGTACCATCATGTTTTACTCAATATCTCCATAAAGCAAAACCCAAAATTGGATCACCAAAGATGAGCATGAGCCATCACCACAAGACTGAATCAAAAAGGGAAAAAGAAAAGAGAATTTTAAGATTAGAACTAAAAAAGGAAATTGAATCTAACGAAAAAAACAAAGGTTGGTATGTTGATCATCGTCTTGAAGCATAAAGTTATTCATCCGGCGAGTCAACTCGTTCACTTGGTGAATTGACATAAGATATCATAAACAAAGGATCGTAAAATTTACCTTTTTCTTATTCCCCATCCGATCTTTTGTCTCACAAACTATATAGGAACATATTAAAAATAACGGGACATATATTAAAAACAAAAAAAAATCATGGTTTGAGAAGATTAATTTAGGTCTAAAATGTTACCTCATTGACACCAGATTCAAACCTCCAAGCGTAAACATCGTGGAGGCTTGTCTTTGAAGAGACACTTGCTTCTTCTGCGCCGAAGCTTCATCCACCGTTTCATCAATTAGTAAAAACCGTGGAGAAGAAGCGACCTTAAGAACCCTAACATTAACCTCGTCCAGAAACTCCTCTTTTGTATTGGCTCCACAGAGATAAAAAAATCCCTAGGAAGCAGAAACAGAGTCGACGGCTGCAACAAAGAAAGACGTGATTAACACAAGCAGACGTGTTAGGGTTTATACGACGCAATAAAAATTTAACAATTATTGCCAACTAATCTAGATAAATGTGAAATTCAATGGAATTGGAGAAATTAGGTTGATCAATCTCTGTAATTCAAAAAAACCTTTGAAGAGGGATAAAACTCACGTTTAGAAAGAAATAAGAGAAGCAATGTGAAATTGATCGCAAGGATGAAGGAACTTGAGAACACTCAACCAAGCCGAGAACTGACTACGTCGATGACCATGACCTAGACCCACACCATCACCAAAAGAAACGTCTTGCTCTGGAAGATGGAAGGGCAAAACGCGAACACCTAAGAAAAAAAAATGTAATCAAAAACAAATAAACAATAACGATGTGCAGGGAAAGAGAAACAAAAAGACGTATAAACAAACAATAACAGTAGCCTCGATAGGTAGATCACCATGCACCTTCAAAAAAAAAAAACATTGATCAATTTCGATTGAAGAAAAAAAAAACAACAAAGACGATTCCAAGAAATCAAAACAAAGCAAAAGATATATATAGCCCGTTAAAAGCAGAGCAAAAAAGAATTTAAACCAAAACAGAGCAAAAGAAATATGTAGCAAGTCAAAAAGAGAGGAAAAAAAAAGCTCGACGGCACAAAGACTAAGATATTCGACACAGGTGTTTCACGTACTAACAAAGAAATCTAGACGGATCAAAGAGACGATGATACTGAATGAGTTCCACAAAAAAATTATAAACGTGGGATATATATCAAGCCAAAAATTTAGGGTTTTCGGAAAATCGCAAAAGATAATCGCAAAAAAACGCAAAAGAAAATCGCAACCAATTTCCGAAAATCGCAAAAGAGAATCGTAAGAAAATCGCAACCCAATTAAATAAATAAAAAAACGGCCAGAGAATATCTATTCAATAAAAAAAACGGCCACAAAATATCTATTCCAATATTACGTAGGGTTATCCGATAATCGGTACGACAAAAAACTTAAATCAGACCGATATAAAAAGGATTAACCGAATTTTACGGTTTATGGTGAATGACAGAGCTCCATTCCGAAAATTCACTTCGCTTTTACTATATATGATTTTCTTATTCCAGTCGGTCTGATTAATAAGAATTGTAAATTATTTATCCAAAAATCAACTGTTTATCCAAAAAAATATTTGTAGTGTAACATTTTTAAAAATATTATGTTACTCGAGAGAAAATCAGCTTTACTAAATATACATACATAATACATAACTAGGTTTTAATTAAGGGTGGAACTATTATTCGGGATCCAGGATCCGAATCCGCTCCAAAAATCTGGATATCTGAGGGGTCGGATCCAAATCCGGATAGTTAAATTATAAGGTTTGGATATCCAGATCCGGATCTTTTAAATATATTAAAATTTTATATTTTATTGAGATATATATATATATATAAATAATTTAAATAAAATTAATATTTTTTTATAATAACAGATTTGTTTTTACAAAATACTATATAAACTTTTAATTTTATCATTATTTTTAATATTTTTAATTTTTATATATTTTTTACAGATGTGGATCCGGATATTCGCAGATATCCGTATATATCTTAATATCTAGGTGAATATCGGAAATCCGTATATCCGGAAGCCCGATATATTGATATGGATATCCCAAAATTTCCCGGATATCCGATCTGTCCCACCCCTAGTTTTAACCCACCCTATGCGCACAATAACTCTTTCTTAAAATGTTTTGAAATTTAATTTTAAAATTTTATTTAAATTAAAATTGGTTGGCATGTATATAAGTATGTATATATTAACATTACACAACCAAATTTTACATCCATCGAATATGAATTTGAGTTACTTTAAAGAGTTCGTGAACTAACCACAAAACTAGACTTATTAAACGGTGCATATTAAAGTTATGTTTTTAAAATTATAGATTTTGCGAGTTAGCCTGAATAATATTTTAATCCACTACAAAACAGGTTAAATAGACAAATTATTATGTTTGACAACTCTAATAGACATATTATAAAATTCAAATAGTTTTTTTTTGTTAAATTTTAAAACAATTTTTTTTAAAAAAAAGTAACATATAATTAGCACGGGTGAAATTCTAGTGTATTTTGATTTGTGAGTAAGGTAATTGTAATGATTCTGGGAAAAAAATATTGTGCATGGAAAAAAAGTTTAAAAAATTGATTTGCCTACTTATATTATCAAAAGTTTTGAAATAACGGATTCCAAATCAATCAAGACTAGATAAGATCAAAACATAAAACTGGGTCTAAAATATAGTAACCCGAATCGAATATTTAGATCGAGATTTCTAAAAACGCATATGTATATTTGATTTTAATTTACATACTAATTTCTCATAGCATTTGGAAAAGGAAACCTTCGTCGCCTACAAAATTCAGCCGTTTTGTATGCAAAATTAACAGATTTACCCTTTTTAATTGTCAATATTTTACTCATATTACCCGCCACGTCAGCTGTAAATGGACGTAATTTTGGCTGATGGTTCCTTTTGTTTAGTCGCACGACTCGCACTAATTAGGGTTTTAGAAGTTATATAAGGGCTACGAGTGGACTAAATATTGGCCATTCTTCTTCGGGCTATTTTGTTTTTTTTTCTTAACGCAAAATTTTTAATATATGGCTCGTGTAAGAAATCTTCAATTTCTTCGTCTCTCTCTTCATCGTCGTTTATCACTATGGTTGGCCGGAAAGGGAAGCTTTACTTGTGAGTTTCAGTCTTCTTTATTTTCGAATTATGAAGAGTGGGTTCCTTTTATTGAAGCGGTTTTTGAAGACATAATCTTGAGGAGTTTTGAATATTTAGTGGATTTAAGGAATACGAGCAAGGGTTTTTGTGAAATTTGTTTATATATATATGAGTCTGAATTTTATCTGAAATTTTACAGATTTAATAGGACCTGAAATGTTCTAGGGTTCTTAAGCGTTATGCCTTAAAGATTAACTAGATTGAACATATTTTATGCAATCTTCAATCTCATAGTGTAATTTTGGGTTCACATTCTGGTAAAACAATCAGATTTTATTTATGCATTAAAGAACATGACTAGCTAGAATGTTGTAAGATTTTATAGAACATTTTTATGCAATCTTCAATCTCAGAGTGTAATTTTGGGTTCACATTCTGGTAAAACAATCAGATTTTATAGGACCTGAAATGTTCTAGGATTATTATGTTATGCATTAAAGAACATGACTAGCTAGAATGTTGTAAGATTTTATAGAACATTTTTATGCAATCTTCAATCTCATAGTGTAATTTTGGGTTCACATTCTGGTAAAACTATCAGATTTTAAAGGATCTGAAATATTCTAGGGTTCCTATGTTATGCATTAAAGAACATGACTAGAATGTCGTAAGATTTTACAGAACATGTTATGTAATCTTTCTTCTTTGCGTAATTTTTTTTTTCACTCTAGAAACTATCAAAATTTATAGGACCTGAAATATTGTGTAATTTGATGTCTTATGACTCATAAACAAACCCAAAACTAATTCACTGTTTTGTTGATCCAAAATTCTCTTACAGGCCAAACGTAGATGCTAAAGGGAACGGTTTCTTCGAGAGCAAGAAACAGAGCACAGAAACAGAAAAGCCAAGTTTTGCTGACCTTCCATTATGCCTCTTGGAAGTAATTATATCTCAACTTGTCTTAAAGGATAACATTCGCGCCTCCGCTGTCTGCAAAACATGGCGTGAAGCAGGTCTCTATGTCCGGTTGGTAGACAAGCCTCCTTGGCTTATGTACTTACCTAAACGTGGCAGCTTGTTCGAGTTCTACGATCCTTTGCACCAGAAGATGTACACACGGAATATACCTGCGCTAGCCAAATCCACTGTGTGTTACTCAAGAGACGGATGGTTACTTATGCGCAAAACCGCTTCACACCATATTTTCTTCTTCAACCCGTTTACTCGTGAGCTCATAAACTTACCAAAGCTTGAGTTATCATATGACGCAATCGCTTTCTCTTGTGCACCTACATCAGGCACTTGTGTTTTGCTAGCGTTTAAAAATGATCAGAACGGTACCATCACTACGAGCACTTGCCGCCCCGAAGCAACCGAGTGGATTACGGAGGATTTACATTTCCATCTTCGTTACGATTCACTTAAGCCCAACAATGTTGTCTATGCAAACCGTCGTTTCTATTGCCTTAACGATAGAGGAAGCTTATATTACTTTGAACCGTCTTCTCGAGAATGGTGTTATAGCTATACGAATTCTCCGCCATGTCCTTATACCTCAGGTAGATTTAGCTACCAGTATGAGCGGAAGAAGAAAAGAGTTTTGTTGGCTGTGCGGAAAGGAGTGTTCTTTACGGTGTTTACATGCGGAGGTGAGAAACCGATTGTGTATAAACTAGATCATGACACCATGTATTGGGAGGAGATCAATAGCACTACGCTTGACGGCTTGACAATCTTCACGAGTCTTTATTCTTCGGAGATGAGAGTTAATCTCCCATGGATGAGGAATAGTGTTTACTTCCCAAGGCTTCGTTTCAATTGCAATCGTTGTGTATCGTATTCGTTTGATGAAGAGAGGTACTATCCGCGTAAGCAGTGGCAAGAACAGGAGGATTTATGTCCTATTGAGAATCTTTGGATTAGGCCACCTAAGAAGAAAGCTTTAGACTACATGTGAAGTGAAGCTAAAAGCAATGGCGAAGGTTTAGATCATCTCATTTATCTTAGCACTTAACCCTCTCTCTCTTTTTTCCTTTGGATCAATGGAACTACTTGCTTTATTTACATTTTTTTTTTATCTACTCTGATTTATCAAATTCGGTTTTTTCCTAGTCTTTGGATGTGGATGGAAAAAATAAAGTTTTGATTTTTTTTTTAAACTGATAAACTTGTGATAATTTTGTCTTGGACTAATAGAATATAATGTTTAATTAAAAAATTAAAAAACTTAAACATTTCAGATTCTATAAAGTCTCACAGAAAATTCGACTATATATAGTTATGGAAGCAATAGGCTTATATAAGAACATGAATGTTGTCTATTCCAAACGTCGTTCTATTGCCTTGATGGTAAACGGAAGCTTATATTACTTTGAACCGTCTACTCAAAAATGGAGTTATCATGCAACGATTCTACTGGGATGTCCTTATATGAATCAAAAATTTTATCGGTGTTCTGCACCGTCTAGAGGGCAAATTCAGACGGTAGTTACTATATGATTTGGGGTAGGAAGTGTAGGATCTTCACCCGTAAGCTAGGAGACTCAACTTACTTATTTATTTCACATCCCTGATGAATCAACACGGAAATGGGTTATCCAAAGAGGTGGCATGTAGATGACTTCTTGATGTTTGTATCACCTTGGTCTCCTGCAGAAACTATTTCTATCCCGGAAATCACTATTGTTCTATTCTATTGTGAGTATAAAGTTGATTGCTTCGGCCATTGGGAACCAATGTTGACTGAAAAGCCATGGTTGGACCCAACATAAATGGGAAAAGCAAAGATATTGGTTGATGTAAAGCTCGATAAATCCATCCCTAAGAGAGTTTCTTTAACTGATAACAGTGATAAAATCACAATGGTGGATGTTCTGTACTCGTGGCTGCCATCTATGTGTAGTGGATGTGGACAATTAGGCCATTGAGCTTCTCGGTGTCTACTTCTAAGTGCTAAGTCATCAAGACCTGCAGCTTCTACATATGCACCCAAGGATATGTTATCTTAAATGAATCTAAAGCAAGGAGTATATCTCCCTTTTTGGATAATGTGGCTGTCTCGAAGATTCTTTTGTTGAAAAGTGATTCAAACTGAATTGAATGTTTTTCAGTTACGTATTTGCTGTTATGATTTCTATTTAATTGGGGGTTTCAGTTTTTCTGTCTTAATCAAGGACATAATGAGTCCATGGGGTTAATGGGTGCAGTTACGTTTTATTCCTATAAATCATGTAGTTTCTTTGAGTTTTCAATTATCAGAAAATAAAGTAATATTCAGCAAAACCTTTCTTGTGTTCTCTGATCTTTGAGCTCTGTTTTATACTTACTTTGTTTTCTTCCAACATCTTTCAGGTACTGCAACTACATAAGCGGTAAAAGAGGGGCTGAATGAGACATTAACAAGTGATACAGCCTTGGCAGATAATTTGCTCTCTACTCTTCACACCCTCACATCAAGCATTGTTACTGAAACGACTATTATCCCGTTTACTTCAGGTATTACTACTACTATTCCCACGATTTTATCTTTACATGTAGCTACAAGGATAACTATCAACACTAATTAATCAACTATTCTGGCCCAAACAATAGAGACCTGCACTTCCAAACAAGTCACAGCTCCAACTGTTCGAGCAGAACAAGGTATTAGTAGGACTTTGTCCGGATCATCTTTGCTCACCAACAGATTTGCCTCTTTAGAATCCTCGGATGATGATGATGAAGCTGATGCTTCAAATGATGAACCTGAACTGATTGATTTCTTGACCCCATAGGGGGAAAGAATTCTTCGGGAAAAGCCTGTTAAACCGTCGGAAAAGGCTAAAGAGATGCAATGGCAAACCGTAAAGGGTGGATGTGGTAACCGTGGTCGTGGTAAAAGAGGTGGTCGTGGCTAATTGTGTCATTGGGAGATGATATGTAACTTATTTAAAGCGGAAGATTCGGGTAATATCTAGCGCAAGGTCTTGTATTCCAATCTTTACGTCTTATGTAATCTCTTTAAAACTTTATAGCTTCGGCCATGCTTTGTAAGCGGTTTCAACGAATAAATAAAAATGTTTTTAAAAAAAAGAAGGTATCATCACTGATTGGAAGAAGAAGAAGAAGAGAATTCATCAGTATGAGTGGAAGAAGAAGAGAATTTTTGTGCGTAAAGGAATTTTTTTTAAAATGTTTACATGCGGAGGTGAGAAACCGATTGTGTATATATAAACTAGACTTTGTAGAATGGGATGAGATCAATAGTAGTGTAATGTTTCTTGATGTGGCAATGGATATGTGTGGATGATGTTTTTCTTGACCTTCTAAGGATTATTTCACATGGGATGCGACAATCTCCCACGCATTTTCTTAATGAGATCCGGCTTTGATTAGGTCATTGATAGGTCCCAATCAAGAGCTTAAGAAACACAACACAATTCTCTGCAATTTTTCTTCATATATCACTTAATAGCTGATGATGCTTAAATACACCATAAAATAAAGAAACTAACCACTAACTTTACAATAATAAACGTGAAGAAGTGGGGATGAATCCCATTAATTTAGGAAATAGAATAAGGCACATCTTTGAATAATCCAACTTCGGTTTATTCCGGTTATGTTCTCATCAATACTCCACCGCCGGAAAGAACCTTGTCCTCAAGGTTCGTAACTGACGTTTGTGTTTTTATCTCTCCTTGGATGTGCCGAGAACATAATGTGAGGTCTGGTTCCAACTCCCCTGTTGTTGGTGTTTCTGGACTAATTAGGATTATAGCCAAAGTTTCTCCTGTTTGACCAATGGAAGTGCACATCTTTAAAAATCTTTCTTTTTCCTCCTGTTAAAATAGTGGAGGCAGGTCTCTTTATCTCCACGATCACCACTCAAGAGCCTAGCTCTTCCTCGATCAAATGGTCGTTTTCCATTGATGCCAATTCTACCGGCTAGAGACAAAATCTCCTCGACAAAACTAAGCAGCACGTGGGATGAAAATTGAAACCTCCACCATAAGGAAGGAGATCGAGGAAGTGTACCCTGTTTATGAGATTGTGTAAAACTAACTCCCGATTTGTGCTTAGACGAGGTAGATCGGCTGTGCTTTCCTGGTTTTATGGCCCGAGCAGGGCGTTTAATCGGAACTGTTCGAGCTCGTTGGCGTTTTGGTGGTGAAGCCGCTGATCGTTTGAGTGGCGACGTCACCAATTGTTGAGATTCTGGCAGAATCTGCAGATTCGTGACTGTATAGACTCTCACGTTTTGGCTTCTTGAGTTACGTCGAGCAGATCGTGCTCGTTGAGCGCTACCACCGCGGGCTCTTCCAAAACCAGCTTTGAGACTTCTTGTTATCTCCATCAGACGATTCATTGTCTCCTGAAGACTCCTGAATCCTTCCATCATATCGAACTTCACCTTCTGGATCTCAGCCATCATATCGAACTTCGCCTTCTGGATCTCATCACACACTTCACGAAGGAGCTTGTCTTGCACTACTCGGAGGCTGGCCTCCAAATCATCAGTTTGCCCCCTGCTTCTTCCCATATCTTGATACCACCACACAAAGTGGTCCGAATCAAAAGAAGGATAGAACCGCTCTGATACCATTGATAGGTCCCAATCAAGAGCTTAAGAAACACAACACAATTCTCTGCAATTTTTCTTCATATATCACTTAATAGCTGATGATGCTTAAATACACCATAAAATAAAGAAACTAACCACTAACTTTACAATAATAAACGTGAAGAAGTGGGGATGAATCCCATTAATTTAGGAAATAGAATAAGGCACATCTTTGAATAATCCAACTTCGGTTTATTCCGGTTATGTTCTCATCAGTCATTCACTTAAAATATTCGAATTCCAAAACGACAAAAACACGAAACGTGGTGAAATAATCAAACACAACAAGCCCTAAAGATAGCTATGATCGAGTGGTGGCCTGGTTAAGTTTCTGTTTCAGTTGGGTTAGATCTGGTTTAGTTTCATGTTCATCTCATTTCCTTCTAAACCAATTTGAAAAACTCTATTGGGCTATTTAAATACACTTGAGCTACTAAGCCTTTTTTCTCTTTCTCGTGCTTCCTTTTTTTTTTGTTTTTCCCTGACATCGACATCATTCTCGTGCTTCCACTAGAAGAAATTTTATCAGAAAGGACAAACCCTAAGATTGATCTCACCATATGTGACCAGACACCACCGCCGTCTCCGGCCATGACGTCACATTCACCGTCTTCAACCACCTTTGCCCGTAAAAGGTTCGTTACTCTCAAGCAGTTTTAAGAAGTTTGATTGACGCTTCCATGAAATTACCAGATTTTGATTAATAAGGAAAATTTAGGGTTCTTAAAACGTATCGAGACGATATCCTAGTAAAGAGTTTTTTTTTTGTAGAGCCAAAAGTCTATGCAAAGAGGCACTGAATCCGAGTTTTGCTGATCTTCCGTCAAGTCTTTTGGAATCAATAATGTCTCATCTTGTGTTAAAAGATAACATTCGTGCATCTGCTGCTTGCAAGTCATGGCGCGAAGCATCTGTATCTGTTCGGGTAGTGGAAAAACATCCTTGGCTTATGTGTTTTCCTAAACGTGGCAACTCTTTTAAACTCTGCGATCCATTAGAATGGAATTTGTACACTTTGGAACGGCCAGAGCTAGCTAAATCAACCGTGTGTTACTCAAGAGATGGTTGGTTACTTATGCACAGGTCTAGCTCAAACGACATCTTCTTCTTCAACCCATTTTCTCAGGAGCTCATAAGCTTGCCTAAGTTTGGGCTGTCTTTTATGGAGATTGCATTTTCTTGTCCTCCTACAACTGATGATTGTGTTGTGGTCGCGTTAAACTTTGTGGTGGATAATCTTGTCACTGTCAGCACTTGCAATCCTGGAGCAACTGAGTGGATTACTGAGGACTTCCCTACTGTTTTTCGAGAGGTTCATATGCAAAGCAGGCTTGTCTATGTCAATGATCGATTCTATTGCTTCAACGCAGGACAAGGCTGCTTGTACTCCTTTCACCCATTTTCCCGCACTTGGAATTTTCATTACGCGTATAGACTCGAGTGCCCTTATAAATATAATAATCAGCAATATGGGTTGGACGAAAAATCAGTTTTCTTGGCAGAGAAGAAAGGAGAGTTCTTTCTCATGTTTACAAGCGGAAATCAGAAGCCATTGGTTTATAAACTAGTCTCTTTGAAATGGGAAAAGATGAGTGGTACTAAGCTTGATGGCTTGACATTCTTTGTCAGTTTTTATAACTCTGAGCTGAGAACAGACCTCCCATGGATGAGGAACAATGTCTATTTCTCAAGGTTTGGCTACACTCGCAAGTATTGTCTATCCTACTCGTTCGATGAAAGAAGGTACATGCCGCGTAAACTATGGCAAACATGGCTACAACATTGTCCTCTTAATACCCTTTGGATCGATCCGCCGAAGAACGTTTTAGACAGTTTGTGAAAGCTTTGATTTTTTTGTTCTTTTTGTGTGTCAATGAAATTAAATACATATAAGGTTATAATTTATGTGGATAACTATATTTATTGTCAAACATATTTTTTTGTTTAAAAAATAATCTACATAATTTTTTTTTTTTTTTGTCAACGGATATTATTTATTTAAACTGTGAAAGGAAAATATAAATAATCCACAATCCACCTTGGTGGTACATTAAAAACCAAATATAAATCATGAAAATCATAAGCTTTTTTTGGCTAAGACATCAGTTGCATGATTTCTTTCTCTGTTGACATTCTTCAGTGAACACATAGGAAGTTTCGTCATCCAATGTCGTGTTGACATTCTTCAGTGAGCACAAAAGAAGTTTCGTCATCCAATGTCGAATATCATATAACATATTTTCTATCTCCATATCATACAAGCATTATCCCTTTTAAACCAGACATATATATCTCCAGCCATAAGACCAAATAACTTGCAAAACATGCATGCTTGATGTGAAGTATTGACCCTTCTTAATTTTGCAGAACCTGAAATTATATGTCGACCTTGATGATCTCTAATAATCCAGTCGACTCCAACATAATCAGTTCCATTACGTAGAGAGCTATCAAAATTACATTTGAACCATCTTTATGGGGGTGGTTCCCAAGCACTATTAGTCTATTATATTCTCGGATTCTTACTGACTATATTCTAATCAGATTGAGCAGCTATATATTCAGTGACTGCTTGAGTACTACAATTAGCATCTTCCATTGGGTGTACATTTCTTTTATTAAACAAGAATTCATTACGAGATTTCCATAACATCCATACTATCCAAAATGGCAGAAGTCTTACCTGAGCAGGCAGTGTACTCATTTGTTGAATATGAAGCATTTTTTGTATATTCTCTTCTAGTTGTTGAGATGGAACATTGAATTGTGTAATATTAGCACATCTCCATACAAATTTTGCATATATACATTCGAATATAATGTGATTAATAGATTCTTCATGTAGACAACATCTTTGACAAATGGGATTTGCATTAATACCTCTTGTTAGCAATCGTTCTGCTGTAGGTAAGGCACCGGAAATAGCTTTTCATAAGAAATGATGAATCTTTGGTATAATATCCAATTTCCATATTTGCATCTTCAATTCCGTCGATCCATGAGGTGGTTTAATGTCTTCCTCGTCTTCTTCCAAAACATGAGTTGCAAACCAGTATCTCGATTTCACAGAATATATAGAATTTTTGTTATATGGCCAAATAAACCTATTTTGAAAACCATGGTTGGATAGTTGTATCTGTTTAACAAGATTTGCATCTGTCTCATCTAAGAATTCTTCTAGTTTTGCATCATCCCATTGTCTGGTCCCACTTTTTCACAAGTGACAAACCTTAAAATTCAGATAAGCATTACATCATTAGTTACCTTTCGAGGAGGCAACATAGGTAACCAATGATCTGATCCGACATCTGTATTTTCACCATTACCAAGTTGAATTCTCAAACCTTTTTGTAGCAGGTCCTTTCCTGCTTGTATTGAGCGCCAACCATATGATGGTTGTCCTCCACACATCGATTCTAAAAATATCGATGAGTTATGATATCTACCTTTGTATATTCTTGCCAATAAAGATGATGAATTCTTTAAAATTCTCCATGCATGTTTAGCCAATAAAGCCATATTAAACTTGTGAAGTTCCTAAAATCCAGTACTCCTTCCCTTTTTGGTAAAGATAGTCTCTTCCATGCTACCCCAAATATCTTCCTTCGTCCATTATCTGGACCCCACCAGAACTCAGAAAACACACTGTTAATCTCATCACAAATTGTTTTAGGAATAAGAAAACAATTCATAGCATATATAGGTTTTACCATAGCAACAGCCTTTATGAGTACCTCTTTTCCTGCTGGTGAAAGGAATTGATTGTACCAACCACCCACCTTTTCATTAATTCTCTTCACTACAAATTCAAAAATTTATGTTTTCCTTCTGCCAAATTGCTCTGGTAAGCCTAAGTACTTTCCGCCTCCACCTATATTGTCAATTTCCAAAAGACTTTGCAAATATATACGCTTGTCATTTCCAATTCTCATGCCAAAGATTATAAAATATTTTTCATAATTTACCTTTTGTCCTGAGACGACCTCATAGTCATGAAGTATTGTAGCCATACATTGACAATCAGCGTCAATTGCTCGACAAAAGAACAGAGAATCATCAGCAAATAACAAATGAGAAACAGTTGGGCAAGATCTTGCTAGTTTCATACCTTGAATTTGCTTCTTACTTTCGGCCTCAGTAAGTATTTGACTTAGGATTTCAGCACAAAGAAGAAAAAGGTATGGTGACAATGGATCACCTTGTCGAATACCTCTGGATGGTTTAATGTCGACTCCATATGCTACTCCATTTATCAACACTGAATATGTACCAGATTTAACACAGGTCATTATCCACTTCATCCACCGATCCGAAAAGCCCATCTTCAACATTACTTTCTCTAGAAAATTCCATTCAACGTGATCATAAGCCTTGTTTATATATGTTTTGATTGAAACATATGTCTCTGCATAGTCTTTTTTTTTTACTTTAACGCATGTAGAAGCTCATGTGCCACCAGAATATTATTATGAATATTCCTTCCAGGGACAAATGCAACCTATGATTAAGATTGCACCAAGACAATTCTTAAGCTGCAAAACCAAAAATTTTAAAATAATTTTATAGCTTACTGGCCGAAAATCACTATAGAGAATAGTTTCTCTAATTTGAAGTTCATTGGTTTGTAGATCCAAAACTCTGAGCAAAAAGGCATTGAATCCGAGTTTCGCTGATCTTCCATCAAGCCTCTTGGAAATAATAATGTCTCTCATCTTGTGCTTAAAGATAACATCTGTGCATCCGTAGCTTGCAAGTCATGGTATGGTGAGAAGCTGCGGTATCCGTTCGGGTGGTGGAAAAGCATCCTTGGCTAATTAATTATTTTCTAAACGTGGCAAAGTGCCATCCATTGAAATGGAAGTTGTACACTTTGAATCCGCCAGAGTTAGCTAATTCAACGGTGTGTTACTCAAGAGCTAGCTAGTTACTTATGTACGGATACAAATTTTTTTTAATAATTAATTTTCAGGTTCTCACTATATAATGAAAGCAAAATGAAAGCTTTGGTAAAATAGAGAAGATGACTGAATGCTTTACTGCTTCATTGTCTCTTAGAGTTTTACAAAAGCATAAGAGCTCAATTTATACAACTTGAGAAGAAGTTATAAAACCCTAATTGGATGAGACAGGTGGCGACATCACATATCATAGACTGAATCCAATGGTTCAAATTTGTTTGTCAGCTTGATATTAAACTCTCCAAGCACTCCACTGCTTGTACGGTTCTCACTCTGCGTTTCTATGCTTTTGTCGGGTAGAGATGAAGTTGGTGATGACGACAGCTTCTGCTTTTGTACCCAACTTGGATTTCCTTTGTTATTGTCGTGGCCCGATGCTTTGTTGTTGTTGTGGCCCAACATTTCCTTGCCTTCTGATGCTCTTAACAAACCGACATCGTTTCCTTCATGTGATTTTGTCTCAGTCGAAGGCTCGGCGTTAATACTCCCCCTCAAACTTGGTGTAGGGGGGAAATCCACACCGAGTTTGAATCTAAGCCTCGTGAAAGCATCAAATGGAAGAGACTTGGTGAAAATGTCTGCTATTTGTTGAAAAACAGAGATGTGTTTGACAACGAGAGAGCCGAGACCAACTCTTTCCCGAACATAGTGATGATCAATGTCGAAATATTTCGTCCGAGCATGGAAGACAGGGTTTGCGGTCAGATGGACAGCGGTGAGGTTATCACAATAGAGCTCAGGGGTCTTCAGGAGTGGTACCCTAAGTTCACGAAGAAGAGAGCAAATCCATTTTATCTCAGAAGCAGTGTCGGATAAGGAACAATACTCTGCCTCGGTGGAGCTCTTTGACACCGTTGGCTGCTTCTTGGAGGACCACGAGATAAGATTTTGACCCAAATATGTGCAGAAACCTCCAACTGATCGTCTAGTCTCTTTACAGTTTGCCCAATCGCTATCACTGTATGCTCTTAAGACAGAATCCGAGTGTTTTGTGAAGCACATTCCCATTGAGACTGTGCCTTTGATATATCGCAGAATGCGTTTCATTAAGGTGAAATCTGACACTGTTGGATGGTGCATCTTTTGGCAAACATAGTTCACAGCAAATTAGATATCGGGTCTAGTCAAGGTAAGGTATTGGAGTTTACCCGCAAGACTTCTGAAATAAGTAGGATTCGGAAAGAGTTCTTGTTGATCTGGAACTCTGTCTAGATGCAAGGGAAGAGGGGTGGGCATGGGGGAACAGTTTTCCATTGCTGCAACCACCAGGAGATCTTCTGCGTATTTTTGCTGAGAGAGAAACAGTCCATTAGAAAGAGACATGACTTGTATTCCTAGAAAAAAGTGAAGCTGGCCCATATCCTTCATGCGAAAATGCTTGTTTAGCTCAGCAAGAAGATGAGTCAATGTCTGTGAATTGTTTCCTGTGATGACCATGTCATCGACATATAGGAGGAGCATGATGATATCTTTGTCTCTGGCGTATATGAACAAAGAGGGATCTGGGTGACTGCAAGTGAAACCGAACTCTAAAAGGAATGAGCTGAATTTGTCAAACCATGCTCTAGGTGATTGCTTTAGTCCATAAAGTGATTTGGGTAGATGACACACATGGTGAGGCTTGTCTTTGTCGACAAAACCAGCAGGATGAGTCATGTAGACTGTTTCAGTGAGATCTCCATGAAGGAAGGCATTTTTAACGTCCATTTGCTTCAGTTCCCAATTCATGATGGTTGCCAAATGTAAAACAGCTCTAACGGTGGCAGTGCGGACAACTGGCATGTAGGTTTCGAGGTAGTCTATACCTTCTTCTTGATGAAAACCTTTGGCCACTAGGCGTGCCTTGAGTTTGTCTAGTGAGCCATCTGCATTTATCTTGGTTCTAAAGACCCATTTACTCCCTAGAACATGCATATTTGAGGTGTAAGGGACTAATGTCCAAGTATTTGTCTCTTGGCAGTTTCCATACTCCTTTTTCATGGCACTAGTCCAGCCTGGGTATTTCAAAGCCGTTGTCACTGTCTTAGGTTCTGGGATAGAGACTCTGTGCGTCATGAGAACATATCTTTTATTGGGTTTAGAGATCCCAACTTTTGCTCTTGTAACCATAGAGTGAATATTTGTAACTGTTGGAAGTGAGGGAGATGAAGTTGTTGATGTTGTTTCTGTTGCAGGTGATGAGGGGACTGATATCTCAGAACTGGCCTGAGGTAAAGGAGAGCTGTCGCTTATAGTAACAGGTTCAGAGCCTGACGTACGCCCAGAACACTCCTCAACCGGACCAGTAGAGATGTCTGGAGTAGTTTCCTGCTGTGAAACAGAACTGAATGGGAGAGTTGGAAAATCTGATTCAGTGAACAAGGGTTCGCTTTGACTTGCATCAATGGAGGGGGTTGGATTTATCAGTTATGGTTCTCGGACCATAGGTGCATCGTTTCCTTCTTGTGGAGGAGAAGGGTTCTCAGCTGCAGGTGGAGCAAAATGTTTCTGCCAGGCTGATAGAAGAGGCGTGACATCTGATGGAAGGAGACTTGTGTATTCCTGAGAGTAAGGGAACTTTGTTTCATCAAAAATCACATGTCTGCTGATGTAGACACGGCCGGTAGGTGGGTAGAGACACCTATAACCTTTGTATTTGTCATTGTAGCCAAGAAAAACACAAGGCAAGGACCTCGGATCAAACTTTGTGGTAGCATAATCTCTTAAAGTGGGAAAGCATGAGCAGCCAAACGATCGTAATGCAGAATAATCAGGTGGCTTCCCATAAGCTTTTTCGTATGGTGAGACAGAGCCCTCTAAAGCAGATGTAGGGAGAATATTGCTCAGAAAATTCGCAGTGGAAAAGGATTCAACCCAAAACTTAAGTGGAAGTTTGCTCTGAAAGAGCATTGACAACCCCAACTCAGTGAGATGACGATGTTTCCTCTCTGCCAAACTGTTCTGTTGCGATGTATACGGACACGAGATGAATTGTTGAATACCATTGTCCTGAAGATGTTGTAAGAACTTTTTGCTAATGAATTCTCCACCTCCATCGCATTGGAATGTGCCAATTTTGCAACCAAACTGATTTTCAACCAACTTTTGAAACATGAGGAAGATTGAAAAGAAATCTGATTTCATTCTTAGAGGATAAAACCAGTTGAGCCGAGAGTAATTATCGATAAACACTGCATAGAATTTGAAACCTTGTACAGAAATATTTGGAGAGGGACCCCACAAATCACAATGTACCCTCTCTAATAGTCTAGACGCATAAAAAGTTGAAGCAGAAAAAGGAAGTCTTGAGCTTTTCCCTAGCTTACAAGCTTCACACACTGACTTAGTAGTCTTATTGATGGAGATAGACTGGTTCTTTGCAAGCAGTTGGAGAATTTGAAGGTGAGGGTGGCCAAGACATCTATGCCAAACTTCATCACTGGCTGAAACTTGTCGTGTGGAATAGAGAGCCTGCAACCTCGGATTCTCCAAGCTGTAAAGACCATCATGGGTGCTTCCCATTACCAGTAGCTTCTTTGTTGCCTTATCATTTATACGCAAACCATCACAGTCAAATTCAAAGGAGCAAGGGTAATCCCTAGTGAGCTTAGAAACAGACAAAAGAGATTTAGCAATGTTAGGACAAACCAACACATCTATTAGCGGTAAGTTACCTGAAGTGGAAGCTAAACTGGTGGAGCCGGTGTGTGTAATGGGGAGGAAATTTCCATCAGCCACCATCACAGAGTCATTGCCATGATATGCTTATGACTGGTGCAATGTACGTGGATTATTTGTGATGTGAGCTGAAGCACCGGCATCTGGGAACCACTCTTGACCATTGTGCTTGGTTACATCTGTGATTTTCATAGCAGCAAGGGCAGAGGGAACATCACCATCTTCCGCTTGATAGGTGTTGTTGAAGCGGTGCCAGCATTTTAGAGCTTGATGACCCATCTTGCCACATATTTGACATGAAATTATGGCATTGTTGTTGTATGAGCCAGAAGATCCAGAGGAGGAGGATATTTGTTGTGGAAATCCTTTGCCCCTGGTAGAAAAGAATCCTCTTTCGCGATTGTAGCCTCGGTTGTTGTAGTTTCCTCTGCCTCGGATGCTACTGTTGTTGTAGTAACTAGAAGACTGGTCATTGTGACTTACAACGAAAGCTAAGTGAGGTGAGACTGATGTATCAGCAAGATAGGCTTGGATTCTGTCATCATAGCCTGTGAGCTTGGGAATAACATCTTCAAGGTTGGGGCATGGTTCAGTATCCATAGAGTTCTCAACAGTTGTTTTTATCGGCTCATACTCTCTACCAAGTCCATTTAAAGCAGCAGAGATTTTCATATGTTCAGGAACTGGGCTCCCAAGAGAAGCCAACTGAGCACATATGGTTTTGAGCTCCTTGAGATACGCTTCCATAGACTTGTCTTTCTTACTAACCGTTTGTAAACGTCTTTGCAGTTCAAACAAGCGAGATGATGAGACCCGGCTAAAGTGTTTGCCCAGAAAAAGTCATACCTCTTGGGAAGTGTAATATGCTCAAATTAATACCCTAAAAGTACTAACACAGTAGCTGTAGTAAAGTTAGGGGTCGAACCACAAAGACTCAAGAAATCACTCAATAGATTATAAGATTCAAATTACGCTAAGTCAAGTTTAATAGAAGCAGAAAACAATAACTAAATCAAGAGATGTAAATCGATGGGAGAAAACTAGGTTCATGGTATTTCTCAGGAAATCAATGAATGCATATAAACTAACTAACATGATTCAGATTTAGACCTCAAATCACTAAGATATAATTAACCAACTTCCGTTGCGAAACTATCTAAATCTAAATCCTAGGAATTCCAAATTCCTTTGCGAATCCTAAAGTCTAAATCAGCTTTTAAATCAGGTTTGATTTGTTCACAAAACAACTAAACCAAATTCCTTTGCGAATAGTTATTTTGCTCACCTAAGGTTCTATCAGGTAATTAATCGCACTCTCGGGCCTAATCAATTATCTTAAGATCTAAGTTCCAGATTCGTCAACCTAGTATTAGCTTTGAACATAACCTAAGGCGAAGAACTAATTCAAATGGTGAATCCTAATCAACTAATCAATCTAGCATTCAGAGAAAACCTTTATGAGAACCCTGAACCTAAAGTGGATCTACTCAGACATGGAGAATGAAAACAACATGATTGAATAGATCATCAAAGAAAACAATAATAAACAGGAGTTCAGAGTTGTCTCTCCAAAAACCAAAGTAGAATCAAGAGTAATGAAAGCGTAAAGAAAGCGTAGCCACCAAAGTGGCTGAAAAACCTAATTATAAAGCTAAAACACGTTTTGGGGCTTCTGGTAATTATTAAAGTCTTCTGGACCAAGTTGCAGAGTCTTTAAACTTGTAAAATCACGTTTTTTCCCGTCTGCAGTTGGTGTCGGTCGATACCGACACCAGTACACTGTGCTCGCCAGACTGGACTGTCTTCACGAAAACTGGCATAACTTTCGATCGCACCGTTGGAATGGCCTCAAACCACTTTAAAATGAAAGCTAATCCATTGATCTGTCTTGTGTACAAATTTGAGCTCGATCCATCGGTGGGAAGTTCTTCAACGAATAACAAACTTCTGACGTCTTTGCATGACTCTGCATCTCCATATGCTCCAAAATGCTCCAGAATGCTTCAATATCTCCAATTAAGCTCCAAACGTACCTAAACCTGTAAAAGACTCTAAAAGATTCCAAAATACTATAAAGACTCCATAAATAGGACCTATATCATGGTCTAAAAGGGGTAAAATCCATGATATATCAAAGTGCTGCAGTGAACGACCAGACTGAGGATGTCTTCAGCAAAGGACCCCAATAGCCATGATTTTACTACCTGATCTGTTCTGCACCAGCTGTTATAGTCGGGGTTTGGTGCAATGTTGAGTGTGCCGTTGATAGCAGGGACGTTGATGGTGGTAGAGGGAGCTGTAATGGAGCCATCAACGAAGCCTAAGAGACCTTGACCGGACAGGAAAGATTCGAACTGAGATTTCCAAAGGAGATAGGTTCTCTCGGTGAGTGTGACCGTCACACAGTTGTTGATATTTAGAGAAGGAGGTGAGTAGAGCTCCATGGCTCTGATACCATGAAAGCAAAATGAAAGCTTTGGTAAAATAGAGAAGATGACTAAATGCTTTATTGCTTCATTGTCTCTTAGAGTTTTACAAAAGCATAAGAGCTCAATTTATACAACTTGAGAAGAAGTTTTAAAACCCTAATTGGATGGTGTTGATCCGTAAATCACACAAAAGGGGGGTAAAACAGTACTTTTAATCGGAATCTCGTTTATTGATCTAAGTCGGCGTTACAACAGAGTTTAAGTAAAAAGGCAAAGACAAAAAGGATTCGAGATCGGTAATGAGCTCTCTCGTATTCTCTGTCTCTGCGGAAGTTGTGGATGTCTTCGAGGAATGAGCCTCCTCCTTTATTTATAGTGTTTTTGAGGCGATCGAAAGGAAGATTTCTCCTTTTCCGAGTTCGATTAGGAAAAGGAAATCTTCCGGTTTTCTCTCCGAGATAAGGATAAGTTCCTGATATCTCAAAGAGTCGACCAAAGAGAATATTTCATTTTCCGAGATCGGTGGGAAAAGGGAAATATTCCTGTTTCGTCTGTTGTAACGGGCCGGGCTTGTGATGGGCCTAGATCGGTAGCCGAGATGGGCTTTCAGCGAGATTCCGAGCTCGGCCCAATGTTTTCGGGCCGACTTGTCTTTGATCCGAACCATCGTAGACCGGTCTTGATTGAACCAATCTCGGTTCGAACCGAGTTAAACCAGGGGGTGCTAATCCCCCCTCTAACAATTGGTCCCCCCCTCAGTTCGGCGAGGGAGTTTATGAGTTCGGTGAATTTTGGGGAGTATTCTTTAGCTCGGTCGGTTAAAACTGAGATCGGTATGATCTGATCAGATTCCATTTCGAGTTCGGCGAATTTCTTTCGAGAATAAAGATCGGAATTCTCGCGTTTTGACTAGTCTTTTGAATTTTTGGATTCGGCTGATTTCTCTCGGGAAGGGGGCGTCGATTCATATTCTTCGGCCACAGAATTCGAAAAGCCGCGTGTCGATTCGTATTCTTCAGCTACAGAATTCGAAGAGCCGCGTGTCGATTTGTCTTCTTCGATCGCGTACTTCGAGGAACCGTCATCATTACTTTTTTCTTTATAAATATCGCTCGATCCTTCCTCATTTCTCACTTCTGTTTAATTTCTTCGCAAAGGTATTTCTTCTTTCTCTCTCTAGACGCTCTCCCTTCTCTCTAGATTTTTTTTTGTTTTCCGTTCTCCAATCGTCTCCTCCGCCGTGATTTCTCCGATCTGCTTGGAGATTTTCAAGTTCTTCGTTAGTATTCGAGTTGTTCTTCATCAGTTCTTTCTTTCGATCGAGATGACTTCTGAAGGTGATTCTATTTCTGTTGGGGACCGATCTCCTAATCAAGACTTCCCAGACCTCAGACGTTTCATGGA
>PKML01014475.1:257409-281739 GCA_002933935.1 Eutrema yunnanense
GTCATCCATCTCCGTCGTCTTCTTCCTCGGTAAATCGTGGAACATCAGAGACGTCAACGGCGAAGAAGAATCATTGCCACATAATTTTATCACCTACACCCAGATTTGGGGTATAGAATCTGGAATTTCGAATTCACGATTTGATTCTAGAATCGGAAACCTCGTTACCCTGATAATGTAAGCAAAACTCGATTTGAATCTAGAATCTGGAATTTCGAATTCTCAAACAATATCTCTTAGGCCGTAGGCGAATCTAATGAAGATGATTCAGAGAATCAAGAAGTTACAGGAAGATGAATGTCCTCAAAAACCAATGCCTTGAGCTATTGTCCGCTAAACAGTTTCGTATCTGGAAATGGCTAATTGATTTCTTGATGAAATCGTAATACAGATTCGTGTCTTCATAAGGAGCCTTCCCTGTATCAGCTTTGAAATCGATCATACCGCGAAGCACAGTGATTTCATCTTCTTCAGTCCATAGTCTCTAAAAAGCAGGTTTCTTTGAATCCTCCCCGATCTTCTTCTCATCGTCTCCTGAATTAACCTTCTTCTCTTCGGAATCGGTCTCAGTCTCGGATCCAGCATCTGAATCGGAGGCTTCCTTCGCGGCGGAGGCAACGATGGTTTTGCCTGGAACAACGATTGTAACAGCGGCGGCGGAAGGAGGTTTGACGGGAAACAGGAGCTCGTCATCTTCTTCCGATGAAGAACCATCATCTTCTTCTTCCTCTTCTCCAGCCGAAGTCTCGACTTCATCGTCGTCGCTTGAAGATGTCGTTGGTGGCTCTTCCAAAGGATTGAGCTTCTTCGACATCGGGAATTTCAAAGAGGGGAATTTGGATTCTTCTGAGAGAGAGAGGAATTGAGATCGAAGGGAAAAGGGAGGAGAAGGGAAAAAAAATTGTTTTTAAAATTATTATTAATTCTCGGGTCGTAAACGGGTCATAATCGGTTAATTTTTGGGTTTTAGATGGTTAACTACAATTACAAAACAGTAAACCGTTTTAAACCGACATGTATGGGGATTTTAGTTTTCAACTTTCGTTCTGTGTGGATTTAAGTTTCGAACTTTTTTTGGGGGGGGATTTAGATCTTTAACTTTCATTTTGTAGGGATATATACAGAGGTCATAGTTCCGTGGGAATCTGGTGTGATATGGGTATAGTTCGTGGGGAAATAGATCGTCTACCCTAAATTTTAAGATGTCTTACAATTGAATTTATAATAACTTACTTAGTATCTTATGTTTTTATGTTTTATATACATATTTGTCCATGTAATGTTATACATTTAACATCATATATATAGTTTTTAATATAAATTAAATAAAATAATATTAAAAACTAATCCCCGATTTTCGAGCTAGGCGCTAGGCCCAGCCCGACCGCCCGACTAGCGCCTAGCACATTTTTGAACATTGACACAAACAAAAAAAAACCTTTCACCATTGTTATCTCTTCATTTCACAATACAAAGTAAAATTATATAAAATACTAATCAACAGAAAATATTTTAGTCCCTGGCTCAAAGGAATTCGAATTCCTCGTTCTTCCAAATAAAATAATATAGAAAATAGAAAAAACAACAACAAATGTCTCATGAGACAAAAGCATTCAAAGAAACTTGCACAGCTAAGTTTGGTTGACAACGGCCAACCCAGTCCATCGACTGTTGCCGGAGAGCCGACGAAGGTTAGGAGCAAAAGCAGCCCCAAGAGAAAAAACTTTTGCAAAGCCATCTTGGTTTTTTGTTTTTGTTTTGTTTTCTTCAAGAGAAAATTTTGGATGGTCTTTATACACCTAAGTGAATCTCTCATATATAGAGATTTTAATTCACTGCTTGATCTGTCCTTTTATAGTTTATTATATGCCAACCAACCCTTGTTAACCAGATCCTGTTTTCGATCAAATCGTAATAGCCACGTACATCACACATGCATGGATAAATTGGATATTGGCGTTAACCTATTGTTGACTTCTCTTTTCTTTTCTTTTTTCGCAAAATTATTTATATAGGATGATTGCATCATCTAATATCATTGCGTTATGTAATTTGTTTTAAAAAAAATTGTAACATATAATAGACATATTTGCACAAATTAATATTTAATTTAATTTATTTTATAAATTTAACATTTTTTAGTGGGTAAATGATGGAAATATCCCTCATATTATTTTTCAATTTATCGTCCACATGCATATACGCATTAATATATAGGGATTAAATTTTCGTAAATAATACTAAAAATACTAAAAAAAAACTATAAATAATAATTTAAATACTATAAAAATATACTAAATAGAGAAATTATTAATTCTTTTGCAAAACATCAATATAATATATTAAATTGGGGATTTGTACTTGGACTCCATGTGCCTGCTCTGCAACTTGATGCATAATGTCGTTCCCATCCATTTTTTTAGTGCCAAATTGTTAGTCAGAACAAAATTATGACGCAAATATGCAAAAAAAAAAAATCAGAAAAACAAAATTATGATGCAAATATGATCTTATTTTTTGGCAACTCACATATGATCTATTTATTATTATCATTTATCTTCTTCTTTTTGTCGAAATTTTTTTATTTTTATTTTAAATTGAATGTAAAATTAATTCAAACCAAAAAACGTTTTGTACAATGAATGCTACTAAAGTTTAAACTTTTCAGAAACTTAATCTATTATAATTATCTTGTCACAAACCAAGTTTCCATTCCTTGCTCGTATCTTGTGTCTCTTTTGCTCCTAATGGTCAATAGTATATTTCCTAGAATTTCTTTTCCACCATATGGAATAAATAGTAATCTGAAACACGTATCGCAAGAGGTAGAAGCAAATCTTATCTTGTGTTTCATCTATTAGGAGTGTGAGGATGCTATCCCAATGAGTAGTAGAGTGTGAATCCATGAGGTTTTTGGAGAGACCTAGCCATATTTCAGCCGAGTACCTACATTTAAAGAAGAGATGGTTCTGTGTTTCAACGAGCTCCTGGCAGAATATGCATGATACACAGGCTCCAACATTCCAGGATAGCATTATATCTCTCGTCAAGAGTTTTTCATGCGTTGCCAACCATGTAATGAAATAATATTTGGGCGTACCGTATAAGAACCATACTCTCTTATACCATTCCTTCCTTGGTTGCGTTGTGCGAGTAAGCTTCCACATTTAAGTTGAATTTGTTTTTGTCGAAATCTTTCTTTATTAATTAAAGCAATTAAGAGTCGTTATCTAAAGCAAACAAGACTTGCTTAGCTAACAGATCCGCCTCGCCGTAATTTGTTTAACAAGGGGTTTCGATTTGGTCTTGGGCAGGTGTGAAGAGTTTATCTAGTTTTCATTTTTTTTAAATAATCTAATTTGTTTGTAACCCCAACTATCACCGTGGACCTAATCGTATTTTGGATCCGTGGACTCTAACCTCGTTTAACGGTCGATTTATTGTTCTACGAGACTTGTAAAAATTATTGACTAATCATGTGTATCACCACAAAACTTTTTAGGCATAATAAATGATCCATTTTTTGTGATGGCATGCCAAAAAGAGATTAAGTGCATTTTGATTATATAGATAATCAAATCAATTATCATAAGTATGTTCTCATGCACTGTCATATCTTTAGAACTTGGGTTATGTAGTTACGATATAATTTAGGTTAATTTAAATTTAACATATCGTGGATTTAGAATATCTCATGATTATTATATTTTTGGGAAAATCACATAAAATCACTAATTTCTTACAATATCCATTAAAAATGCATGATTTTTTTTGGTGTTTATGGAAAAATACATAATTATCTCGTCGGAATAAATGCATTGCGTTCATATTAAACGGAGAACTTTTAATTTATGTGGATAACACTTGTTGTAGCTAGAAATATAATGGTCAAAATTTGTAAATAATAAAAATAGAAAGGTTTTTGGCTTATTTTAAAAAAAAAGAAGAACCGATATACTATCGAGCAATAAACAGTGAGAACAAGCAAGATTTGAGAACGTTTTGGACAAGGTTTTTGGAAAGTAAATTTGATTAATATTTCGATTCTCAGGAAAGATTTACAAAAAAAAAAAAAAAAAACAAGTGTTTGAGTGTATAGCTAAATTGTATTTGAGGTATTTGAGAGTGGTGTAGAGAGTTGGAATCTAGTCCTTGGTTCTTTGCCTTTGTCCTTGTTTTATACTCCAAGATCGTGTTTAACGTCTCCGTTTACTCTGTCTGATTCGCCATGAATTGTCTTTAAGTTCGAGGCTCCGACCGTTACGTTTAGGCGGCTTAACTCACCGGTTTGAACGAGTCTTTAGTCTCGGCGGGATTGACTAATGATTTCATATTTAATCCCCTTTGATCGTAGATGTTCACTCCGATTGATCTTTCAGCTCGGCCCGTCACCTCGTTACTCATTTGATATCTCTTGACTTCTTTGACTTCACATGGTCTTTTTAACATAGGTTTATTAGGCCCAATTTACCGGGATGGGATTTTAACCCTCCACAGTTAGCCCTCCAATTTCTTGAACGGGGTGACTAGATCTCGTTTAAGAAATTTCACTCCACAACTGCTTCCATTAAGCGAAAAATTCGGCATGATTCACTTTCCTTTTTCACTTCGATCTACCTTCTTTAACTGTTCATCTTCTCCAATACTTCGGTTTAGATTTATCTTCGATCTTCTTCTTTCTTGACTCCTCAGAATCAATTATTTTATTTCATGGCATCTTCTTCTACTATATGTCCATGGTCGGAGACTCGTTGTACTCGAGACTCCTTATCTTTTCTCTATTGTGATTGTGGTCTCTTTCCACGGATCACCGTTATTATTCCTTCGCCGAACGAGATCACAGAGAAGGCCCTGAACGGATTTTGTTGTGTCTACGAGTCATTTTTTCGCGAGAGTGGTTTGCGCTTTCCTCTTCCAAAGTTTTTGGATGAGTATCATTACGAGACTGGCCTTTGTCTTTCCCATCTTATGCCCAGTTTCGTCCGTTATATCCTTGGATTTATTGATGTTGCTTATGACTTCGGCGCTTCTCTGGCCGTGATGGACATTTTTGTCTCGGATTTGCGAAGCCGGACTCCCTTCGTGCCGGAGCTTTGACCTTTTCCCTCATGAGGGTCATGAGGCCGTCTTTGGTCTTCCCACGAAGGACGGCGTTTGGTGGGAGGAGTATTTTTACTTCCGAGTGAACGACTTCTCCGTCAAACGGGGCTTGTATCCTCTTTTCACCAACTAGACAAAAGGCTCAGTTTTTGTTTCGTTACCTTATTTTACGTTGTTCTTGTTTTACTCTGATTTTGATCGTGTGATCTCTGTTAGTATTAAACTATCGTCCTTCTGATTCTGCACGGTTTCACGTCCTTCTTAAGAAGTTGTGCTTCAAGCCCAAGGGTAGGACTGACCTCGTTGGTGGAAATTTATCTTCTTTCATTGAGGAGGGAAAAAATTGTGCTTTGCGTGCTTCCTCTGAAGGTTTGAATTTTCCTTCTAAATTCCTTGATTAATATTTACATTGATTGTTTTGCCTCTCATTTCTTCTTTTTGGATATTTCAGGAGTCCTTCCGGTTCGAGACACTCCTCAGATTTTATCTGATCCATGGGTTAAGTAGCGGAAGGCTTCAGCCTTTCCAGACCAGCCGTCTGCTCCTGAGGGCAGGCCTGCCTCCGCTGAATATTGCCGATTTGAAGTATCAAACCTTCCTCGGGGTGAAAAGTTGCAAGTTGATTCCCCTGAAATAGAGATGATCCCTAGTCGGGAACCTCAGACCTTTTCTTCTTTCATCCAGACTGAACCATTTTTGGTGGCTTCCTAGACTTAAAGACGCCTTTTTCATACTCGCTCGTGAGCCCGGCTTGTCTTCGAGACCGTTACATGGACTTTATCGAGATATTTCTTTTCTTTTTATTATTCGTCACTCTAACCGACTCTTTTGCCTTTACATGCAATCAATCTTTCGACGGATTTTGCGGATGCCTTGGAAGAAAGACTTGACGTGGTTGAGGAAAGAATCTCCATACTCGAGGATGCTTTGAAGGAGAAGAATCGCGGATTAAGAAAAATATGTAATCTATTTAGAATTTCAAAGAGTTTTTATAGATCCGACTTTTGGATCTTTATGAACTAGTGTAAGGATATTTTTAGTTTGAAATGTTTCTCTTTTGCTCTGAGGCATGTTCAGACACGGTTTCCATTTTCCTTTTGCCTTAGCATGAAGTCAAGATTTTTAAACCTAGTAATCTTTCTTCATTTCGTCGTAATGTAAGGTGAGGCCACAACGAGGTCATTTTTTGTTAACTCCATTCTCCCTTTGCTGTAGCATGGGGCGGAAGTAAAAAATAATTTTAGTCGTTATATTCCCTTTTGTCGTAGCATGAGGTGAAAACTTTGATATTCCTCTTCCTTTTGCCGTAGCATGAGGTGGGAACATGGGCCGGTATGGGCCAGGCCGGATTGTTCTATTTTCCTTTTACCGTAGTATGAGGCGAGGGCTACGAATTGATTTAGATCATCAGCTCCCTTTTTACCTTGGTATGAGGGGAAAATCACTTTAACTTTGGTTTTTTTTTTAACTTTTACCCATGTGTCGGTTTAGACCACGCAGAGACTGGTGGGTCTCATTTACATGTCATTTGATTTTTACCGAGTCGTGTGGGGTCGCCCTAATGTTTGACTACTTAGAATCCAGAGAGTAAATTACTTTTGGGGAAGTGAAGAGTTTCTTCCTTTATTAAGTTTCTTATGTTATCGAAAGACCTCTCATGTCCCTTCGCTTGTGTTTTTAAAGACGTGTGAGCCTTTCATTCTTCTTCAGCCTTCTAAAATGATTCTTTTCGAGAGAAAAATTCTTCATTTATTCTCTTGTTAAGGACTTCTCATTTTTAGCTGCTGCTACACTTTCCCTTCCTTCACTCTTGTCTCAATAAGATAATCAAAATGAAATTTCCCTTCTTCAACCCACCTCTTTATTATGGAATGTTTTGTAGATTTGTTAAAACCACGAACATTCCAAAAGAAATCTGACATAATTATTTCTTCCTGGTAAACATTTTGCTTGAAACACTTGGGAATGTCTCTTTCGTATATAAAGCAAGACCTACAGAACTGATTTGATTCGTGCTTGTAGAAGAACGAGTAAGAAGTTTTCGGATTTGAGTCCTTTCTTCATGCTTGGTTCTCTGCACTTTCTTTTCATTTAACATAATTTCACCTTCCTCGATGTCATCATCTTCAACATGTTTCTCCTCTTCTGTTGCTGATGAGTGCATCCCCTCTTCTTTTTGTATTACTTCTAGGTCCTCTATATCTCCGTTTTCAACATTTAAGATAGCAAATCTCGAAGGAGAGCCAACCACATCAGATTCAATATTCTTTTTCTCACCAGCTCTTCCAGATTTCCCGGGAGAAACCTGCATCCATTCACGCTCCTTAGTCCCCTTTGTTTCGTACCTCCCCCCCCACCCCCCTTCTGTTTCACAAATATCACCAGAAACAGGTTTTGGAACCGTTGCTTCCTGAACCACACTCGAATCTTGAGGAGTTTTCGTGTGCAGGACCTCCTTTTCCACTTTCACCAAGCTTTGATCCGGCTCAACAACTTGTAGACTCGATGTTACAATCTCACTACCCTTTCCTAAACTGGATTCCTCTTCAGAAAGTCTCTTTTCATCCTGCTTCACTACAAGAAATATGGGCATTGGTAGCAGTTCATTGTAGCACTAATTCACTAACTGCTACTAAAAGTGCCAAAATCGGATCCCAACTCTATCGTAACATTAAATTCGTGCTGGAAAAGAATTTCATTATGCGGGAACCCAAAAATGATTACTATAGCTGTAATCATTTTGGAGGCAAAATATTTAGCCTTTGTAGGCAAAATACTTAGCCTTTGGAGGCAAATGACCCCATTTTTTTTTTTCTTTTTCTTGTTCTTTTGTCATCGCGACAACCTAATTTTTTCTTTTGTCAAATCTCTCATTTTCTCTCAAAATCGCAACAACGAAGGCAAACGCCACCACGAATCCCATTTCCGGTCATATTCTAAACCTCTATAGCCTCGATTTTCCCTTCTCTAAAACCTTCCCATCTTTCTCTCTCCATATTCTTCTTCCTTCTTCTCTCCATCGCGGACGATCGACTCTCTTCTTCTCCGGAGGTGCTGTGGCATTGAGTAATCGTGCGGCGAGGTGTTGGGGCGGACAGAGCGTCAGCGGCGGGATCTCGGTACACAACATACGCGATTTGATTCACTAATCCGATCCTTTACCCAAACTTAGGTCGAATGATCTTAGGTTTAATTTTGCTCTACCATGTAGTACTGATATCGATTTTAGGAGGATCGTTTATTTTTGAATTCTGGGATCAGATTATTAATCAAGTAGAATCTCGATCTTCTCTAAAAATCTGAAATTTTGCTGAAAGAATATTGAATCGAAAAAGGAATCTCATGAGCCTTTGTGGTTAGGAGGCTGAGGAGTGAAGTAAGAAACGGAATTTCGTAATTCTTAACTAGGTTCTGAGATAGAGTTGTGGCTAAAAATCCAGACTTTTTATGAATATATAGTATCCTACTTGAGTCATTGTTTTCTTCTTGTTTTCAGGGATGAAGAGAGGAATTATGACGGGCATATAGCTGGGTCGCTACACTATGCGAGTGGCTCCGCTCGTTTGATGACATGATCTCTCATCTTGTTCAAAATGTCAAGGACAAAGACACACTTGTCTTCCATTGTGCTTTGAGCCAGGTCTGTCTTACAATCTTTTCACTTCCCCCACAATATCCTCTTTTCCCCTTGTTTCACTCCATATGAAGGAACACTCTGCGATGATTGAATGATGCTTCTTATCAGTGCAGAAGTGGATGAATATGGACTGTTCTTTCTTGGTGAAAATTTCAATTAGTTAACTTTTTAGTTGATTCATGTTTCATAGGTATATAAGTAGCTCATGTTTCATAGGTGAAATTTGTCCTCTTGAAGTGGCCTTCATGTGTCCAAAGTCGATTCAGAATAGCAAAAATCACATGATCTTGCAACTGGTTTGCTATTTGATTTCTTACATGTCCATCTTTTCTTGCCATAGCATAGGAACTTCCATTACACTCCTTTAGAAGCATCGATAAGCTGGCTTTTAAATTAGCTAAGTTAAGTACTTTAGTAACACTTTCTTTGTTCTGTCCTAACATTGATTCAAATACTTTTTTCTCACTGGAAAATGAATTGATTGTTAAGCTCTAAAACCAATTCGTTGCAGGTTCGTGGCCCAACTTGTGCAAGAAGACTCGTGAATTATCTGGATGAGAAGAAACAAGATAGTGGAATAAAGAACATCATGATCTTTGAACGCGGCTTCAATGGCTGGGAAGCTTCTGGAAAACCGATCGGCAACATCATGATCGAGAACAGGTGACGTCTACTCCAACAGACGTCTACTCCAACAGAGCTGGTGTTTCCATTGCATTCCATCCTTCTTCTTTCTTTTCGTTTATGTTTTATGTTTTGTAATATAATGTTTTGTAATTACCCAATTAACAATGGAATCTACAATAAATTTTTCTTTTAATGTATAAATAAAAATTTTAAAATTATACATAAAAGCAGAATTAAGTCTTGAATAATTGATTTAGGGTTTAGGGCATTAGCGTTTAGGGTTTAGGGCATTAGCGTTTAGGGTTTAGGTTATGTGAAATATATTTTTTGTAATTACCCAATTAATAATGGAATATACAATAAATTTGTCTCTTAATGTCTAAATAATTTTTTTAAAATTATACATAAAAGAAGAATTAAATCTTGAATATTTGATTTAGGGTTTAGGGTAGTATTGGCGTTTAAGGTTTACGTTATGTGAAATATAATTTTTTGTAATTACCCAATTGAAATCTAATAATTTTAAGCCTAAATCATTTTCTTGTTTAATGATTTAGGCTTAAAATTATTAGATTTGAATTTTTTGAAATATTTTACATTATAAGTGTTGGAATTTAGTTTTGAGTATATATAATAATTAAATAATTGGTTTAGAGTTTTAAAATTATTGTTTTGTTTTTTTGGTTTATGATTTAATTTGTATCATTAAGGTTTAGAGTTTATGATTTAGGGTTTGTAGTTTAGGTTTAGGGTATAGGGTTTGGGGTTCGGGGTTTAGGTTTAAGCTTTAGGGTTTATGGCATTGGGGTTTGTAGTTTAGATTTAGGGTATAGGGTTTAGGATTCAACACTTGCAATATATTTTTTTCTATTTACAATTGACATAGAGTTCGGGGCATACAGTTAAGGGTTAAGTGTATAGGATTAAGGGTTTAGTTTAGTGTATAGAGTTTAGGGCATAGAATATAATTTATTTCTAATTTTCTATTTTACAATGGAATTAATATACAATGATTTTGTCTAATACGTATAACATAATCTAAATAAGTAAATATATAATGTTTTACATATATAATTAAAATTAGAGTTTAGTCTTTATTAAGGGTTTGTAACATTGTATAGTTTTACAAAGTTTTTTATTTAGGGTATGATAAAATAAATAAATCTTATGAAGCAATAACCAATGAAAAGAGATCACTTGGATTGCTAACGTGGCGAAATCTAAACCGTAGGATCCACCTTCCTCTCTTCCTCCTCACAAAACACGATTCTCTCTCTCTCGTGTCTAAACAAACATTCTAAACAAAAAAAACATCACCGTCGAGACTCCAAAGCTTCCATTCTCGAGCTTGATATCGGCGGCCGGTGGCGGTTGGACTTGGTCGGAGACAAGTGGCTCAGTTCATGCCTAGGGTTCTGATGCGGTCATCAATGGAGAAGTGGATCTGTATTAGGGTTCGTTGGTGGCAGTTTGGGGAGAGCAATCGAAAATCCCCAAGCATAGAAGCCTCGTGGCCGTGCTCACTAGAGGATGCAACACAACTGCCGATTCGTCACCACCGGTAATTAGTTTTACATTCAGATTTCCGGTTTAGGAATAGAGAAGGGAAGCATTTACCGAATAGAATATCTTATGCAAAAGATTTTTCGCAAGATTTTCGATTACTTATTTTATGTATTTTTTTACTCGTCTCTCTTGAATTGCTAGAAAAGGGTATCATTGCAAGATTTGAATTTTCGGATTTAGTTCGCAGAGATTCCTTTCTGTTTTGTTTCACAACTCTTTGAACTCTTTGTGATGTTTGGCTTACAACGCTGGCTGATATGAATATGTGTTTCAACTGTTTGTGCTGATTATAATTATACTACTTGTCATTTGTTCTGTTTGCGTTTGATTTGAGCTAGAAAAGGAGAATGGACCGAGAACAGTGAAAGAGGTGAAGTTGATAAGCGCAGGGAAAGTATTGGAGAACAACAAGACGGTTAAAGACTACCGAAGCCCTGTCTCTAATCTTGTAGGCGCTGTCACCACAATGCACGTTATCATCCAACCTCCGGTGACTGAAAAAGGTAAAACAAGGTTCCTCCAAAAGGAAACCCCTTTTTTTTTGTTTAGCTCCTAAATATTCAAAGAGAACAAAGCCTGTGCTTAAGCTTCAAAATCTGTTCTTAAGTTGTTAACTTGACAGAGAGATGTTGTTTGTTTTACTATGTTTGAAGCAGAAAAGAAGCCTAAAGGTGATCCGAAGATGAACAAATGCGTCTGTTCAGTCATGTAAGAGAGTAGCATTTACTTTTTCATAAAAGCATTTACTTTTTCAGCAAGAGACAAGTAATCTTCTTTAAGGTTAGTCTTTGAAAAGCATTTACCGATCAATCTTCTTTATGTTTTTCAGGCCGGAGTTTTTCTCAATCACGGAGTCAAACCACAACTCCTCCAACAACCACAACAAGAAGCAAATGACGATCTAGGAAGTGATGTGGAGGAGATCACACAACTAGAGTATAGACGCTCTCTTGCTCACTTGGGCTACTTGATACGCATTGAAGAAACGAAGAAGACATCGATCCAATGTACCGGAGAGTTAGCCAAAACCTCCAAAACACAATCAACTCCGCTCCAATGAAACGCCCAAAACAAGAACAAGGACAGTCCTCACGAGACAAGGCTGCACATCGAGACTAAAGGCATGAAACCAATTTAAGTACCATTGTTTTGTTTTTGACTTGGTTTGATGGTTACATGTTCTCTTTTGGAGTTCATGTTTTTTATGTATTGACTTTGTTTGCTTTGGATCTTTAATGTAAAATCAACTGCTATTTTATGATTTAATTGTGCTTTATTAGAGTAAATTATTATTGCTATAATAGGTGCACAATTTATTATTGCTATAATAGGTGCATGATAGCCATTGAAAACTGCATGATAGCCCTGAAAATATGTTATTATAATTTATACTACAGCAAAGAAATATCGCCATGGAAAATTGCATGATAGCACGAAAAATATGTCATAATATCTTATACTAAAGCACGGAAATATCGCCATGAAAAACTGCATGATAGCACGAATCATGTGTTATAAAATAATGTCCGATAGCTTTTATATAACGCTACAATAGGGGGGGTCTATTATAGCTGCGGCTGACATAGCGTTCATGGAAACGCTACGAAAACCATATGGTAGCGTTTTCAGTGTGCTATTAATGCCGATATTTCTTGTAGTGCTTATTTCTAGATTTCTCCACCCATTTTCCTCTGTCCCCCGACAATTGAACTTTCCTTGATAATATAGATACCTTCTTTGTACCTCCTGTCACGAAGCCTTCCTTTTCAGAATGACCCCACTTTGAACAAGTAGCATATAGAGCTGGTAACCAGGGATATTCAAATTCCACTACTACGTCTATCCCCAACCGTTTCGATTAAAAACGATATTTCTCAGGAAGTTCTTTCATCATATCCACCTCTACGAAAACCTTTGCATCTGTAAATTTTGAACATAACTCCGTGTCCGTGTGTAGTCGAACTAGCTTCCCAGCTGAACTCGCAAGAAAACTATGCCCCTCCCATGAAAACAGCTTATGGAAAACTTTTTTAGGACGATCCACATCGGAATTTTCTTAATTTCAGTCTCTTCTTCCTCAGGTATCGGAGACCATTTAGAAACAATCAAAGGGACGTCTGCAATGTTCCACATGCCTCTTCTCAATATCCTTGATCAAGTGGTTGCATCTCTTATCCTGAATTTCACTGTTTTCTCATTCACCACAAAAAACATCTATTCGAATAGACTTGTCACCCAAGGGCCAAATCTTATTGACAATCACATGAATTTTCGCTACATGAGGACCATTGGAGAGAAACTTTCCCTCTACCAAGTCCTCCCATAGCAGAACCGAGTTTTCAACAACTTCGTTTGGAATCTCGACCATGGCCGAGCCATCCACCATACCAACCTCCACCACATGCTGTGACAGAGTAAACTTGTTTCTCGCAGTCTTCACCCATGACTTAGAACCTTGTTGAGTGATTTGATTTTTAATTTCCTGAGATCCTCCTGTGACCAGATCAGTAACCGCCACCCCCTCTGGCACCACCATGAGACGGACCAGGAGCTTGCGTGCGACGAAAAGAGAGAAACCCTAAATCATCTTTGCTATCTCTATAATCACCTCCTTGCTGACATGTCCTGCAAAAAATGCAAATTTTATTGCAATCATAGTAAATGGTGGGATTGAGAGGAATAGTCAGAGCAAAAAAAATAGAGGATCCAACTTTCTCTGAACTTCCATTAAACCTTTTGGAAGTAATAATGTCAAATCTTTTGTTAAAAGATAACATTCGTGCTTCCGCTGTTTGCAAGTCATGGCGTGAAGCCGCTTTATAGGTTTGGATCGTAGACAAGCCTCCATGGCTTATGCACTTTCCGAAGCACGACAACTTGTGTGAACTCTACGATCCGTCGCAGAGGAAAACGTGCGAGTTGGAGTTGCCCGAGCTAGCCGATTCCGTGGTTTGTTACTCGAGAGAGGGATGGTTACTTATGCACATAACAACTTCAAACAATTTTTTTTTCTTCAACCCGTTTACCTGAGAGCGCATAAACTTGCCAAGATTAGAGCTTTTTTATCAGAAGATCGCTTTCTCTTGTGTCCCTAAATCGGTTAGTGCTTGTTTGGTGCTTGCGTTGAAGCCTATTGATCGCGGTATCACTTTAAGTACTTGCAATCGAGCAACCGAATAGATTAACGAAAATTTCCCATGTTGGCCTCCTTTTGACATATACATCCACAACAATCTTTTATACTGCAATGACTACTTTTATGGACTATACGGCGAAGGCAATTTGTTTTGCATTAATCCATCTCAGCGCATTTGGTATCTTCTTACTCAGCCTAGTCTTACCAAATCCCAATTTAGTAACAAGACTGAGTTGGGGAAGAGAATGTTCTTGGCAGAGCATAAAGGAGTGATCTTTGGCTTGTTTACATTTGGCGACGAGAAGCCTTTGGTTTATAAACTAGACTCTTCGAAATGGGAGGAGGCGAGTAGTAACTTCTAGGACCATTTGGATCATTTGAAAGAGCTATGTCCTTCTAGGACCATTTGGATCGAAGCGCCACAGACGAATGACTTTGGTTTTATGTGAAAAACAAAGCATATTAAGGCAAATGTTTTTGCACTTGTGGAGAGCAAAGAGAATATATGGGTTTGACTGGTTTAGTTTCAACTGTATTCAACTGTTTTGGAGGTCATTGATCAAACAATTGGTTTGTTTTGGCGGTTCATTTAAGCGGTTGGACCTGATTCAAGAAACAAACCAGTTTGCTAAGTAGAAAATGAAGGGTGTTTATTACATTATCGGCTAACTGTTACACGGACAATTCCACAATAGATATTTCTATCTGCGCTAAAGAGATGCATCGTAGATCTGATACAATTTTGTATTTTACCTTTTGTCCCATTTTTTATTTTACGTGGAGAAATTGAAATTTTATTTATTTTATTTTGGGCAGTGCATGTTTTATAACTTTCATTTATTGTATTATTCTTTCTATGTTTGGATCTTTATTTTGTAAGGGTTTAATAAGTTAAACTTTTATCTAATTTACGATGATTGCAAAGAATGACATTCGACTTTATCAGCTGACATTATTATGTTAAGCATAAAAACAAAATAGAATTTGCATGAGGATTGTATTAGATGCAATTGTTGATTTTGTGAAAATTTATCTTTTGGGTGTTATTACACTATTCAGAAATTGGTATATGGACTCAAGTTACCACACCGAATGATAGACGTATGCAGAGATAATGGCATGATTTTTTTTGAAAAAAATACACAAATTTGAAAGCTTGTAGGTTTTGTGGGAAGCAAAGATTTCAGGTTTTAAATGGGATAACCATAGAGATATACGTCAAAAACAAAAAATCGCCCTAATATTGTTCTCTCCCAGGCCCGGAGTTCGAGGTAGTCGCCGAGCAAATTTCATCATGAGTTTTATCTTTTGGTGACCATCCTCCTCCTCCTCTTGATCGGTGTTGTATCAACCTTCTCGGGACAGGCATCTCCCGAAGACCCGTATTTCAACCTCCGCCAGCTCGTTTCATCGTCGACGAGATATATTTCCACTAAGGTTTGCCTTCCTGCATCGTCGCATACTCTCTCCACCATGGTTTCCGGTGAGAACTTCTTCTGCTATGTTCTTAACCTTCGTCGGCTCGCTTCGCCGTCACCGACGTCTCTGTCAAAGTTGCTAAGGTTGATCTATTGCCGAAGGATACTCTCGCTCCCGCAGAATACGCTTCATCCACCCGAACCGCCAGATCCACCGGATCCGATTTTTCAAACTCCGCCGCCACCGTCTACTACCTCAATCCATCTACCGGAGAATCTTTTACTCTCCTCTTCTGTGTCAAATCTTTGGCGACCCTCACATCCAAGTCCAGCGTTCTCAAGGGAGCTTCCATCGGCGAGTTCCAAAAAGGTCAAATCTATCATCTCCGCCGCTCACAGGACTCGCCTCGCCGGCTGTGTAACCTGGTGCAACCCGGATCTGCAATCCCTTCGCCTCTGTCGTCACCCGCTATGTTGAGGCGGTTACAACTTTCAACTTCCTCCCTTTGGGAGAGATTAATGTCACTATTTTCCTTTTTATGGGAGAGATCGTTTCCACCATCTTCCTCCATTATGGAGATAACTTTTCCATCAACTTCCCTTTCGATGAGAGGTGCCTCTTTCCCGGCTTTAAAACCGAGGAAACATTCGAACTTGCTAACCGGTTTGTTATCTTGTGTAGCAGTCTGTACAGGGGCTGAAGATACAACGAGACTCATTTCAATGAGATTCGACGGTATGAGCGGTTTTTCAACGTCACAAGTTAAAGTGACTAATTTCAAGCTTTACGGTTGTGTCGGTAATGTGCTATCGACGCATCCATTCTCGGATTCGCTGTCATTTTATCTTGGAGATTACTTTGGTTTAATCTTTGTTGCTTTCAATATTTATTGTTTTAGCGTAAGAGTTTTGATAACTCATTTCATGCGATGTAATCCAAAAATTTAAGTAATGAAGAACGGTTGTACAAAAAAAAAAAAGGATAACCAAAATATTTTACAGACAAATGTGGTATTCGCCAATAATTGATATGTTGAAAAGATTATATCAATATGATCGTTACTTCAAGTGGAATAACCAGAATAATTTACCAACGAATATAGTATTTGCCAAAAAAATCAAGAACTTTGGCTCCCCTTATTTCATTTTTTTTTGTCGACCATTTTTATTAGGGAGAGTTACTTAAATAGCATAGAAATTAGATAAAATGACTAGACTAATCAACAACTCTTTTTTATTACTGAAATGTTTTTCATACCCATGATGCCCTTCTAAGCATTTGATAACAAAAACGTAATTACAGAAATGCCATTACTTTTTTTTCCACATCAGCGAAAAAACAGGCGCGACGCCTACGTGGCATAAAAACTGCCTACGTGTATTATGAAAATCTGCCGCAAAAATTTCTCGCTGTAGTGACGGCCGACTTACAGGACGAGCGGCTGATTTAAAAGAACGGCTGACTTATTAGTTGGTCGGCTGATTTATATTCATAAGTCAGCCAAATGTTACGGCAGACTTATATGAACCTCGACCGACTTATAAATTTTCGGCTGACTTAGGATTACACGACACGGCTGATTTATATTCGGACGGCCGACTTATTGCTATGACATGGCCGACTTATTGTTGTCCGGCTGATTTATCGTAAATCCGGCTGAATTATTTGGCTGATTTATTTAGCAACGGCATACTTATGCGGGTTAATTGTGGCTGACTTATCTTAAATCAGCCGTAATAAGACCGATTTACTTAAAAATCGGCCTAATTACGGCTGACTAATTAGCGAAAGATTAATTACTGTAATAGTATGCTATTGACGACTGACTTATATGATGTAGCGGCTGACTTATGTTTTCCACCTGATTTATGTGTTTTGATGGCTGATTACAGGAAACTTTATTAATTACTTAAATAGTATTTTAGTGGCGACAGACTTATAGTTTTGTTTGATGGCTGATTTTACATGGCTGATTTATAAGTTCGTTTGATGGCATGTTTCCATGTCAGCAAAATAAAGATTACACATCAGCTCTGAACACATACATTATTAGGTTTAGACGCCGTCTTCGTCGTCGTCGTCTGTACCTTTCTTCTTCTTCATCGTTGTTATTTATCTCCATTCTTCATCCTTCTTCATCCTATACCAGATCTAAACTTTTGAGTGGAATGGATCCGGTGATTATTGTTTGCGGGACATGGGTTCATACAAATCGATATGTATTCAACGCCGACAAGAGATGGTGTCGAGTTCTAGAAGTTAACGAACAAACAACCTACAACGATTTTGTATAGATGGTAATGGAGGATTATGGGTTGGATACACGGATCTGTGAAATTCAGCTGAGCTACATGTTCTCTAACAAGATTTTGAAAAAAATCTCGCATGATACTCCACCGGTTTATGTATGTAATTCTCACCAATTTCTAGGTTTTCAAACGGCTGACTTATCTGTACGATACGGCTGACTTATCTGTACGATACGGCTGACTTATCTGTACGATACGGCTGACTTATCTGTACGATACGGCTGACTTATCAGTACGATACGGCTGACTTATCTGTACGATACGGCTGACCTCAAATCAGCCAAACCTCAAATCCGGCAGTTGTAAATCAGCCATAAAAACTCGTAATCCCATAAATTATATTAGACTTAAACTCTAAATCATACATTACATATTTTGTAGTAACTATGTTATCATAGATAACAAAAGATATCCTCTAATTCAATGTAAAACTCGTAATCCCATAAATTCAAAAATACTTGTTTGATAAGTCGGCCATAATAGATGACAAATCGGCCATGAAGTTGTATGGATGTGTTGGAAACAAAAAAAGATGAAAAAATTGAATATTAAAACGAACGAAAAAAAAAAAACAAAACAATTTGAATTTTCAAACGATTTGGAATTAGAATTCAATTTGGGCGTGAATATCGACGAAATTGAAGTTCCCCACGTACACTTTTTTTAATCTCGAGACACCGCGTGAATCCCTATATTTCTCTCGTAAATCAGCCATAACAGTGTTTGGTATGGTTCGTAAATCAGCCATAACGGTATTTGGTATGGTTCGTAAATCGGCCATACCTCAAATCGGTCAGTTGTAAATCAGCCATACCTCAAATCGGTGTTTCGAGGTTTAATTAATAATTGGTAATAATTTTATTTCAATATTAAGTAATTTTAAGTCTTACATCAACAATGAGTTATATTTGTAAGATTTACACTTCTTGTATGTTTATTCTTATCATGTTCATCTCAAACCCTAAACTACATACAATATAATCCTTGCCATGTATTTATAAGAATTTTCATAAATAAGCCTATAATATCCTAAATTCTTACCAAGTCTAACTATATTAGACTTAAACCCTAAATCATACATTACATATTTTGTAGTAACTATGTTATCATAGATAACAAAAAATATCCTCTAATTCAATGTAAAACTCGTAATCCCATAAATTCAAAAATACTTGTTTGATAAGTCGGCCATAATAGATGACAAATCGGCCATGAAGTTGTATGGATGTGTTGGAAACCAAAAAAGATGAAAAAATTAAATATTAAAACGAACGACAAAAACAAAAAATTGAGTTTTCAAACGATTTGGAATTAGAATTCAAGTTGGGGGTGAATATCAACGAAATTGAAGTTCCCCACACACACTTTTTGTAATCTCGAGACACCGCGTGAATCCCTATGTTTCTCTCGTAAATCAGTCATAACAGTGTTTGGTATGGTTCGTAAATCAGCCATAACGGTATTTGGTATGGTTCGTAAATCAGCCATACATCTAATCGGTCATTTGTAAATCAGCCATACCTCAAATCGGTCAGTCGTAAATCAGACATAACGGTGTTTGGTATGGTTAAGGTTTCGCTTCGGGAATCACCCATATAGGTTTTTTCGCTTTGGAAAATTTATTTCTCTTATTAAGATCTGAATCATTACAATTGATAGTAACGAGAAGAATCTGAATCGTTAAATTTTTTAATTAACAATAAATCTACTTAAAACAGTAACTCCTAAATGGCATTATCGTTTAAAGACATAAAGACATAAATCGGCCATCATATAAACATAAATCAGCCATCAAGTTTACATAAATCAGCCATCGTATAAACATAAATCAGCTATCAAGTTTACATAAATCAGCCATCAAATTATACATAAATCAGCTATCAAGTTTACATAAATCAGCCATCAAGTATACATAAATCAGCCATCAAGTATGCATAAATCAGCCATCAAGTATGCATAAATCAGCCATTAAGCTCGTGGCAAAGCGAGAGGCGCGCCGATAGTGAAAAGATCAAAACAGAGAGGCGCGCCCAAGCTCTGTGATCTTCCCTCTTACGGGGCGATTTACCGGCGAACCACCTAGAGTCTCGCGGCGATTCAACTATCCAGGGATAGATCTTTGAATCAGCTTTTCAGAACCGCCGAGATCGCCTCAATTGAATCCACCGTTCTAGAGTTATGGCCGAAACCGTGAAGCCACTGCAGTCTGGCCGAGCCCTCCGCCGGCGATTCGATCAGTCACCTCAACGATGTTTTTCCGGCGACTCAGGAAGAATCAGACGATGATCTAGCTATCCACAGAAAGCCCCGAACGTCAGCTTTTTAGGAAGACCAGAATAGCCCCAAACGGAGTTGTACACCGAGATATATGACAAGATCTCCACAACAGGTGCAGTCTGCCAAAGGGGTTATTTGCAGAGAAAAGCGTAGGAATGAATACTTTATTTGTATAAACACTAACCTGGTTTAGATCCTCTTCCTCCACAGGTTTCAACGACGTCGGAATCTGAGACGAGGAGGGAATTCGGGAACAAAACTGCGTCTTCGCCCGAGCCGGAGCAAGAGCGGTTCGACAATCGCCCAGAGAGGTTTTCTTTTTCCTGTTAGCGATGAGAAGATAGTGAATCGACACTTTCTTTCTCTATATTAGAAGAAACTGAATCGTCATATTAATTAATAAGAAAATCTCAATTAAAAGCATAAATCAGCCATCATATTAACATAAATCAGCCTTCACGTAAACATAAATCAGCCTTCACGTAAACATAAATCAGCCTTCACGTAAACATAAATCAGCTATCAAGTTTACATAAATCAGCCATCAAATTATACATAAATCAGCTATCAAGTTTACATAAATCAGCCATCAAGTATACATAAATCAGCCATCAAGTATGCATAAATCAGCCATCAAGTATGCATAAATCAGCCATTAAGCTCGTGGCAAAGCGAGAGGCGCGCCGATAGTGAAAAGATCAAAACAGAGAGGCGCGCCCAAGCTCTGTGATCTTCCCTCTTACGGGGCGATTTACCGGCGAACCACCTAGAGTCTCGCGGCGATTCAACTATCCAGGGATAGATCTTTGAATCAGCTTTTCAGAACCGCCGAGATCGCCTCAATTGAATCCACCGTTCTAGAGTTATGGCCGAAACCGTGAAGCCACTGCAGTCTGGCCGAGCCCTCCGCCGGCGATTCGATCAGTCACCTCAACGACGTTTTTCCGGCGACTCAGGAAGAATCAGACGACGATCTATCTATCCACAGAAAGCCCCGAACGTCAGCTTTTTAGGAAGATCAGAATAGCCCCAAACGGAGTTGTACACCGAGATATATGACAAGATCTCCACAACAGGTGCAGTCTGCCAAAGGGGTTATTTGCAGAGAAAAGCGTAGGAATGAATACTTTATTTGTATAAACACTAACCTGGTTTAGATCCTCTTCCTCCACAGGTTTCAACGACGTCAGAATCTGAGACGAGGAGGGAACTCGGGAACAAAACTGCGTCTTCGCCCGAGCCGGAGCAAGAGCGGTTCGACAATCGCCCAGAGAGGTTTTCTTTTTCCTGTTAGTGATGAGAAGATAGTGAATCGACACTTTCTTTCTCCATATTAGAAGAAACTGAATCATCATATTAATTAATAAGAAAATCTTAATTAAAGACATAAATCAGCCATCATATTAACATAAATCAGCCTTCACGTAAACATAAATCAGCCTTCACGTAAACATAAATCAACCATCAATATAAAATTAACCGTAAATCTCACTTAAAAAAAATCTAAATGGCATTATCGTTAATTACATAACTCACGCAGCCCTTAATGGATATTTCCTTTAAAAGTTGTATCATTTAAGTAATATCAAAAAGGTATATGTTACTCTAGTCATATCACAACGTTTTTGTGCTATTTGAGTAATTGTTTCTTAAGTTATTGAATAAAATAGAAATATTCGATCGATTTAGGGTGCACGTAGGCCGAAATCATAAATGGGTCACGTTATTATGGCCCAGTAACGGAGCCCGTAGCGAATAAGTTTATAGATTAAAAACGGCATGAAGTTCACCTGGCTACCGAAGAAATTGCACACAGTCCACCGAAACTTCTTGAAAGCACAAGAGAAATCGAGTAACGACGCTTAAAAGTTTTAAATAAAAAGAAGAGCCGTGATTATTCAAGAAACGCGAAGAATCAAAAGAGCAAAGCCAAACAAAAGAGATCAAACGCGAAGGGTATATTATAGTAATCCCAGAAGAGTGAAACGATGTCTCTAATTCCGAGCTTTTTTGGAGGCCGAAGGTCAAACGTGTTCGACCCATTCTCCCTTGACGTATGGGATCCGTTCGAAGGATTCGTACCGCTTTCAGGGTTGGCAAACGAACCCGCTAAAGACGTGGCAGCGTTCACAAACGCTAAAGTGAACTGGAAGGAGACACCTGAGGCGCACGTGTTCAAGGCGGACTTGCCGGGGCTGGAGAAAGAAGAGGTGAAGGTTAGTTGAGTTTGGTAGACTTATAGGAGGTTAGTCTAGTAATAAGTGCATATAGTAAGGTTAGATGGATGAATTAACTCAACTTAATACTTGATTTAAATTTAACGAAATGCAATGTCATACTAAATGGGGGTTATTGGTACTTGCATTTTAATGGATTTCTCAGATTTAGAAATCATAATTAATCCATTGATTTTAAAATCAGATAAGTGTATTTCAAAATAAATAAATTGAGTTTCAAAATCAAATAAATGTATTATTGTAAATCAACTAAATAGATTTACAATAATTTTAGTATTATAATAAAATCAAAATAAATAAAAAAAAAACCAAAAAGAATTTTCGTTCTTTTTCTTTCACTAACCATATATTATTTTCCTAAAATATAGAATATGTCCACATATTTGTTACAATTATTCCTCTTAATTGATTGACATGTTCTCTTTCTTGATCATGAGTTCTAAGAATTTCTTCATCATTGTTATTAACTTCTTCAAGATCTTCTTCTTCTTCTTCATAATTTGTTTCTTCAGGAAAACTATCTTTTCGACAGTGCTTTCGAAGAAAGTTATGTAAACCAGCACATGCACGTACAATTTATGTTTGTGACATATAAGGAAAAGGAGGCGCATACTTAAAAATTAGGAATCGAGATTTGAATATACCAAAGATTTTTTCAACAACGTTTCTCAAGGAGGCATGTCGATGGTTAAACAACTCTTTTTCATTTTGTGGAGTAGAATCTTGACCATAAAACTCTTGTAGAGCGGTGTGGAATCCAAAAACTATTGTGATACACACTGTGGAGTAGAATCCAAAAACTATTGTGATACACACTGTGTACGGTGTGCAGCGGAAGCGGAAACGATAAATCACGTCCTTTTTGAATGTCCCCCCGCTTTACAAATATGGGCACTTTCTCAGATACCATCACCTCCGGGTGTTTTCCCAATGTCATCAGTGTTTTCTAATTTTGATTATCTTTTTTGGAGACTTCCAAAAGAAAATCAAAATGAAAAATTTCCTTGGATTGTGTGGTACATTTGGAAAGCGAGGAATGATAAAGTTTTTTCGAATGTGGATAGAGATCCACTAGAAACTCTGAAGATTGCGGAAACTGAGGCAACAATCTGGGAAACGGTGATGTGTCCATAATTTGCATAGTTTAAGCATGCATATCATGTAGGTTTTAGATCATTTACTTGGATCTTCATGGCATTTCATACTTGTTTTGTCCCATTTAGAGTATTAGGAGCTGCATTAGGTCCTAGTGAGTCTTTTGCATGTCTTTGAGGAGTTTTCTAGTGCTTAAAGACTAGAGAGGAACCATCCGGAACGTCTCAAAGAACTGATCAGATGAAGGCGATCCGATTTGATCCAGCTCTTCGAGTCTTAATGAGAGTTGTAGCCCGATGAGTCCTTTAACCATAGGAGTTGGAATCAAGTCATTCGGACGTGTGGTTTGAGAGATATGGCTGATTTACTAGAGATAGGTCCGCCTGGCCAAGACTGTTTCTTAAATACCGAGGTCACTGGTCGGTGCAACTGCTCGGTGTGGAAACAAAGGGAAAATTCCTTAGCACCGACGTGTGGTACCGAAGAGTGACGTCGGTATTGAAGGGTCTCCACTCCGAATTAGCCTCGGTGGTCTTCACCAAAGTTGTAGAGTAGTGAATCAGCTTTACACAGGAGTTTGAATCGGGTTATGTGGACGTATGGATAGGGAGATAAGACGGATTTACTGAAGGTATGTCCGTCTGGCCGAGAGAAGATGAAACCGTCCAAATAACCGGAAAAACAAAGGCCTTCCGATATGAATAAACTCAAACGGTCTTCATAAGATTTGTAGAGGGACGAGTTAGCTGTCTACAGGACTTGGATTCAGGTCATTCGGATGTCAGGTGCATGAGTTATTGCCGATTCACTGAAGACGTATCCAAGTTTCGGCCGGGTCAATACCCGGTTTGTCCCGGGTTGACCCGGTCCGACCCAGCTCAAGAATACACTTTTAAATATTGTTGAGACCCATTTTTTTAGATCTAT
>PKML01014475.1:296261-331266 GCA_002933935.1 Eutrema yunnanense
GCGCTCATCCAAATCAGTCCCGAACACCTGAGAAAGGCTGTAACAAGCCAAAAAGAACACAAAAACGACCTAGGACGTTCTAAATGCAATGCGACTCGATTTGGACCTAAATGCGACATATACATACTAAAAACTATACGAAACACAAGGAAAACGAAAGAAAATATGAGACTCAAAGTGGTAAAATACACGGTTATCAACTCCCCCGGATTTGCCTTTTGCTTGTCCTCAAGCGAATAAAGCAAAGTAAGTCAAGAAGAGAGGTTTGAAGATGGGGACTCATATCCCAAAGGAAACACATCAAACTTTCAACTCAATGTCCTTAGGTAAACATAACTCGCCGGAATGTTTTCCATTAAACGAGACGAGAAAACCCCAACTCTAGTTGTCCAGTTTGAACATAACTCATCCTTATCTCATCAAACTATTTTTTTTTTTTTTACCGTAAACAATTTCATTGATATTAAATAAGGATTACAAAATCAGTATATAGAGCATTCGAAAAACAAATTATTACATTAGCAGATATATGCAGATATTTTTTTCTTTTTATTATTTTAAAAGTGTTAATATTTAGAAAATAAAAATTGAGGTTCTTCGGAGAATAAAAGTAGGGGTGTGCGTTCAGATTTTCGGATTAGATTTGGGTCGAGTATTTTGGGTTTCGGGTATTTCAAATTTAGGGATTTAGGTACCGATTAGGTATTTTAAAAATTCGGATCGAGTTCGGTTCGAGTTCGGATCGGATCGGGTATTTTTTTTAAGATCCAATTTTTTGGATATGTTCGGATCCGAATCCGAAAGTATCCAAAAGTATCCACAATACCCGAAAAAACCCGAAAAATCCAAAATCCGAGATAAAACACAAAAACATGAATTTTCAATAAAATCAATATAGTTTCAAATCAAAAGTATACAAAATATCCGAAAAAATCCAAAAAAAAAACAAAATAGGTATATTCGATATACTCATAATATCGAAAATATACCTAAATAATCTTAAATATCTAAAAAATAATTAATATATTCGGATTTATAGTTGTAGTTTTGAGTATTTGGATTATATCAAATCTAAATATAATTAATATATTTGGATATATAATTATACTTCGGATATTTCATGTACCCATTCGGTTCTCGGTTCGATATCGGTTCGGATTCGGTTCTTCGGATATATGAATTTAGGATCCGATCATGTATTTTAAAAATTCCGATCAGATTCGGTTTGGATATTTTCAGTTCAGTACTGGTTCGAATATTCGGATCCGGATTTTTTGTCCAACCCTAAATAAAAGTATGAGTTTGTTATTTTTTCTGATGACGTAACGATCAGACAAGTTTTACTTTTAATATCCGAGAACTGGAATGGAAATCTAAGTATCTAACAATTCGTAAACTTGGACAAGTTTGACATTAAATCACATATTAACGGAACTATGGAACTGTTTATTTGTAAAAGTGGATCTGGGAAACAGCATCAGATTTCTTGTCTGAAACAATAAAGCTGATGTTCAAATAAATTAATACTTATATATTATGAAAAGATGGTAAAACATTCAAAAGCTATTAAAGGACCAAAAAGAAGACATGTGACCACTGACCACCATATCTCCTTTTACATATTTTTATGGTAGAAAGTAGCGCTGGGCAAAAAATTCGGATCCGAAAATCCTAACTGATACCGAATTGAGAATATTCGAACCAAATCCGATCTGAATTTTTAAAATATCTAATCGGATCTTAAATTCCTATATCCGAAGAATCGAACCCGAACCGGTACCGAATCGAAAACCGAATGGATACCCAAAATATCTGAATTGTAATTATATATCTAAATATATTAATTATATTTAGACTTGATATAACCCAAATACCCAAAATTATAGCTATAAACCCGAATATATTAATTATTTTTTGGGTATTTTAAGGTATTTTAGGTATATTTTCGATATTATGGATATATCGAATACACATATTTTATTTTATTTTGGATTTTTCGGATATTTTGGATACTTTTGGTTTGAAAGTATATTGGTTTTATTGAAATAAATATTCATGTTTTTGTGTTTTGTCTCGAATTTCGGGTTCTTCGGGTATTTTGGATAGTTTTGGATACTTTTGGATCCGAATCCGAATATATCCGAAAAAATCGGATCTTAAAAAAAAATACACGATCCGATTTGAACCTAAACCGAATTTTTAAAATACCCGATCAGTACCTAAATCTCTAAACTCGAAATACCCGATCCGAACTCAATCAAAGAATCCGAACGTCCACCCTTAGTAAAAAAGATAGACACTAATCTATATCAAAAATGATAACATCTATCCTCCCAAAGTTGAAGCATACATTGGAGAATATAGCATCATAGCATAGTGGCTTAGTACTAGTGTTACCAATATGTCATATTCCGAGTTTAAAGTTGGGATGTATATAACGTAGACGACAAAAAAAATAAATATATATCGAAACCAAAAGCATATTTCTTTCAAATGATAAAATCTAAATCTAAAACCAATATTTCCTTTAACCGGGTTTAACGGGCATAATTGAGAAAAAACAAATTCTTTATGATTTTAAATTTGAAAAACACACCTTTTAAAAAACAATTTGATAATTGTTTGATCGATAATTGTTGAATTCATTTTAAAGCAAATAATTCATTTTTATACATTTACTAGATAAGTACCCGTATATATGCGGGTATGTAATTTAATATTTTATAACCCGTTAAAAAATATTAAAGACGACAAAATGGAAATCAAAATTAGATCACCCGTGAAAATATATAATATATAAATTTAGCAACAAAGTTTACGATGAAATAAATATATACATTGAAAGAAAAATTTGGTGAAGAGATGCAGTAAATAGTTTTGGATAAGATTATTGGACTTTTAATTTTTTGGTGTGTAATTGACACAGTACCAAATTGTGGTTTATATAAAGTTGAGAAATTATAATTATTTTCTTTTTAAAATTAATTTCCTTAATCTAAATGGAAAAACTAAGAAATGTTTTTCTTTTTTATATTAATTTCACCTTTTAAAATAAATTTAATTTTTAACTTTTTAATTTTATTTTTTAGTAACTATATCTTTTAAGATTAAATTTTCAACTTTGACTTCTCAGAATTTTTAAGTTTTTTTTATTAATCGATTTTAATTTTTTTAGTGAATTAGTAAATTTGAAACCAATAAAAATTAAGAAAATACTTTTCTCGAAACACAGTAACATAATCAAAATCACGATTCATATAGAATTTAGTTCTAGAAGATGTCGACAAACAAAAAGAGTTAATTATATTGAATTATAATAGTATTTTCCTGTATTCAAAAATAATTTAGATTAAAGTTAGATAATAAGTTTATAAAATTAGGATAATATATTTGTTAAAAAAATTACAAATATACTGACCTTCTCATTAAATAAGAGTAAATTCATTTCTATGAGCTCATTGTTTTTTTTCAAATTTCTTGCCTTCCACTTTTTGATTAGACGAACTACGGTACGACGATAAGAGCGCTTCATGTTTAAGCTATCTAATGTTAAATAGTCTCTATTGTTATTTAGAATTTCAGCATTCATTTTTTCTCTCTTGATACTCCTGTAAAAAAATAAAAAATTTGCATGAACGTACAAAATAATTCTCTTTTTTTTATATACACCAATAACGTACTCGAATGTTTTTTTTATACACCACCTCTATATGTAGGTATATTAAGATATAGACTACAAAAGATTGAGAAACTATAATGTACAACATATTTTTCAGCATAGTAATCTAAAAAATAATAAAAAACTAATATTATATACTACCTCTAAGATATTTGCCTAGATATGGTGTCAGTCACAACATAATATGTCAGTCACATATATTTTCCTTTTTATTAAATTAAACTCTAGCTTTTAATTTTAAGATAAATTTCCTTATAGATAAATTTCTGTAATCTAAAATCAATTTTTATTTTCCTTTTTTTCTAGTAACTTTACATTTAGGATGAAGTCTATGTTCTATTTTTGTTTTTTGCTAAATTTACTTTTAGGATTAAGTCTTTTTTTATTTTTTCTTAAATTAAACTCTAGCTTTTAATTTTAATTTAAATTTCCTTAATAAATAAATTTTCTTAATCTAAAAACAATTTTTATTTTCCTTTTTTATGCTAACTTTACATTTAGGATTAAGTCTATGTTTTTTTGTTTTTTTTTGCTAACTTTACTTTTAGAATTAAGTCTCTTTTTTTCTTTTTTCTTAAATTAAACTCTACTTTTTAATTTTAAGTTAACTTTCCTTAATTTAAAAAAAAACTTTTATATTAACTCGACACGTGTCAAAATCTAATTGATTAACTCGACACGTGTCGCGATATTGTGAGTTACTAACTTTGAATCATTCTCTTTTATATATATAGATTTCTATTTTTTATTAAATTTTATAATTTAAATATTAATATTCTTAATTAAGATAATTTTAATCATTTTTTAATGTAGTTTTCAAAATATCTAAAAAATATATATATAGTTTTCAAAATAAAATTTCCTTTTAGAGTATTTTTCAAAATTTCCTCTAATAGATCTTCTTCAACCCCGGTGTATGGTTGTGATCTCTTCCGCCTCTGGCGGCGGGATCTGCAGTGTGCGTCGGTGTCTGTTGGTCTGTTTGGTCGTCGGCGGTGCTTTGGGCTATGTTGCAGCAGCTCTCTTCGGGTGTTTCTAGCGCGTTGTCTCTTTTTCTTCGTCGGCGGATCTTGTAAGAAAAAGTGCTTGTGGCTTTGGCTTTTTGTATGTAGGTTGTTGAGGCTGGGTTTACGAGTGTCAGTGTGTTAGAGTTGGTGATCCTTATTGGCGTATCCCTAGTTCATTTTCAAGGTGTTTCTCTTTGTTGCTTTCTCGGCTCAATTTCTTCAGCTCTTGGGTGTGGCAAAGATGGTTTGTTTCTGTTCTCTGGTTTGTTTTGGTTCTGCTTTCGTTTCTGTCAGGGTTGATGTTTGTGGTGAGCTCGGTTTAGTGCCTTCAGCGGTTTTTCCTTATATTGGTGTTTGATGTTTGTTTCGGTTCTTCGCGAGGTTCTTGTCTTTTGTTGCAGTTCTGACGTCATCCGGTTCTTTAGAAAAGATCGTGGGAGCTTTCTTGTTCAGAGTTTCATTTTTAGAGCTTATGAGTGTTTGTTTTAAATCATATTTTCTGTTTTCTTAGATTTTATCTCCTCGTTTGTTTCCTTTTCTGTTGGGGCTTTTTTCCGAAGTTTTCTTGTTTCCGCGAGCTTTGTGTAATAACAACAAATCTCATCCTTGTATCATTCTTTGTATTATATAATGAAAAAAAAATCAGACCAAGAAAAAAAAAAGATCTTCAACAAAAAATATGTCTTTAGATCTTGGACCTTTGTAAACAATATATAATTATCTATAGAAAAAATCTAATAAATGAAGCTCACCTATAAATAAGACCACACACATGTGCCTTTTAGCTGAAACACACTGCTGATAGAACAAATAGCCCCACCTACACCAATGGAACCAAAGCTAACCCATCTTTGCTATTGCCTTCTACTTTTTCTTCCACTACTCTTCCAATCCACCATAGCCAAACCTTCATCATCACCAAACCCTAGCAACAGCATCAACTTCATTGTATCTTCATGCCGTACCACGCGTTACCCAACTCTCTGCGTCAAATGCCTCGCGGCTTTCGCCAGCAAAATCCGCCGCAACGAAAACCGGCTAGCTCAAACCGCTTTAGCCGTTACTCTAGTCCGCGTTCGGTCCACGAAGGTCTACGTAGCGAAGCTGACTAAAGCAAGAAGAATCAAACGGAGAGAGTACTTAGCCGTGAAAGATTGTGTTGAGAATCTTGGAGACGGTTTAGCGATGTTGGCTCAGTCGATGAGGGAGTTGAAACAAGTGGGTCGATCCGGTCGTGGTCGAGACGAGTTCTTGTGGCGGCTAAGTAACGTTGAGACTTGGGTTAGTGCTGCTTTGACAGATGAGACAACGTGTCTTGATGGGTTCGATGGAAAGGCTATGGACGGTGTGGTGAAATCGGCGATTAGAAGAAGAGTGGTTCATGTGGCTCGAGTTACTAGTAATGCCTTGGCTCTTGTAAACCGGTTCGCGGCTCGGCATAAATAATAGTTTCGACTAATAAATTAAAGGAATATTCGGTCCTTAATTAGAATTTGTCATATCTTTCTTTTCTTTATTCTGTTTTTGTTTTTCTTTCTTTATGATAGTTTGTATTTTTTTTTTTTTTTTTTTGTCTGATAGNATAGTTTGTATCTATGTGTAGTCTTGTGATGTTTATGTTTGTCATGGTTTAGACTAGAGATACCGATGATGTTTATTGAGTTCATTGAAAAACAAGTTGGCCACAAAATTTGGTTGTACTCCTAAGACTTTAAGAGCTAAGACTCGTTTTTATTTTACTTTAGAAAATATTGCGACATCTAAAATACCAATTGCTAAAACATTTCATTCTCTATGTAATTTTTTTTATTTTTTAATTCCATAACGAAGCTCCGTCGGTGGCCGGTGGCACAAGGCGCCTAAACCGTCGCTTAGGACCATTTTTAAAAATTGAATTTTTTTAGTCTTTTCGTAGTATTTCCTTTTTGGGTGTAATTGATCTCTGTTTTTTTTTTCTAAAATTTCTGATCTTATTGTTACAAAGTTACCGGTTAGAAAACCACAGCTTTTGGACCAACTCCGACTATAATAACACCCAACGGATCATCATGCGAAGTTGCGAACCCCTCTTCAACAAAATATCTTTATATTCACCATTGAGTTAATTATTGGAATCGGAGTTCTAGGTTGTGTAGGTCAAACCTACTTTTGGAATCACCCAGAAAGGAAAACAAAAAAACAAAAAAATTAAATTCTAGGATAAGCTTAAACTTTATCGGGTCCCGAAGATACTTCCAAATGAACATAGATGCCAAGGGCTGTAGACTAATCAAACAATTATCTTTCCCATTTTGAGCCACTTCCAATAACCAATACTGTTTTCTATAACCAATTTTTCTGCAAAACCAAAATGAGTTTTTTTAATTTTACACAAAAACATACAAATATACGCATTCAAAAAGTTGAGCATCTATAAAATATGAATAATTTTATCTATGATGAGAATGCATTACTTCTTTCCACATAAGCTACATTACTTTTGGCAGTTTGGGAGCAGGTGGAAAAATCTTATCACTTGTATAAACATTAAGTGATCTTTTAATTAATTTAACCAAGCTTCAAATTATTAGCTTTTTGGAAAGTATTAACACGAGGGTAAAGACTGAAGAAGAGTGGTCATGGACAAAAATCGAAGTGTTAAAAAAATAAAAATCTAAATCTCGGAACCATTATTTTCTAAATATTAGATTGAATACAACTCTCCCAATGTGAGATCATCAAACCATTATTTCAAAACGGAACAACCTCCATGTAAATTAAAACACAAACCTCATGGTAAAAAAACTTGTACTTATTTTTGTTGATGAAAAATTATAAATTTTGAATGACCACTCTTCATTTTTCACACGATGCTGCACTCTTTAGTGAAAAAAAGCTGCCCTAAAGTGGTTAAATAGAAGATCGTACAAATTCCATCCACATAACGTGCAATGCACGTGAAGGCTTCACAGGATAAACGGATATAAGAGTGACAAGATTTACAGCTTTTTAGCTTTAAAGTTTAAGATTCACAACGACAAGGTTCTTTTTAAAAGATTCGATTAACATAAAATCAGGAGAACACAAACTTGGTTCATTCGACAATAACTCATCAAACCAAATCAGAATCTAGGTTTTTAAAATCCGTGACACATTTTACAATTTGATTCCGGTTTAGCATAGCCAATTTACCGGACCTGAACAATACCGGCACTAACCAACTTCTGTATCTTGTTCATCACCATTGGGTTCTTCATATGCTCTTGTGCAGCTTTCGGGTTCTCTTGAAAATCCACCAGTACCTGCAAAATTCATTAAAAAAGACATCATCACACAATCCTCAAACTCAGCTTGTGAGTTCAAAAAAAAAAATCAAATTCCAGACACAATTTTCACTTCTGTTTTTACCTGTCTCATCACCGGATCCGACAATATGTTCTGGACTTCTGGATCTTGCATTGCCTTTGCTTGTCTCTCCTTCAATTCCTCTGGAGTCAAATCACCGCGGTTCGCTTTGTTTATCTGTTCCACACATCTGAAAGATAACAATAGCATAGCAAACACTTTAACTAAACCGAACGTCTAATGCTTTAACAACAAAGAGAAGAAAAGTTTGCAAACCTTCTAACACCATCAAGCAACTCTTGGTTCTTAGGATCGTGTTTCAGCCCTTCTTGATAAGTCTCCATGGCTTTATCGTATTCCTTCGTGAAAAACTGAATAGCTCCTTTCCTGCTGTATCCTTTAGTGAAACTCGAGTCTAGCTCGATGCATTTTTCAGCATCTTTCAGTCCCTCTGGTAATGCTCCTAGCTTTGTGTAACAAGCAGCTCTGTTGCTGTACGCCTACAGACCGGGAAAAAAACACTTGCTAAGAGATCACTTTTTTCTCAAACTTTATGCTTAGCTCAACATGAAATAAAAACGCTCTTACCCTCACATCCCTTGGGTTTCTTTTGATTGCCTCTGAATAATGCTTCACTGCCTCTGGATACTTTTGCTCTTTAAAGAATCCATTACCTGCATCAAAGGAGGGATGTCGAATGCTAAATCTTTATATCAAATCGTGTTGCAAGTAAGTCTAAACCAAGGATCAGTCAATACCTTTCTCACGCTCCTCCTCGGCTATCTTAGGATCAAAGTACTCCTGTTGCTCCAGCTCTTTCTTGGCTTTCTCAGCATCGTTCAGTTTCTTCAATGTATCTGGATTGCGATGCTCTGTAAGAGCTTTCTGAAATGTTTCGATCGCAGGTTCAAAGTCTTTTGAACATTTCGCCATTTTCACCAGTGCAGATCCTTTTCTAGTTAGAGCTTTTGCTATCATCTTGAAGTCAGAACGAAGCTCTCTGCCTCTTTCAACAGCCTTGTCACAGTCTTCAATGCACTCCTCATACTGATGTTTTGATTCAAAGAAATTCACATTTCAGTAAAGGCAGCCAAATATTACAAAAAATGCGTGTAAGATCCTAGACGAACCAACTCTCTGATCAAAATTGACTCATGCAGGAACACATAGACCAACGAATTCGAATCACTCGAGGACATGAACATCAATACATTGACGAACACAAAGTAACAATAAAAAAGCTACTTCTTCAGAAGAAGTGAATACCCAAGTCCAATACTCTTTAATCTTCTCCATCAAGGAGCATTATCAAAACCCATCAAGGCCATCACATAGTTAAAAGCTATACTATACTAAACAAACAAGTTACTTCATGAACCCTAGATTTCCTTCTTCCTCTAAAGTTACGAGCTTTAAGTCATAAGGCTTAACCAGAATCCAGAAGCCTATTGTCCAGCAAAGAACACAGAACAAAGCCAAAAGAAAACAAAAACCAAATGTGGTTTTACTTGTAAAGAAGTTGAAAGCAAATACCTTTCCCATCTCAAGATAAACAGCAGCACGGTTCGTGAGATACGAAATGTCCTCATCATCTAGCTCCATCGCCTTAGTGTAATGTTCAATAGCTTTCTCGAAATCCTTCTTCTTGTAAGAGGCGTTTCCTTGCTCTTTCTCCGTCTGTGCCTTCTCCTTCCTCTCCTTCTTCTCCTTATCCTCCTCGGTTAACTCCATAGGCTCCGGTTCCGGCTCCGGCTCAGGTTTCCTCGCCATCTCCGGCTCTTTTCTCGGCGGCGGAGACGAATCAGCCTCCTGCATCTCCGTATCTTCTCCCTTGGATCCACCAAACTTAACATTCAACAAAACCCCTAACGCCTGCATCACTCTCTTATCCTTCATATACAGATTAAGATTATTAGGGTTCTTCTGAATCTCCTGCATCGTCTTGACGAAATCAGGCTGCCGCAAATAAACCCTAGTCCCCGGATCCGCCGTCAATTTCGCCCACATCTCCGGCCCCTGAAACGCATCGACGAACGGATTCGAAGCCGAAGGCGACGCGCGTGGTCTCGACGCGTCGGCTAATCCCGATTTGAGGGTTTCGTTGTTGGGATCAAGCTCCAAACCTTTCTTATACGCATCGGTCGCTTCCGTGAACTGAGACAATCCTATGTACGCCGCGCCTAAACGGCTGTACCCTTTAGACCAATCGGGTTTAAGCTCCACGGTCTTCTTCGCGTCGGATAATGCTTCTGCGTAGCGGTGGAGAGAAGCGTAGGCGGCGGATCGGTTCGAATATAGGACATGATTGGTCGGCGCGAGGTTGATCGCTTCAGTGAAGTGGGTAATTGCGGTGGCGTAATCGCCGGAAGAGAAGGCGGCGTTTCCTTTGGCTTTTGCTTCTTCCGCCATCAAAGAAGGGTTGCTTTAGCTTCTACGAGAATCTGTTGGATCAAATTGATTGGCATTTTTGGAGATTGCGATGATGGCGAAAATTTAAAAGAGAGGGAGAGAATGCTAAGCGGTTGGGAGAGATGACGAGAGATTTCTGGAAAGTTCGAATTTTTTTCCTTTGCGTCGAGAATGTTCGTAAGTAGTAAGTAGCCGTGGGGGAAATAAAAAAACAAATTTTAAAACGCCACAGATAGGGCTTTGCGTCGAGAATGTTCGTAAGTAGTAAGTAGCCGTGGGGGAAATAAAAAAACAAATTTTAAAACGCCACAGATAGGGTTCGAACCTCTGACCCTGAAGTTATCAATTTTATGACGAGAATTATTATAAAAAACACTTCAGAGAGGGGTCGAACCTCTGACCTTGTGGTTAACAGCGACACGCTCTAGCCAGCTGAGCTACTAAAGCTTGTTGACAATTATTGTACAATTTTATATATAACCTGACCAAACATAATGTAGTTGACGGTTGATTTTATTTTCACATGTTATGATGATTTTTTTTTTTACTTTATAAAAATCACGATTAACCACAAGGTTAGAGGTTCGACCCCTCTCTGAAGCGTTCAACATAATAAAGCACATGTTGGTAACTTGGTATTGCTATAAAATTATTGGTTTGATGGATAATTTTTTATCGAAAAATTCTTGAACCTCTTTATTCACTATTTTTTTTCTAACCAATCAAAATATGCCATATAATTTATCAAACAAAATAAAAATAAATATTATCTTAAGAAAAGTTATAATAATAATTATGTCTACTATTTATATTTTGAGTTTATGATTTATGGTTTAGATTTGATGATTTAAGCTTTGGGGTTTAGGATTTAAGCTTTAAGGGTTTAGGGTTTAAGCTTTAGGGTTTAGGGTGTAGGGTGTATGATTTAGGGTATATTGTTTATGGCATAGGGTTTGAGGGTTTAGGGTTTAGGGTGTAGGATTTAGGGTATATTGTTTATGGTTTAAGGTTTGAGGGTTTAGGGTTTAGGTTAGAGAATGTAACATGTCATTTTTAAAGATAATTAAAAAATTAAAAAATTAAAAATTAAAACTCAGCAAATAAAACAAATTAAAATAACATAATACTTAAATTTTATTCCCTAAACCCTAAAAACCCTAAACACTATCCCTAAATTCTAAACCCTAAACCCTAAAGCATAAACCATAAACCCTAAACCCTAAACCCTAAAGCATAAACCCTAAAGCATAAACCATAAACCCTAAACCCTAAAGCATAAACCCTAAACCCTAAAGCTTAAACCCCAAATCTTAAATCCTAAAACTCTAAATCTAAACCTTAAATCATAAACTCAAAATATAAATAGTAGGTATAATTATTGCTATAACTTTTATTAAGATAATATTTATTTTTATTTTGATTAATAAATGGGCAATTCTACAAAATAGCACAAAAAAACTAAAAGTTCCCAAATTTAGCACCTAATGGTGAAAATCACAAATATAGCACCAATTTTGATAATATTAACACAAATTTAATATAAAAATGACTTATAATCATTTCCTAATGGGAAAAAACTAAACCCTAAATTGGAAATAGTGAACCCAAACATAATGTTTAATTCTATTTTAAATTTATTTTTGATAAATAAGTATTTTTAAATAATTAGTAGTGCTAATTTAAGTATTTTAAATTTAGGGTGCTAGTTTTGGGACAACAAATAATTTTTGTGCTATTTGAGGGTATTCCTCTTAATAAATTATATGGCATATTTTGATTGGTTAGAAAAAAAGTGAATAAAGAGGTTCACCGCATAGAAGTGAACCCAAAAAAAATTCTTTTTACCGCATCACACTATAAAACCGTTTAAAAAGTTATTAATCACCAAAAACTAACTATACGGAAAGTAATACTTTTAATTTTTTCTCTTTTTTCAATAGCTATTTCTTTTTTCTTTTTTCTTTTTTAATTGAGTAATTGCATTCCCTAGCAAAAAGGAACCCGTATTTATAACTAATCACTATTCTTTTTACTGTTTCTATTTCTTTAATCCATTCTTGCCCATAGTCATCATATGCTCTATGTATGGGACACATGGCCAAGTTTTTTTCTCTCTCTTTCCTCTTTTTTTCTTTCGTATCTTTCTTCTAATCTATTATTTTCTCCGATTCAACACTGTAGAAAGAAAGAAGAACAACATATTTAGAAAAAAATCGGACAAAAATTGACACTTAGACCATCAGCATCCGAGACTTGTGTCTTGCCGAAGACATATGTCTTCCCAAAAAGTTGATGATGTGTCGCGACGAATCAATTTTTTTTTTTTCCAAAAAGTTGATGACGTGTCGCGACGAATCAATTTTTTTTTTTTTTTAAAAAAAAGCGGAAAACACCCAAGTTGGGTTTCCAATGTAGAAGGACGAGGCCGAAGAGTTAGGTTGCCACCACTCCGTGCAGCGAGGATTTTTCAATTGAAAAGAGAATTATGCCACAAATCTAACGGCGAGACTCTACAATGGTTGCTTCACCATGCTGAGTCGTCGATAATCTCTGCCACCAGAAGTGGAATCAAACCTGCCGACTCTGTTTCTCAACCAGCTCTCACCACCGATTTGAACCTAAAAAGAGCTTCAAGATCTCAAATTGCAAATGGGGTTTGACCAAATGAAATTGGGTTTGATGGTGGAGTCAGTGCCTCAACCACATGATTTCATTTGAATTACGGAATTGTGTTTGTTGGGTTTGATTTCAATGGTTCTTCATAGATGGGTTATGAGAATAATCAAATGCCTGAAGTTGGATTAGCGTTGTCTCAAGATTGGAGTGCTGGGGTTTTGAATCCACACGTTTATCAGCATTTTGGTCAAGAACAAGGTAATGCTCATCATCACAATCATCCACAAGCTATATTTGTTTTTAGCGCGGTAAAAAATCCATAACAATCTATACAACTCATTATTGTTATTAATCTAGCATATTTCTTACCGTGTAAAAAAACGTTAGATATAAATTTACGTGCTTATATATGATAGAATAATTGTTAACTCGTTACAAAAACATGTAAACCGTTACTATAACGTATATGCGTAAGATATGTTGGTCTTCTTGTTCATACCTCCCTTTTCTATTTCACACTATTTCAAAGTTAACTAGTTAATAATTGAGTTAATGTACTAAACAAAAACGTAAAGGTAAATCTACATGTTTATATATAAAACAATAATTGTTAACTTGTTACAAGAACAAGTAACTCGTTAATGTATATACATACGATCTTGTGGACTTCATAAGTTTCACCAAATCTTTTATGTTTCTTGCCAGATCTTCGTCGGATTTTTATCCAATCATGGATGAATTTTTCAATTATGTGATAAATAAAAATCATCACCATTGATTTTGCCGTGTAGTTGCAGAAAAAAGGAAGAAGAGGAGAGATAGATCATAGATATGAGAAAGAAACATGAGAGATAAATAAGCAATAAGATAAGTTGGCATTATTAGAAGGGTATTTTTGTAATTTGTGCTTATGGCGATAACAATCAAACAGTAACATTACCCATTTTGTCAATTTCACAATTTCCGTCTCTTTCTTGGGTTTTCAACCAATTGACTCTTTAATTATTTTATTACCGCTTATCGTTCTGTTTCCGTTAAAAAAACTCTTACGATTGTGTATTGTTTTTAAAACATAAATATCAACAATATTACCGCATCAATGTTAAAAACTCTATAAAAAGAAGATTTGGTTTAATATTCCAAAAAATTATATATTTTGAAAACTAACTTATGTTTTAAAAAGTTTAAAAATTAATCTTTTTGCATTTAAAACTACCAAAATACTCTAGATATATCAAACATAGAAATTATTTTTAAATTTAATTTTATTGTTTTCAATTAATCTAAAAATGCAGAGTGTAGATTCTTCTATAGATTATATTGAAAGAAAATGAGCAGTTGTGATTCACCACCACTTCTAACATAATCGATGTTACTGTATCTTCTGGTATATTCACTAACATGATTTTTGGCACAAACATGTTTTACCTGCAATAGAGATATACAGTAACATCGATATAAAAGACTCTCATTTGAAGATGAGAGGGTTTAAGCCCAAGCTTTGGCATGAAGATTCCAAGAAGATCATGCGTGGAGCTGAGAGAATCAGCCAAAACTCTAACTGTTTGTTCTATGATATCCAAGGGAATCTTGTAGATTGATTTATTATTCTTTTGCTTAGTTCAGTGTTTTTTGTTAGAAAAGGCTCAGTGTTGGAAATACGAAATGGAACTCTTTTGATGAGCTTATCCTATAAGATGTATGAACTTCTCATTTCTACCATATTTTAACTTTTTGTGGAATAAATGATAAAATGATTTTAGGGAATTTGAATAGTCCGTTTTTGTCTAAGTAAACTGATTTTTAGATCAGAAAATTGTTTGTTGCAATGTTGATTGAGAAATCATTGAGGCAAAGTTAATTTAATACATACATTATAATTAAGAAGTTGATACGATATATTTTATTCTGAAAATTAAGAATCCAAAATAAATATTTTGTTGTATTTGTAAATTCTCAAAATTCATGTTGGTATAATTATCTTTTTATCTAATAAAAAGTTAGTTTTCAAAAAATTTAAAACAGAAGTTAATTTTCAAAATATTTAAAAAAATTATAATATTAAATCAAATTTCCNCTTGACGGCAAGGGAAATTATTCAGAAAATTAGAGATAGAGACCCACCTAACCCTACCAAAAGCGAGGACTTCTATTTATGGAAGAGTGGTGACGACAAGTTCGAAGAGTTTTTCTCCTCAAGTAAAACTTGGAACCAAATCCGCATCAAGCGTAACGAGGTAAACTGGAACAGAATTGTATGGTTTGGTCAATCTATACCTCGACATGCTTTTGTCACCTGGTTAGCAATGAGGAACAGGCTAGCTACAGGCGATAGATGCCGACAATGGGGACATATACAATCCTGCACCTTATGTGGCGAGCCCGACGAAACAAGAGACCATCTGTTCTTCGCCTGCCCTTACTCTTTCACGGTATGGTCGAACCTATGCAGCGGAATTCTTCGCTCTCGTATAAACCCAGGCTGGCTTTCAACAGTTCAATCGTTGTTACGAAAAAGAAGAAAGAAATTCGAGGCTATACTTCTTCGACTAGCTTTCCAAGCATCAATATATGAAATTTGGAAAGAGAGAAACGGAAGACGACACCAAAGACAGAGCCGCACTACGACGCAGCTAGCAAACACGATCCATTTAAGGGTCAAAAACCGCATCATGTCGTGGCACTCAATCTCACACGAAGTAAAAGACACCATCATCGTAAAATGGATTAATTCTTGCAGCCAACTTTTTGGAGTCTAAACTTGTCGAACTTTTCCAGTACTGTATTTTTCTTTATTTTTATGCCGCACGCTTGTTACGACCCTGTAAATTCTGTTCTATTTGTTGATCAATAATATCACATTTCAAAAAAAAAAAAAAAAATAACGTCGGTAAACATGGATTTCCAATCATGAATCGCATCTATGTAGTGTTGAAGCCTCAAATTGAAATAATTCTTTCAATTATGGATCGGTATACGGTGTATATAATACAAGAAAATAACTAATAATAATATTCACAAAATTCCTCTAATTTCCTTTTTTTCTCTCCTCTTTTGAATTTTGGCTATTTTTTTGTTCCTTTAGGGATGTCAATCGGGCTGGCCCGGCCCGGCCCGGCCCGAAACCCGTAAAGCCCGCATATATTTGAGCCCGGCCCGGCCCGGCCCGAAAAAATATCGGGCCTATATTTTAAAGCCCGGCCCGGCCCTGACAGGGCTTTAGGGCTTTTCGGGCTTTTCTTTATAAACACAAAAATTCACAATTCTCAAATAAAAAAATAATTTAAAAAAAATATTTATCAAAATAAATCTAAATTGAAATGTATTATATCAAATCCAATTAAATTTAAAAGCAAAAGTTTGACAAAAAAAACAAATAAAATTCTAATAAATTGTATTACCAAATAAAACATAAAATCAAAACACTTTAAATCTAGGTAGTAGAGTTTAGATTATAATCTCTTTCATCACCNAATTCGAGGCTATACTTCTTCGACTAGCTTTCCAAGCATCAATATATGAAATTTGGAAAGAGAGAAACGGAAGACGACACCAAAGACAGAGCCGCACTACGACGCAGCTAGCAAACACGATCCATTTAAGGGTCAAAAACCGCATCCTGTCGTGGCACTCAATCTCACACGAAGTAAAAGACACCATCATCGTAAAATGGATTAATTCTTGCAGCCAACTTTTTGGAGTCTAAACTTGTCGAACTTTTCCAGTACTGTATTTTTCTTTATTTTTATGCCGCACGCTTGTTACGACCCTGTAAATTCTGTTCTATTTGTTGATCAATAATATCACATTTCAACAAAAAAAAAAAAAAACGTCGGTAAACATGGATTTCCAATCATGAATCGCATCTATGTAGTGTTGAAGCCTCAAATTGAAATAATTCTTTCAATTATGGATCGGTATACGGTGCATATAATACAAGAAAATAACTAATAATAATATTCACAAAATTCCTCTAATTTCCTTTTTTTTTCTCCTCTTTTGAATTTTGGCTATTTTTTTGTTCCTCAGTTAAAAGAACAAAAACTAGAGAATCTTATAAGTCCTCTTCCTGCGGCAATGATCCCATGCGGCGATCCTCATCTGAACTTTCTCAAAATCAGAAACCCGACACGGAATCGTGATCCGACCCGGTTGATCGAACCCATGAACCCGCTCCGCTTGCTCCAACAACTCTCCAAATAACGGGTGATTAAAGTAAATCACCGGCACCACCACCCGCCGCGTTTCTCCGTCGGATTCGCCGACGTGAACCACCAAATGCCCCCTAGGAACAACCCGCATCTTCGGATCCTTACCCAGACGGGTCTGACTCTGACCCGAACTCTTCTTGCCACCGCACAGTCTCTTAGCTCCACGGCTTAAACACCGTGCTAGTGAGCGGATTCCGGCGATCGGATTTGTGATTCGGGTCGGGCATTGGCGTTTTCTTGATTGAATTCTTCTGGGTCGAATCCATTTGAAGATTTTGACAAACCTGTGTCCGATTTTGAAACCTCTGACTCTCTTCATGTTTCTTCGATCGGATTCGAATAAAAAAAGGGGAAAAATGAACCCTTTTAGAGAAAACAAAGAAACGGGTCTGTCTGAAAACGAATTTCAAGAAATGGGTTTGATTTAGAGAAATAGATTATGGGAAATTTTGGGTTTTGCTCTCTTCTCTGTGTTGGTTTTACAGTTGAAGAAGACTGTTTAGGTTTGGGAAGGAAGCAACCACTTATATAGGGCTTTGAGCTATGACCGTTAATTGGTAAATATGTGTGTGCGTGCGCTTTTAGATGTGCACTTGTGAGTCATTGATGGATAGTTTTCCGAATTCAACATTTTAGATACTTTTTTTTTTTGTGAAAAGTACTTTCTTTTTGGTAGATTTTAATTTTAGTATACTTGTATATTGTATTCTATTTAAATTCAATATTTGCATCCAATGTCACTTAATCAAAACATAATTTGTGTTCTAATATTTTCCAGATTATGAAAAAATAACTAACACTTTCCCTTGTGAAACCACGATTTTGCCTCTACTTGTTATTGGTCTATGTACTGTATATGATTGAATCGCGCAGTACTGTAAATGAGTACGACTGGAAAGTCAACGCGTAAACAATATACAAAGTGTTATTTATTTTTTTAGTTTTTGTAAAGTAATAATACACAAACAATGTTTTATGTTTTCATAAAATGATCATACACGCAAGAATCCCAAAATGATGATATTATAAAATAAAATAAAATGGATGACGGAATTTATTTAGCGAGAATTATTTAGGTGATGTTACACCATCTTTTTACATCTGCATGTTTTGGATATGTGATTCTGATATATCTTTTATCATCATCTTCTACAATAAAGCTAATTCATCAAATTTTCACGTTAAAGAAAACTGATTATGATATTTTGTACGTGTTAGAATAATAATTAGCCATAATAAAAAAAATCTACAAATACCAGAATTTTTAGAATTCCATGATATCTGTTTTTAAGAACGGGTAATGACTTTTATAAAAGGAATTTCATGACTCTTAAAAAGATTTAGTTTGAGCTATGACTCTGTTTTCTAAAGATTATCAATGATACTTTTTTAAGAACGGAGGGAGAGGGTTTTTTTTTTATAAAAGTAATGTTTAAAAAAAGTGTAGACACTAGATCTAGTATTCACTTTTTTAATATATTCAGTATTAATCATAATTTTAATTTAACTGAATAACACGTAGTATATTTTAGGGGTGGGCACTTCGGTTTGTGGTTTGGTTTCGGTTCGGTTTTTTCGGTTTTTCGGTTTTATAAAAATTCAAACCATATAAAAACCATATATATTTCGGTTTGGTACGGTTCGGTTTTTAACGGTTTTCGGTTTATCGGTTTTATAAAAAATGAAACCATTTAAAAACCATATGTAATTTTGGCTCGGTTCGGTTACGGTTTTTAGTTTGATTCATAACTTTTGATAAGGCTCATACAATAAGCAAAAATAAAATGAATGTATAAATAATATATTAAACTAATAAGTAGGTATACTAATAAGTGCAAAAACAAAAAGAATTCAAAAACTAGAATCCAAATCAAATTGTTCGTAAATCCAAATCATCGATAAAAATCAAGACTAATAAAAACCTAGAAAATAGATGAAAACAAAATTAACAACAAATAAAGAAAAACAAGAAAGTTATATAAAATTAATAAATCTAAACTAAACCAAAAAACAAGAATGGATAAATGATAAATCTAAATCAAACGAAAAAAATATAAAGCTATATAAAATTAATCTAAAATATAAAAACCGAAAAAACCATTCGGTTTTACGGTTTTAAACCAAACCAAACCGAAACCAAACTCTTAACAAAAATGATAACCAAATGGGGTTTTAGGTTACACCGTAACCAAACCATATGATTTATTTCGGTTTGGTTCGGTTCGGTTTTTTCGGTTACGGTTTTTTTGCCCACCCCTAGTATATTTCTGTAAGAATCAGAAGAACTCTCTGAAATTCTGTATATTTCTGATTAGGNATTTATGTCATCATCATTATTATGTAACCACTAGTTGAATTATATCTTGATTAAAAGACATTTATGATTATGTGTTTGTAATAACATGTTTCTTGTTGTAAGCATCTAGGATGATTCGATTTGATTTTTTGATGATATACTCCATTATAGGATTAGTATGTCGTTTCTTTGTTAATACATAGCATAAGTATATGTGTATCTCTATGTATATGAAATTAGTAGTTATTAGTTCAGATTTGTTTGCTTTGTTTATCAATTATCATAATTAAGTCAGATTTAATAATGGTTTTGATAAGACAACTCGGAACAACGCATCCATAAAGAAATGTTATAGAGATTTAGTTCAGATATGGAGCTTACATAAGTTAAATTCATAAAATTTTACATTATTTAAAGGGAGTTTTAAATAGCTTTAAAATAGAAAAATAAAGATGATGTTGATGAAGACAAAAGGCATGCAACTGTGTGGGAGGGACATAGAGTGGGATTTGGTCGGCGGTCGACACGGCGCGTGCGATCATTGTAACATGCCCCGATTCACTGCAAGTGCTTCGTTCTGTTTGGGAATTATTAGGTTGCATAATTATTATTATTTTTTGGTTGTACAAACATAGTAATTGTTTTTAGGTACATTATTTTGAAGTTTTAAAATGTATTATTGAAAACATTGGTAAGTTACATGAGTTTCCAACTTAAAACCAGTTGACGATGAGTGGATTGGCTCATGTCCCTTATATATTACTTATGATTTCTTCCAACTTCCGATGTGGGATAATATTCCCTAATACGCCCCTTCGAAATGATGACTCTTTACCTATCAATCTCGGTATGTTCGGGCATGGATCGATAGACCAACTTTGGATCCGGTCGATGATAGATCGGGTTGGACAATATGGATCGGGCTCTGATACCATATTAAGTTACATGGGCTTCCAACTCAAAACCAATTGGCGATGAGTGGATTGGCTCATGTCCCTTATATATTATTTAGGATCCCTTCCAACTTTCGATGTGGGATAATATTCCCTAATAAACATGCAGTTGTTTCTAAATATATATATACGCATAATGTTTTATGTTTTGTCAAAATTGATGCCATCCCTTTTCTTTTGTTGAGAAAAAATTAGTTGACATCAATAATTTTTCGATTGATTGTTAACTAATCAGTCATTATTAATATTTTGTTTATTATATCCGAAAATGGGTTAATATTTCTTTGATGCGTTTTCTTCTATATATGATCATGAGTCGGAAAAAAAGTGATCGTGAATTGGAAACAAAAATATGTTTAAATCTAAGTCGTGTACAGCCATTTAATTCTGTTTTCTTTTTCTCAATATCGATATCAATATATATCACACTCTTTTCTGAAAAAAAATATTTGCAAAAAATAGAACGAACGTACTTTTCTCAAAAATCCGATGGAACATTAATTCTTAACCCAAAATAGTAACCATCGTTAGCTCACAACTCACAACTCACATTTTTTAAAAAAAAATGTTTAAGCTCTCTTCTTGCCTTTTTTCTTTTATCCTACCACAAAAAACTAATACTTGGCGAGGGATAAGTGTACCAATTAGCATTATACACAACTGATTTGAACAACTCTTCTCGTTCTTACTAACCAAAACAAGTTTACTCAGTAACACCAACAAGATTTTGATTCGTGTTTTAAGCTCATTCTCTCAATTCTTCGAACCCAACAAAAAAAAACGATTTCAAAAGGCAGACCGTTCGGTATATGTTACATATATTTATTGTGAAAAGCGAAATTATAATGCGTAGAGAGTATAATGAATGGTCAAGGCATTACTATAAACCACACACGTTTTCATATTTTTCTCTTCTTTTTTTTCCCTCACACACTTTTCTAGATGTTCTTCTCTTTTCTCCATCCACTAGTTCAAAAGAAAAAGATACTCCAATTGCCACGATTTACATTTTAATGGAAAAAATGAAAACGTGTTAATTTAGTTGGAGGCACGAAAGGGAAAAAGAAGAAAGAAATTCGGAGCCTTTATGGAAGGGAAGGATAGAAACTAACAATTTTATGTACTTCTGTGTACCTAATATTGAACCATACATTCGTCATACGTTCTTATCTTCCATAAATATATGAATCCTATTCACACACATGAAATCATAAAAGAATCCAATATGCATGAAAGAGCGCCAAGTTTTTAAGAAAAAATATGCTTAATGTACGTTTTTCTCTTTTTAACTTGAATAACAAATCATTTTTCTAGATTCATCGTTTTTGTATATGTTATAAAAAGTGATTTGGATATGTTATATATTTGTAAAAAAAATAATGGATATATTATATATTTTCTAGCCCTTTGGAAATTTAAATAAACAGTTTCAATATTACTTTTGATACTGATCATATGTTTATGGCCAGTATGATATATTCATGATTTATAAACTCAAGACCAAATCCGACGACTCTTGAACAAATGAAGAAATAAATAGAGATATACAGATAATCAGTGTTAAATGATGGATGGTATGTTAGTTTTATTTTCAAGTTACCCGCCAAATCTTTAAGCAAAACTGCCCGCATCTCTAACTAGCTTACTAATCTAATAATAAATTTTTAATCTCTAATAATAAAACATGCACCATGCAGATCATTTTATTTTATATTATTAACTTATTATGTAACCCAATTACCATTTTAATATATTAAAAATCAGACATCGAAAATTTAATAAGATATATAAAGAATATGAACTAATTCACTTATTCAAATTAGTTTTGAGTTGGAAACTCATGAAACTTAATCTAATATCAAATATCAAATTATCGAACCAAATAGGATGATCAAAGCATATTGTTGATTCTTAAGTGGGATTCGGTTCGAAATAGACCGGACAAACCGTCATCTCAAACGAACATATTAAAAATCTTACATTTTGATGGAACCTAAAGTAATATATATGAGATATAAACTAATTCACTTAATGTTTATTAGTTTGTAGAAACCAACGAAACTTTTTTTTTTAAACCAACGAAACTTAACATAATACAAAATACCCAATTATGAAAAGCCAACCAAAAATTTGTTCGTCCGCTAAAGTTTTGACTAAATAATAAGCAAAAACATTGTTTATTACCAGCCATACAATTTTCTGAGTGACCAATTATCTTCGAAAATGTAAAATTGTATTAGCACAAACAGAATTCAGGAGAAAAAATTGGTTAGATTACACGATTCAAAATTCTTAACATAGTTTAAGATAAAGTATTTACAAAATAAAAATACAGTTGAATACTTATTTTTACAGTTGAGTTCTATAAATATTTTCAGCGTTATCAAGTGCACTTGCATTCTATATATTAACGACCAACTATTTTCAAAAATTTACAAATGTTTTAGCACAAAAAAAAATAGAAAAAAACAAATTGTTTAGATTACAAGATTCAAAATTCGTAACCACATAAATTATTTACAAAAACAATAGTTAAAATATCGAAAATAGTTTTTGCTAGGCTTGTAATATTTTTACACTTCTCATGTATTATATAGAAAATCCTTTTAGCAAAAAAAAATAATATATATATATATATAAAAAAAATTCCAAACTTTCTGTCGAATTTTGAAGAACTCGACACGTGGTAAGCAATCCATATCATTCGACTAGTCCATAGATGACATGCCCGGTATTGATCCGAAAATCACATGTCACGAACTCAACGTTTAAGCCAATCAAACTAAAACAACCTGAGACCCAAGCCCCGAACCCGGCGTACGGCGGCGGCGCGCATGTAGGTGGTTTTAGTCTCTCCTCTTATGCATACATATGGTGTAGCCTTTTTCTTGATTGGCCAGCCCCAAATTTGTTTGCCGGCAAGAAGACAATATAATAAATATTTATGAGTAATACACTTGAATGACTCAAATTTTTAAAGAAATTACTAGAATGACTCCCTTTTAAATGGGTTACTAGAATGACTCTAATTATAATGGAAAAGACACGTAGTCCAATTTGATCTTTAATATTCACAAGTTTGCCATTTTGATTTACTAGGAATTGATCCCCGCGCTTCGCGCGGGCTTATTTTACATTCATGTTTTATAAATTTGTTTATATGCTATTTTTTAGAAAATATTTTTTTTTTTAATTCCGAAATTTAGTTTAATAGTCGGTTTATGTTTATAGTTGCATTGTGTGTATCTGTGTGTGTTTTTGTTATTTCTCTTTATTAGTGTTTGTATATAACAACGATTTTCTCTTAAGTATGTTGTTAGCTTATGCTGAAATATTGTTCTTTTTTCATGTGTATTTTGACTATTGTGTGATTATAATTACAGTTTTATATTTTTTTTATAACACCATTTCAAATCTCTCATAAGTTGCATATTTAGTTGAACGTATAATATTACATTTCTGTTCTAGAATCTATAGTTTATACTGAGGCCAATTATAACCTCATCAGCTCGTCTACACATCAACTAAACAAACCACTTACATTTTATTATAAATGATTTTAGTACATATTTGAAAGTTTTAAATTATATCTTTATGTACGTATAGTTTTAGGTTGTTTTTAGTTATGTCCTCTAACAGGAAATCTTTTCTAATGTTTTTATGCTAATAGATATTTTGGCCCAAGTATTGCTTTCTTCGTGAAAGACCGGTGACAAAAGATCTGTGATTTTTTCCTTGTTCCTCATCTCCGAAGAACATATCCTCTCTCGCTTCTAAAAATTCAACGCCTTCGGTAGCCATAGTTCAGCTTCTCACATCTGTTTTTGCCATTTTCACTACCTCAATGATGCTCGCACCTACCTCAAGGTCTGATTTCAGAATTCAGAACTTTATGAATGTTATCATTACCGGATCCGGGTGTTCAAAATGTGAAATTTTGCGTGTTGTTTTGGATTTATAGGAGGGGAAAGATTGCGATATATGTGGCGTTATGATTGCAGATGGAGTTGTTGCGATCAACGAACATCCTTTCAAAAGAAATACAACATTTCTTATGGGTAATGAGATAAAAATCAACAAATTTTCACAAAAGCTTAGAGTTTTAGCAATTTTATGAAGTTAGAATAGTGATCCTTCTTCATGACATTTCATCTGTGAATAATGAGAGAATAAGTAGATTAATAGACACCTGAATGGTTTCAAAGACAATTCCTAGGACACCAGAACTTGGAGTGAAGTTATTGCAAGAGTTGATTTAACTTCTCCATCTTTCATCTTTCAAGAATATGTGAACGATTCTCAGAGTTTATTATATTGGTTTCAATGGTACTTAATCTCTTCCATTAACAAAAATTGGATAATAAGCATTTGAAGATTTATGATGATATATATATATTATTATATTTTTGTTAAAAACATAATACCATAAGCAATGTAAAAAATATCAGGCTTTTTTTATATGGTTCCAATGAAATTTACTTGTAAATACTCGACTTCCATATATGTTATATGTAATTAAAGAAAAAGAAGATATTCTATTGACTTAATTTCTCTTTTTCTAGAACAAATTTATAGAGAAATTTCCAAAAACCTTAATTATCTTTGATTTTATTTTGAATTTAATCTCATAACACTCATTTTTTATTTAGTTTCGACTATTTATAATCATTTAGTCCCTCTTTACATCTATTTTTATTTTATCTTCTCTCGTTTATCCATAAATTTATTTATTTGTTCTTATTTTTGTCCTATTTTACATATTTTTCCCTTTGTAAAATTAATCGTAAGAACTTATATTTACCACAAATTTATAGTATTCTGTGACTCTCAAATTATGTAAATTTTATTATAAAAAATTATATATTCTCGTACCAAAATTGAATAAATTTTTTTTTTCACTATATGTAGTAAAATCTATTTTAAATTCTTAATTTCATAATCACATTCTAACATGTTAAATATGATAAATATTCAATTTAAGTTTTTGATTGAAAATCTAACAATATATCGTTTTCAATAAAATATTTCATTAATATTTTATCCAATTAGTATTACAATTTTCTTTGATTCTTAATATCGAATTATCACTTTTTCTATTTATTTACACTAAGTTTTGTATTGTTGAGTTTGTATTAAATAAAACTAATGATAAATATTAATTGACATGTATTAAATGAATATTTTAAATATGTATTAATGTTAAAAAATTTGGTAATGATGAGGTGGACACCCTAGATTGAGAGAAAACTCTCTCATTATATAATAGATTTTTACACTAAAAAATAAAAAAATACACAGTCATCAATAAATTTAACACAATTAAATCACAAAATATCTTTGATAATATAATAATTAGGTGAGGTTGCCCTAATCAAAAATAATAATCTTCTCTTCCTCCACGCCGCCGCTTGTTACTAGTGAGAGAGAGATGCACTTCAAACTCCACCGCCGGTAACGCCCACCGCCACCGACTCCGACCTCCCCCTCGCCGATAGATAAGGTCTTAAACATGGCCTCCTCCTCTCTCTCATTTGCTAATCTCTCTCTCTCTCTTGTTTTCTCTCTCGGCGATGTGGGTTTTTCGTGATTTACGTTTGCGATGATTTTGTTCGTTTGTTTTGATTTTGTTGGGTTAACAGACATTAGCGGCGTTGAAGAGAGCCTACGCCGATACTATACTGAACACGACGAAGGAGGCGGCGGCGTGTGTGATGTTTTCTGAGAAGAAGGCGTGTAGGTATCAGCAAGAATTTGTGACAGATAGAGATGAAGCACTCCATACGTTGCTTAGGCTTAAACAGATGTATGATTCTAAGGTACTATAACTATGTAGATGTTTTCTAATTCTCGTTTTTGTTCTTCTGAGTTCATGTTGGTGTATTTGGTGTATGCCGTATTATGTTTTTGGGATCTTGATTATTTTGTGAAGTTGATTGCTTTGGGCAGTCGTTATTTTCGTTGGAGACTTATGGTGCAAACGTCTTGACGGCGGAAGTGCAAACGTCTTGACGGAGGAGAGGGGAACGTCTTGGCTGTGGAGGCGGAGGTGGAGACGTGGGGCTTTACACACTTTTTGATTCTTTTTATATATGGCAGATTTGTGTTGCTGTTTTTGTGCTTAGTTTACGGCATATTTGTTTTTAGTTACAATAAAGTTATTTACTATCTTAGTTGGAAAACGTTTTGATGTTAGACTTGTTTTACATATTGCAGACTTGTTTTACTTACTGCGGACTTGTTTTACTTTTACCTATTGCGGCAAACTTAAAATTTAGTTGTTACAATAGAGTTATTAGGCTTACTTTTTGATGGTTGACTTGTTTTACCTATTGCCGCAAACTAAAATATTTATCCTCATTCAAATATTTCAAATACTTAAAAAATAACTTGAAATTGATCCTAAAATAGCGGTTTTGATTCATTGTTTCAGAACTATTCCTATTACAAAATAGCGGTCACATACGTTTATAACCATATAAAGAATTGTGACAAGTGCATTCTAGGACAAATAAAGTGAACAATTCGAGTTGATGCTATGTCACAAGTTCAATTGTAAATTATCGAAAAATCCATTGACAAAGTTGGAATTTAGATCTAAAAAGTTGGAATTTTTTATCTCTCTCTTTGAAAAATTCTAGCAAAAAAACTAACTAAAACAGATTTCCTTAATCGAATAAACAAATCTCTTATTTATAAGCTTAATAAACTTTAATCAAACATTTTTCCATTTGGGATTACGATTTTTGGGTTGAGATACATACTTATCAAAAATATTGATCTCATTTTTTTGTTTATTTTGTCTAAGACAAAAAACGGAAATAAATAATCACCCTAGCTATATTTGAACTCGAGTTGGTAGAATGGTGAGTCTTTAACTAGAACCACTTTGATACACCATACTTTCATAAAACAGAGGCTCCAAAAACTTTATAATTTAAAAAGCACCTAGCTCAACCAATGTCGTAGGTGGTACTGTAATTTTTTCAGTGTTTTAAGAATAAAATCGGGATATCTACACCGTAATAAAATTAAAACTGCCGTAAAAGACAATTAAATCTGCGGTTAAAAGTTTACCGCCACATGATTAGCAACGTAAAACTACCATCAATAATCAATAAGTCTGTTATTAAATGTCTACCACCATTGGAAAATATAAGTCTGTCATCGACAAGTCTACTACCATAAAAAAAGTTATTCTAGTAAGAGAATAAGTATGCTACCATTACAAATTAGAATGTCTGCTATCAAAGAACTTACTTTTTTTAAGTCTGCTATAACGTATAAAAACTCTGCCATAAGGTAAGAGTCATTCTAGTAATTAAAATTGATGAGAAAATAAGTCTGTTTAGCGTAAATCATTAAAACTTTGCCACCATTAACTAAAGTCTACCACCAAGGAGATAAATAACTCTATCGAAAAGTCATAAATCTGTGACAGATTAATATCACTAGATTTTAAGTCTGCCATTTTTAATAAATTTGTGGTGTCGTTTGGTAAATTTAATAAAAAATATGTCGAACAAAAATTAACTTTGCCAATTGAAATTAAGTCTGGGAAAGAAAAATATTAAGTTTGCCAATTAAAATTAAGTCTGGCAAATAAAAATATTTTTGTCACGTCGTATAACAGATTTTTGTATATAAGTCTGTCTACTGTCATTAACTCTGCCATACGGAAATAAATATGGTATGTCATAAGACAGACTTATATGATTAAGTCTACTATTGCGTATTAAGTCTACCATCCGCAACAAAAATCTGCTAATTTACAATAATTTTACCACCAATATATCGACAGATTTATTATGATAGATTTATTGAACACAGAAATACGCGGTGGCAATTTCGTAAATAAGTGGGCGTTTTTGCTGAACTGAAATTTAATTAGTAATGGCATTTCTGTAATAACGTTTTTGGGACAACATGCCCAAAAGGACAATATCGGATTTAATTTTATTATAAACACATTTCTCTTTCCTAAGTTATTTTAGTAATTAAATCTAAAACTCAGGTCATTCAAAAAAATCACCCAATATTTATTTGGCATCTTCCAAGTTCAAGTAATTTTAGTTGTTAATCCACCCATCACGGATCTTAATGTTTTGCTGACACGCTTTTTTTGATTAGAATAATAAACCAACCAGCAATAAGCCAGTTAGTTATTACTTTATCATCAGTTATATCACGGGAACAAATCATTATTTCTGTTGAAATGTTAATGAGCTCAAGTCATTGGGGTTTTGATACTTAGATGGGCTTTAATTTCAGTTTGGGCCCAGGAGGAAAGCGATGACGTTTTGGCTCTGTATCAGCTTGGGGTTTAAGTCGGCGAAGTCCATTTCCGTTAGAAGCCTTAAGGGTTTCAATGGCGGTTTACAGGCTTGTAGCTTGAGATATAAGTGTGTGAGATCTCTCTCGAGTAAGTGAGAGAGAAAAAGCAGCGATATACTAGAGGCTAGTGAACATGTTACTTTTTTGTTTCACTACATAATTTTACTATCCTAGATTGGCCACAAAAATTGTAATTATGTAACGCGGATACTATCTTAGTGTATATAATAATTAAACAATAGAAATGTTTGAAATATCTATACTATTAAAAATGGTATATATTTTATGTTCAAATAGAAAAATCTTCATATTATACTATTATTTTTGTGGATAACTACTGGTCCAATTGCCAAACAAATCAATTTAATATAATATTAATAAAAATTATATTTTAATTTATATTTAAAAATAATTTGGAAAATTCAAATTTTAATTTAGATTAGTTTGGATTTTTTTAAATATATGTTAGATTAATTATCAAAAATCACAAAACCAGTTGTTATTATATTTTTACCAAAATAATAAACCATATATTAATTTAGATTTAATTTAAATATTCAAATTTAAATAATAATCTCATAATGACGGAGATGATAAACGATATGTTACTGTATATTTTATCATAATCAATCAGACTACAATTTTATAAATTTGAAATTAGTATATATTTATATTATACGGTAATATGAACGTGCGGGTTAGAATTATGTTTTTATAATTGCGGTTATTTTTGGATTAATATGAACATATGGTTAGAATTATGTTTTTATAATCACGGTCATATTTAATAATAGAAAAAATTAAATCTACAAAAACAAAAATAAAATTTTGTCACTTATTAGAAAATTATATATATATAAATAAATTATATATAAATACAAAAAAACAAATTATATTACAAAATTTGATAAACAAAAACAAAAAATCATACGGACACACGGATTAGAATCTAGTATTATCTTAAATCTATCTATTTTTGTACTCTAAATTTATATGCTATGAACATGTACTTGCTATAATACTAATTTTATCAACATAAGTATTAATTATTTTATAAATAAAAATATATATATCCTTGTCTTAGAGTCACAGTTTGTCAGATTATATTGGTTGCATGTTTTTTCTTTGTCATTTACAAAAATCACCAAAATTTTTATCCAGAGAGAAAATTGTTTTCACCTGGTCCATTTTCAAAATTATCAAAAAAGAGCAAAAATATAAAAAAGCAGGGACAAAGATAGAAAAGGAAAGCAAAACACAGAAAGGATCCAGCCTGGAATTGTCAGAGAGACAAAAGCTGAAATCCAACAAAAAGATAAACTATATTCTTCATCATCTTGGCACCTCATAATACTCTTTTCCTTTTTCTTCTCTTGCTGTTTCTTCACCAATTGTATTCTATTTAATACTTTCTCTGTTTTATAATATAAAATATTTTAGCTAAAACCATAAATATTAAGAAAATTATTTTTCTACAAAAATTATTATTTAATTTATAAACTAAAAACAATTCAGCCAATTATAAAAAAAAACTGCATAATATAATTGATCATACAATCTTAAAAAAAAAAAAAATTACATAGAAACATAAAAACATTATAAAAAAAAATGTGCTGGACGAAATTAGACGGCGGAATCGGTTTTCGATCAATAGAGGAATTCAACACAGCATTACTAGCAAAACAACTATGGCGATTAATAGAACAACCGGAATCGCTTTTCGCACGGGTTTTTAAGGGGCGGTACTATCGGAACACAGACCCTTTAGACTCAATTAAGTCGTACTCCCCGTCCTTTGGTTGGNAAAAAAAACTTCGAACAATTTCAACATTTTAATGAATATTTTTTGTTCTTTTTCTCAAATAATCAAATCCCGGAAAAAGAATAAAACAACAGATCGAATCCAAAAGAAAATTACAAAAACAAGTCAGAGAAATCCAACAACCCCCAAATAGAAGAACTGTGGAAACGTAAAGAAGAAGAATCATCATCTCTGGTTTGATATCAACAAAACCCTAGAAAATATAAAAAAAGCAAACCCTCAAATTACATTTCAACGCAGAAGCATCATCACCAAAGCCATAACCACCATTGAAATATTCGTGAATCCAATGCTCCTCGACGCCGATGATGAAATCTTCTGTGGCCTGAAACAACAACAAAATAAAGAATGAAATCAAAAATCATAACTTTATCAAGAACAAAATGTGTTTCTCTTGAAGTTTCTTACTTTTGTAGGTTTTTGAGAGCACCACAGTAAAGAACATTTGCAGGCGCCCCGAATTCGGTTTTGTTGTTTTCGTCAGGATTAACAACTCTAACATATGTTTCTTGTCCGAGATACCAAGAATCAAGATTCTCTGTTCTTAGATTCCAAGCTCCAGGATTGTCCAAAGATATCAAGATCGCTGACCATGCCCCTGGATACACCTGCAAAAACCCGCCCCAAGCAATGCCTTTAGAACACAAAATCTCCGAGTGAATCACTATTGATTCACATTTGCGTTTACGATTGCTTCTGCAATAGTGTTTTGAATCAAAATGTCTTTTCTGTTTGGATTTTGCGTTTATAACACTTTTGTATAAGGGATTGAGTTATTACCTGAATAGTTGAGCGGGCGATACCGTCCCATTTGTTATAAGTTCCTCTACTGTTCTCTGTCCACTCTCCGTAATCCATTCTGCAACCAAAACGGTATTCAAGAAACAGTTATTTACAATGACAACAGCCGAGATATCGATAAGAGATAGGCAGAAACTTGCAGTCACAAATGAAGAAGAACTAACTAACTAACTCACCCGACGGCAAAGAAGGCGTAGCCACTCATGTGATAGCTTTGCATCTTAGTGTCATTGTTCTGAAGAATGACTTCCATGAATCCGCGGTAAGTGCCATTGATAATTGAAGTCGTCGCTCTTGGCGGTCCAGTTAAAGGTCTCTTAGGGAAATCAAGCTTATAAACTCCTTTAACCTTATGCTTATCAGCTAGTCTAATTGGCGTAGAAGGATTCACAAACGATATACCACTAAGCGTCGTCCTTCTTTTCCCATCGATCTTCACAGGCGGCATATTCCTCAGAACATAGACATCAGTTACATTGATCGAACCGTATTTAAACGAGCCTTGCGGGTTAGGACGCGCTCCGCTTGCTGAAACATTCCATCTGCAACAACAACAACGACATTTTATTTCTGCTTATTAAAGAAAAATGATTTAAACATGTTGAAACTACAAGGAAATAAAACGATTTTTGCAGATTTGATTCAAAGGTCAAACCTTGATATAACTAAAAGAAACAAAGATTGATTTGCAGAATTGATTCAAACGTCAAAACTTGATGAAACTAAAAGAAAAAAGATTGGATTGTTTGGATTACCAACCTGATGGATCTTGCTTGATTCATGGAGAAAGTTTTGTCGAATTCGTCTTGTGGTCCAGGCGGTAAGTGACCATTTGCTTTTCCTTTAGAGTTGGTATAGTGTAAGATTCCAACTCCGGTGACTCTTCTCCATATGGTTTCATTAACAACCCGAGCACTTGCAACAATGTAGTAATCAGAGCTTGCGTTTTGATCCATAGTAACCAAGAAGGAGTAAGATTGTCCAACATGAATATCCAAGCTTGTGTAATTTTGTTGAACTGTGTACGATCCTTCAGATTCTGCAAGAACCAAGTTGTGGCCTTGAATCCTAAAGTTCAAACTCGTGGAGATTCCCACATTCGACACTCGAAGTCTATAAGTTTTTCCTGTTGTTGTCACAGGAGAATAATATCCATTAAAATCGGGGCAAAAAAAACAAGGAACTCTTTGATCAAAAAAAGCTAATTACTACTCACCAGGATGAACTGTGATTGTTTCGTAATCGATTCCATCGGGAACAAGAGTCTGATTGTATTGGTAAGGTCCTTTTCCGTTAATGAGAACCCCGTCGGGCATTCCAAGATCTTTACCATCATCTAAAGCCTTCCTCAAAGCCTACATTTTTCACACAATCTTACAAAATGTTGGAAAGAAACTTCTAAAAATGTCAATTGCTTGCATTGAAGGTGAGAAATGGCGAAAACTACTAACCGTGTGGTTCCTCGTGTACCAATCACCAATCACAATGGTAATATCGCCGTCTGGAATCGAGAAAGGGACTGCAATAATCGCTCTTGGGTTGACAATGAAGGAGCCAAAACCACCAGAAGCTCTTTGGAAATGAAGAGATGGAAAGTAGAAGAAACTCCCAATTTGGTCCTTAACTTGAAACTCATAAGTCCAATTCCACTTTGGTGGAATTGGACAATTAGTTCCTGCAACTCCATCTTGCCAAGAAACACGTCTCTGTTGGATTCCAGACCTGTAAGAAAATCAAACATATTTATAAATCAAAACACATTTCATAAAGTCTCTTAAAGACAAACTTTTGTGAATCTCTCTTACCAGTGAAGAAGAAGTCCCTCGTCTAATTTGTTTCTTACATTAACAACCAGGTTTTCGTTGGTTGTGACATTGATTGTAGGACCAGGAAACTTTCCATTTATAGCAATGACCTGATAACAGAATCAAATTGGAAAAATTAACTTGTTTAGAAGTTAGAACCCTAATTGTTCTTTAGATCTACTTTTTCTACAGTTGGATCTGGAGTTAAAAGACTGAAACTTTTTGTCATTCATTCAGGTGGAATTTAGGTAAAACTTTGGAGAAATCTAGAACATAACCCTTTGACAATTAAAAAGAATTGAAATTTTTCTGAAAAAGTAAAAGTGAAATGCGTTTCTTGTTGATGAATTTTAAGTATTCCCTGAAGCAACAAAAAAAAAAAAGATTGAAGCTTTTATCAAAATCTGAAATTCTTAAGAATACCCACAAACAAAGATTCAAACTTATATCAAAATGTGATACCCAAAAAGGAAAAAAAAAAAGAAAAACCCAATTTCTTGGTGCGAGTTATAGATTGCTAAATTTCTTTACCGTTAATAGTAAACTAAAAGTTAGATCTTTAGCTCACTGGAACTAGAGTAAATCTCTAGAATTTAAGGGTTTTCATCACTTTTTCAAAATGTGGATATATGTAAAAGCAAAACCCCCCAAAAAGGTCCAAACTTTGATTAAGAAACTTCAAAATCTCAAATCCGAAATTGTAAATCCAAAGAGACAGTAGCAGGAATCAAAGATCTATAGAAGAAAGGAAGAAAGAAATTAAACCTGTTGAGGAACACCAAGTGGAGAAGCAGTAATGTAGGAGACTTCGAAGTTATAGAAAGAATATGGATCTGCAGCAAAGCAGAAACCCAAGTTCAAGAAGAACAGAAGAAGCAGGATCTTGAACAAATCCATTTCTTTCTTTCTCGCAACTTCTTTGCTTTTTTCTTGAGCAGCAGCAATGAACGAACAGTGTTGTTTAGGTATTTTTTAAACAGTTTTGTTTAAATTTCTCTTTTGTGAATTTACATTATCAGATTCAGGAAAAAGGAGTAAGGAGTGGGAGAAACTAGAAGCTATAAAGGAAAGAAACGACTTAGAGAGACAGAGACAGAAGAGAACGGCTATAATTCTAGGTTTGGTTTCTTAATTAATTATTTAGTGTTATTTATTGACAATTATTTAGTGTTTTATTACCAGAAAAAATGCCGCACAACGCGCCTATAAATTTGCCTAATGTGAGAAAAAAAAAGAGAAAATTATCCAGAATAACACTAATCTTTAATGTAATTACTAGAATAACACCCTCGAAACCGAGTTGATTAGAATAACACAACTCTTTTGTTAAAAGACAGAAACCCCCTATTTGAGTTCTTTATTTACAGAATTGCCATTTTGATTTATTTTTTACAGAAAAAAAAAATAAAAATATAAAACTAAAAAAAAAACTCATTCTCTCCCTTAAATCTATTCAGACCAAAAAAAAAAAAAAATCGTGCCTCGCCGCGCCTCGCCCTCGCCTTGCCCTCGCCCTCGCCGCGCCTCTCCTCGCCTCGCCCTAGCTGCCAGAACCAGCGACTCGCCGCCCTCGTTCTCGTTCATCATTGTCGTCGCCGTCATCGTCTATTCTCTCTCTCTCTCGCGCGACTTTTCGTTTTCCTCTTAGATGCAGACTTGTTTTCATGTGTTGCAGACTTGTTTTCATGTGTTGCAGACTTGTTTTCAGCGTCCATAACTGTCCTCGTCGTCCTCGTTCATCATTGTCGTCG
>PKML01014475.1:331681-346543 GCA_002933935.1 Eutrema yunnanense
TCTAGCTAAACCATGATACTCAAACAATGCTAATCCTTAGGCCTTAGATCACTAATTTAGACTAATCCACTTCCATGAAAATAATCACTTCACTAATCACTTAATTGAGAACAAACTTCCATTTGCAATTAAATGATCAACAAGCATTAATCTCAAGTCTAAATAACCATTAAACACCATAGACATCCATTTCCATAGGCTAGGAATGTAAAACACTTGCTAAGTTTGGTTGAGGAATTTCATCGAACACCTTCCGGGCATGGTTAGATGATTAGAAATAGATAGATAGATGAAAACAAACAAGAACTTTCATAAAAACACCAAGAATCTCTTAAAAACTCCAAACTCTCTCTAAGAAAAGTGTTTTTACAAGTTAAAAATGAGTTATATCCAAATAATGAAGTTTTTGGCTTAAATAACAAAGTGGTTCGTGCAGGTTGCATCGGTAGGCGTCCGCCCGATACATCTGGCCGATATGGATTTCTGGTTTTGCTCAGTTTGCAGGTCAGACGGACATGCGCTTGATAAAGTTGTCGTATCTCTTCAACCACTGGTCGGAATGAGTTGAAACCACTCCCATTGGAAAGCTATCACAATTTCCTATAACTTTCATGAAGATCTCCAAAGCTAAATCCAAATGGAAAGTCTTCTTCTGACACGATCTTTCAGTCCCCTCGGACGGACTCTGCAACACATTGGATAAGTCTGCAACGACCAACAAATTGAATAAGTCTGCAACGCATTAAATAAGTCTGCATAACATAACAAATCTGCGACAAACAAAGTGTTATTCTAGTCAGAAAACAAGTCTGCAACACAGTCTAATAAGTCTGCAGTTTTTAATGCCACGTAAGCAATTTACAAATAAGTCTGCGACGTTAAGCATTAAATCTGCGACATTGTAAATAAATCTGCGACAAGCGATGTTATTTCAGTAAGGCATTTCATGTGTCGCAGACTTGTCTTCTTGTCGCAGATTTTCCAAAAGTCTGCAACAAAGCATTTAAGTCTGCAACAAACAGTTGCAGATTTGTTATAAGTCTGCATAACAAGTCTGCAAATGAACATAAGTCTGCGACAAAGGGAATAAATCTGCGTAATAAGTCTGTAATCAAAACAAGTCTGTGCAGACTTATTAAGTCTGCAACAAAGCACATTAAGTCTGCGTCGAAAAGTCTGCAACACGCATAATAAGTCTGCAGATGTGCGCAGACTTAATAAGTCTGCAACATTGAAAAATAAGTCTGCATAACAAGTCTGCAAAACAAGTCTGCGTAACAAGTCTGCATAACAAGTCTGCAGATGTTTGCAGACTTAATAAGTCTGCAACACTGAAAAATAAATCTGCATAACAAGTCTGCATAACAAGTCTGCATAACAAGTCTGTGCAGACTTAATCTGAAAAACGCGATGGCATTTTTGTAAATAACTCAAACTTTTGCTTACGTGGAAATAATTTCGTAATGGCAGTGTCGTAATTACGTTTTTCCTAACAAGCGAAAATAAGGGTAAAATGGGCCAAAAACAGACTTTTTCCTTCCCAGTTATTATGTGTTATTCTAGTCCTTAGCCAATTTATAAGTGTCATTCTAGTTTTTTTCCCAAAAAAAAACTAAAAAATAATAATAAACCGAAGGGTTAATTAGTCTTTTACTAAAGAAAAAATATAGTATTGTTGAGTTATTTCTCGTGAAAAAAATGGTAAAGTGAAAATGGTATTTTTCAAGATGGAGTTTTCTGCATAGTTTGATATATTTTTTTTTACTCACGCGACAGTGTGTTATTTTACTAGATAAATTGGTATCTATGTAGAAAGTTGTGTCATTGGGTAAAATTTCAATCACAGTGATAAAAATTTGGTCAAGTAAATTATGTCCAATTGATATATGGTAAAGAGATTCATCGAAATTAAATGAATAAACGAGAAAATGAGTCAAGCTGAAAGGCCCACCGGAGTAAACATCTACAATCAAAACTGATTAAATGCATAACTGTAAGTAAACCTTGCCGAGACCAAAGACTCGTTCAAATTAGTGAAGTAAGTCGCTTAAACGTAACGACCGGAGCCTCGGACTTAAAGACCATTCCTGGCAGCAGAGTAAATAGGAACGTTAAACATGATCTCAAAGTATAAAACAAGGACGAGAGCAAAGAGCAAAAACAACTTTTTCCACTCTCAACAACACTCTCTAGTCTACCACTTATCTCTAGATTCAAATACTTGTCTTTTCTTTGCTATTGTTCTTGTAAACCCTCCTGAAAATCAAAATACTAATCTAATTTACCCCGTAAAACCTTATCTAAAACGCTCTCAAATTATGTATGCTATCATCGAGCAATAATTCTCTATTTATTGCTCGATAGTCCATCGGTTTTTCTTTTATTAAAGATAAACCAAAAATTCTTCTATTTCTACTATTTAAAATTTTTGACGGTTGTATTTTCCATTTACAACACATATATTTATGAATAAAATATACATCGCGTGTTTCCGATATCAAATAACTTAAAATATAAAATCTTTAACAGAAAAAAAAACATCTAAAGCATAATGTTTAATATTTATGTTATAATCTTTAACGGTGTTTTTAATTCCCGTAAAGCTATTGATATCATGAAGTGGGCCAGTGTAAACTTAGTTTGTGCAGTGGCGAACCCACCCTTTGAGATAGGATGTCAATTGACACCCTATTTTTTTAAATTTTTTTCTATTTTATTAGAATTTATTATCATTACCACCCCAAAAATTGATGTTGAACTCATAAGCTAAATTGTTTTGCAATATGAACCCATAAATTAATTTGTTTTGCAATATGAACCCATATATTTTATATGATTTTTTTTTTTTTTTGTATTTCTGTTTTTCAAATTTAACTTGCTTCCGGTAAAAATAATTTCTGGGTCCGCCACTAAGTTTGTGCATGTATCCTATCAGATGATTTAAATTTATCAGGCTAATTTTTATTAGTTAAGTATCATATATTCGAATAACATTCTTCATACATTTAATTTTAATATTAACTTAAATTACTGAATTTGTAGATACCTTATTCTTCATTACAGATTTCTAATCTTCTTTCGTCGGTGACCATCAATTTATATATCAACTTAAAATTGAAGAGGATTTAGAATGAAAAAGAAAAGAAAAGAATAACTTGACAGAGGAAAAATAAAACAAGCCAACGGATATAATGATAATAGTTCTGCATGACAGCAAGAAAGAATGGCTCCCATATGGTTGACAATTTTTATATACTTTTTATTTTCCACCGAAATATTTATTTTAGTCTGCTTTATCAATCAAAATAGCTGTAATTTTTCTTTATATTATATCCGACGCGTATTTCTTGTCGATGATTACGAATTTACACTGATTGTGGGGAATTATTGTTAAGAAATAATTAGCTCTGGACAAAATACTTGGAACTAGAAACTAAATTGGAACCGAACCGAATTAGAAAATACCAAATTGAATAGTTATAAATATTCGAATGGTTCTACTTATAAAATATTTTGGATACTCAAACCGAATCAGAACCCGAACGGGTACCTGAAATATACGATATACAATTATATATCTAAAAATATTATGTATTTTTAGTTTTGAAATAACCAAAATACTTAAAAATACATTTATAAACCGAATATATTAATTATGTTTAGATTGAAATAATCAAAATACTCAAAATATTTTAATTGTTTTAGTTATATTTATCAAAATTAAATAATTTTTCAAAATTTAACCAAATTAAACTATTTTTTTTGTTTTTTTGAAAATTGTGATAAATTTCGGGTATTTGTATTCGGGTTGAACCGAACCGAATCCAATCCAAAAAAAGAAATACCCGAATAGATCCTAAATTTCTAAAATTTGAATACCCAAAAAAGCGGATCCAAATCCGAATAGATATCCGAATGGGCAAGTCTAGAAATAATGATGCATTGTAGTAATAATATTTATAGGTCCTAAATAATGGAATTGATATTTTGTCGGTTATGGAAATGCATTATGTACGCAATAATCACATGCAGCTCGCGTGCTAGCTTGTTCTGAATAAACAAAGTAATTAGTAACTTTACACTTACACTACTGAGTTAAGATTTGATTATTATGGGAAAATTAATAGTTTAAGTAGAGATTGCTATTTGACCGTTTGACCAAAGGCATCTCAGAAAGAGATAAGATTTATTGTGAAAGGCGCAACGCAACGGTTGGGCTACTCTAGATATGCCACGTGGCTGCCAACCAAAAACGAAAGAGATCCTTCTTATTTTCGACTCCTGTCTTTTTATTTGTTTTTCCGACTTACAAAATACAAACTGTACGTTTTAGTTTTTTTTTTTTTTTAACATAAAATCCCATTATGCTGCAAGCATGCAACCATTCCAAACCTTATAATCAATTAATCATGTAATTTTTACCAATATAAAAAAATATATGTCAAATGAGAATGATTTAGTTTGGGCTATAAGGCTTTAAAAAGTATAGTTTTGAATGTAATTTTCAATATTTTTTAATTAGCTTTCTAATAGGGCCGTCTTTTAGCTAGAGCAATTGCACAAAGTCCCGACTTAAAAAACAAAAAAAAATCTTAAGAAAAATTTAAATAGATATATGAATTAGGGCCGAATTTTTTTAAAAAATTATTGGTATCATATTTAATATACTCTTAATAAAAAAAATAAACATAGTTGTGGGAAGATAAAAACCCGGTCCATTAAATTGGGCCCAATTGATATACGGTAAAAGAAGCCCATCGAAGTAAAAGAAACCAACGAGGTCAAATGAATAAACGAGGTAACGGATCGAGCTAAAAGGTCCACCGGAGTGAATATCTACGGCCAAAGGAGATTAAATGCTGAATTGTTAGTCAACTCCGCCAAGACCAAAGATTCGTTCAAACCGGTGAATTAAATCGCTTAAATGTAACGACTGGAGCCTCAGACTTAAAGACTATTCATGGCGAATCAAACGGAGTAAACGGAGACGTTAAATACGATCTCGGAGTATAAAGCAAAGACGAAAGCAAGGAGCAAAAGACAACTTTTTCCACTCTCAACAACACTCTCTACTGCAACTTAGCTCTATAATCAAGCATTTATCTTTTCTTTGTTGTTGTTCTTATAAACTCTTCTGGAAATCGAAATACTAATCCATTTACTTCGCAAAACCCTTATCCGAAACGCTCTCAAATCATGTATGTTCTCATCGAGCAACAAACTCTCTGTTTATTGTTCCATAGTCATTCGGTTCTTCTTTTCTTAAAAATTAGCAAAAAACCCTTTTATTTTTATTATCTACAAATTTTGACGATTGTATTTTCAAGTACAACAATAGTTTGAGACGGCCTTGCCTTCTAGCAACACAGAACTAGATTTGTGAAATAGCACATAATTAGAATTATTTAACTTATAAACCTCTCGGTTTAATATGTATCACCTAAATAGTTTTGAAGAAGATATCTTCAATAACCCCATATCATAGTTCACTTATACTATCATAAACGTTTCAATTTAGTTATTCCCTCAGTTTCATTTAAAAATTAATTTTGTATCAAATTAAATATTATTTTAGAATTTTAATGTAAATTTTTGTATTAAATACATAATACTTCGAATTTAATAAAAAATAATAATAGTCAATTTATTTTTTCTATTATTTTTTAGAAATATATAAAAAAAAATTCTAATATATCCTCTTAAAACATGTAAAAAACTTTAAATGACATTTATTGTGAAATTTAAGTTTTAACATCCGAAATTAGAAAATAAAAACATGTAATGTAACATATATGATATTGAGCGGTTGTAATAATAAACCTGCCAACTCTTTGAACATGTGTAAAGTAATTACCGACAGGCAACAGCTAGCTTTTGCTAACATTTTGTGTGGTAGTTGAATAAAATCATTCCAACTAATTTCTTAATTTAAGAAAATCTTATGTCCTCCCAATTATATATGTAAATAATATTAGCAACGGCTAGTTCATTTTGTTGTTTGTGCAGTTTCTTTCACCGATCCAAGGACAGTAATTATTTAAAAGTATTCAGTTTAACGGTAGCTTATATTTCTGAGTTTTTTTGTTTGTTAATGCATATATTTATAAGTTACTGATCTATGTGAAATTGTTAAAGTAAAATACTAGTGAACCATGACTATTGAAATTTATAACACATTTTCAACCGAAAAAAACATTGAAATATTTAACTCTATTAATTGTTATCTAAATAATTTGCAAAGTGTTAATCTTTAAATCAATTAACAAAAAAAAAAAAAAATCCAGATTAAAAAAATAATAACACATTTTCAACCTATTTTCTATCTGCCAGATAATAATTTGCAAAGTGTTAATCTTTAAATCAATTAACAAAAAAAAAAAAAAATTGCAAAGTGTATAGAAATACGTATAACGGATCAAGTTGACAAGTGGGGTGGATACACGTGGTCCAGTATGAATAATGGTTTATCTTTCGATAGTCGTATGGTACCCAGAATGATTTTTCTATCTTTTAAAAAAAAAATTTGTCAAGGAATGATTTTTCTATTTTGTTAAAATGTAATTTTAGTTTCGACAATTTTTTGGGGGAAAATTATCCTTCATGAAGACATAGTTTTACACAAACCCAATATCTTTTCTAAGTCGTTTGGGTCCAATCCGTTGTATTGTTCCAGCAATTTGTTCTGGGCTGGGTCAGGGATCCGAAACAATTCTAAAAATAAAGGAAAACTAATGAAAAACAAAAAAAATACCAAAAATCTTATCAAATTTAACCTCTTCTTAATAATGTTATCTAAAAACAAAAAATTCTGACCAATAATTTTTCTCTTTCTTTATTACCTATATTTTACTGTTTCAATCGAAACTAAAAAAAACTAATGAATCTTTTATAAAAAACTAAAAAGAAATCTAAAGGAGGGTGAAAGCTATAGTATGTTGATTGGCCTTTCACGTTTTAATGTGTTCAATTTTAGCATTTTCTCAAATTAAGGATCCCTATTTTCAATCCATGCGAGTCCCACCATCCGGAAAATAGTCAAAATCAACTTGAACTAAATTCGATGTGCCGAAAAAATCTAAACTAAAATACGGTGCAATTTCCTACCTTCCAGACATAAAAATTCAAATTTCCTACCCAAACTATTGAATCTAAACCAAATCCAGCATTGACCGTAAATTTGTTAGTTAAACCGTTAACGGCGCTGACTCAACCGTCTGATTCAGCTAAAGTGTGCACAGTTGCTGAGTCAGCAGCTGCCACGCCAGTCATCATTTTTTCATTCTTTTAAAGAATACTATTATTTTTCTATATATATTTGTGTCTAATTTTTTAATATTCTATTAATCTTAATTACCTAAAAATGATTTAATTTAAATATCAATTTTGATGTTGTAAATTTTCTTTTAATCACACGAGCTAAAAAAATCAAATTGAACATAACCAATTATATCATTAAAAAAGTCTAGTTATATTTTTGATAACATATATTGCTAATATGGTTTTATCAAGTTGGTTTTCTTCTGCACAAACTTCTTAACATTTTTCTTTATTTACGTAGTTTTTATCATTCATTCTAATATTTAAGTATATGGTCGGTTCGATTTCAAATTTTATTTTGGTTTGGTTCGAATTCACAAGTTTTTGTTAAGAATTTAGTGTTTCGGGGTTTTTCGTTTTTTTCGGGAAGCAATCCACCTACTTACGGCTTTTAATGATAAAAATATAACTAAACTTCTTTTAATGATATAATTGGTTATGTTCGATTTGATTTTTTTGGTGAGCGTATATTTTGGGGAAGCAATCCACCTAACAATAGCCACGATTACAAACAGAATAAGACTTAATCAAAGTAGTCTAACAATCCTACAAAATAAGAGTTTATTCCATCCTTTCTGAGCTGCTGATGCTATTACCATTATGATTGTATCTAACCGAGCCACTGGAGCAAAAACCTCAGAGTAGTCGATGCCCAACGGTTGAGTTGCTCTCCAAGAGACATGCTTCAGTTTGTCTGTTTCCCATTTAGACAATCCACACACGTTACAGTTGAAGCCGAAAACCTTGGAAGACCATGTACCATCTCTTTGTATTGAAGTGTGCGCATGCCTTTGTAACTGAGGTGTCCATATCGTTGGTGCCATAACTTAGATAGATCATCCTTATTTGTGTGAAGGCAATTCACTTCTTTGCTTCCTTTTTGCTGCACATTATTAACCCTTCGTGATTCTGACACAACGATGAACATCCTGTTTGCACTCTTCTCAGTCTGTGCAGTTAAACCTTTTTGTTGTGAACACGACCAAGAAGATGAGTGTGATGAGGTGGATTTGAATATGCTTTTATTCCCAGTTTTCCAATTCAGATGCTATGTTCTCTCCAATTGGTGGCTATTCAAGGAAAAATTCTTAAAAATTAGATAATAAGAGAAAGCTTGTCTTCATCCATGAACAATTTCTAATGGATATGTGGTTAGAAAAGATGATTGAGAAGGTGTATTAGTCTTGTGTGTCAAAAGTATTTGTTGTCTATGATGCAGATAGACAAACCCTTGACGTTTAGGTTTGTCAATCGCTGAAACTTGAACTTCTCATCCCCAAGAAATCATGGACCTCCTATGAACTTGTGTACCTCTTCAAATCGAAACGTTTGTTGAAAAAACATGTAATCATTGAAGGAGCAAGGGTCTCTTTGTAATTACTTTTTATTTCTGATTTTGTTTAACTTTTATTGGTGGGATGCTATGTTCTGATTTTGTTTCTTGTTCATGCTAATTTGCACTTTGCAGCATGGATTTTGAAACTTTACAAGCGATGGCAATTGTACATGATAGGACTTAAACCTATGATAACTAATGCATGATTCGGTTTGGCAATTTAACAGTCATGAGATTTTCACATCTAAGAACTTTTTATTTATAAACATTATTTGACTTCTTAATTGTTTACAACAAAATAATTATGAATATATTATTAAAAAATTTATTTACAAAACGTAAATCTAAAAATATATTAACCATAAAAAAAGTATTACTTACAACAAAAATAATTATTAAAAACAAAAAATCACATTTACGACTCATATATCTTAAATGTGTCAAATTGAATTAGAGCAATTTTGACGGATCTAAACAGACAGTCCTATTAGACTCCGAAAACTAAATATATTATTAACGGATTTGGAACAGGAAATATCTAAATGGGTTGGGTCCGCCCATTTTAAATACCTTGCCACTGCTAATCAGAATCTAGTGATTTCATTCCGGTATCATACCCAGAATAGAGTATCCATTAACAAAGATCATGCTTCCTTTTTGTCTGTGATCAGAGGTAAGAAGATGAGTGTGTTTAAAATCCAGTAACAAGGCATCACAAAGTGTGATTAGTTTGGTTTTTGGGTTCTCTGTTTCCCTCTTGATCACTAATTAACAGTTGATTTATACAGCTTTGGTATTAGATTAACAAGATATTTGTAACTGAAACCATATAACACTTTACCAGAGTACTAATTATGAGCCTCCAACAAAGCTTGAATTTGGTGAGATACTTTTATATCAAATAAACGATGTGATTGCCCAATGCATCTATGACAAATGCAGCAGATACTCTTCATATCAAATAAAAGATGAAAAAAGCCATCAAGGAAAAGAGAGTCGACCATATCTAGTCTAGCTTTGAATTGAAACTAACCTTGCAAATAACATTGAAACATAAAAACTGAGATACAAAAAGTAAAATCTGAAGTGAGACTGTTTAATACAAGCATAAATGCCTTTTGTCTCACTTTTTTCCAGAGTAGATACCACAACACTAAAATACTTCAAAACTTAACGACCACCATAGCACAAACTAATCTCATTCTTCGTCATCTTCACTGTCTTTGCTCTTCTTCTTCTTCTTCTTCTCCTTCTTTTTATTCTTCTTCTCACTCTTATCAGCTGCTGATTCATCTTCACCATCAACATCAGCTTCCTCTGTCTCTTTGCTCTTCTTTTTCTTCTTCTTCTCACTCTTCTCAGCTGCTGAGTCATCTTCGCCATCAACAGTAGCTTCCTCTGCCTCTTTGCTCTTCTTTTTCTTCTTCTTCTCTGACTTTTCCGACTTTGGTGATGACAACTCTTCTTTCTCCTCCTCTTTCTTCTCCTTCTTCTTCTTCTTCTCTTTCTTCTCAGACCCGACATCTTCTTCTTTATCCTTCTTCTTCTTCGACTTCTCCTTCTCTTCAACCTCACCTCCTTCAACTTCTTTGGTTTTAGCCTTCTTGGTTGGAACAGGAGCAGGGCTACCATTACCATCATGCTTTCGCTTACTACGCACTTCCCCTCCTCCTCCATTCTCAGCCTCAACCTTATTCTCAACAGCTGCATTATCAACCTTCTCAGGAGCAGCAGCAGCACCAGCAATCATAGCATCTCCACCGGGAGGCAAAACCACGTTCCTACTCCACTCTACAGGAGTTTTCTCGTTCGGCTTCCCGTGCTTATCCAATTTCCCATCAGCAATAAGCTTCTTCTTCATTGAAGCTCTAGGTCCCAATCCCCACTTCCTCGGGTAAGTGTCTCTATCCATGACCACCCGTTTGATCTTAGCAACCACACCGTGATCACAAGTAGCCATCACAGATGTGGTCATCTCAGCGATCCCAACAGCAATGGCCTCTCCTTTAGTGGTCATCAGAACGACCTCGGTGCCAACATCAATGTCATTCTCGAATCTCAACAGCCCGGGAATCATCAACTTAGCACCATAACAGATTGCATTCACAGCTGAATCCTTGACGACGAGTCTCTTGTAGCTCGTCAATATCACCTCAAGAGGCATAATCACCCTCCTGAGATAAGCCTCATCCTTGTAGTTGTCATACATCCATTGAGCGTCCATGACATCATGCATTGTAACCATGTTATCATTCTCACCCAAAATCCCAGACCTGACTCTCCTAAGCTCCTGCATATGGGCACCAACACCAAGAAGCAAACCCAAGTGAACACACATGGTCCTAATGTAAGTACCTGCTTCACAAGAAACCCAGAAGACAACCAAATGCCTGTCTGCATCATACTCAAGCAGCTTGCTTTGATAGATTGTCCTAATCCTAAGCTGTCTCTTCACAGCAGAGATGAGAGGAGGCCTCTGAAACACAGCTCCAGTGAGCGATTCGAGGGCTCTAGCGACTTTAGCCACATCGGGAACAGCAGAGTGCAGCCGAGCTACACAGACGTACTCTTTACCCGCACCTTGCTGCGATTTCACAAGCCGTGTGGCTCGGTCGATGCAGACAATGAGATTTCCGGTGACCTTAGGGTCAAGAGTTCCACTGTGGCCAGTCTTCTCGACACGGAGGATACGCTTGATCCAAGCAACGACCTCGTGAGAAGAAGGGTTTGCGGGTTTGTCGAGATTGATGATACCGTACCTGATATAGTCTTGAATAGGACGCTTCAGGGGAGAGTGGCCGCAGGAGATGGGAGTGTAGTGGCCTGTACGGACGTTGAGAAGGTTGTAGTTCTTCAGGAGGATGGGCCAATTGGATGTATCGATGGCCGGAGTGAAACTCTGCGGCTTGATCATGTAGTCTCCGGTGTCCGCATCCTTCTCCGAGCGTGATATTTCGACCTCCGCCATGGCTCTCCGGCTGGATTAGGGTTTTGCGACGGGAAAGGGATTTTGAAAAATGGAGGAAGAGAGGCGTCGTTTAGCAGAGTTAATTTATACAGACTTAAGGTTTTTTAGGGTTTTAGGTCACAACAGAGTGACGATGACATTGGAAGCTTGAAGATACTTCTTCTTGGGCTTTGATTTAGGGTTTCTTTAATTTGAATTTGGGCCTGCTACAATGTTCAGTTGGTTTAATGTCTGAATAAAAGAAAGAGCCGAATTGAAACTACTTATAAATACTATTATTGCCTATTGGGCCTAATTAAATTAGAAAAGTGAATATAAAAACAAAAAACTTTACTTTTGAACAAAAAATCATTAATGACACTTGAAATTATTATTTTTAGATCTTGTAGATGATATTTTCGGTTAACGTTTTGTTAGCTATAAAATTCAAAACTTGCACGAATGAATAATAATACTAAAAACGTATACGAATACGATCCGCGCATAATTATTAATATTTAAAATTTTGTTATATTTTTATGATATAAATAAAATATCTATATTTCATATTTTGCATAAGTTCGTCAATATTATTAAGACGGACATGTTCATTGATCTGGCTAACACTATGCATCCAAGGTGTAAACTATAACCGTTGACTCTAATGATAATTTAAATTCTAGTAAAGTCTTGAAACTGAACTATAGTTAAAATGAAATAAAAATCTAAATTGGAATACATATAGTTCGGAACTAATAAATCCGGAATATCGAATACGCTTGAAATTAACCAATCATGATATCGGATGGAGATGATAGAATCCATGTTGATGCAGAAAACTCTAAATCCTAATTAATAATAATACTAAAAGTGAATATAAAAACAAAAAACTTTACTTTTGAACAAAAAATCATTAATGACACTTGAAATTATTATTTTTAAAATAAAAACACAAAATTATGTTGTTACAATTAAGAAATTTAGTACTCCGAAGTTTTAGAGTTTTTTGTTTGTTCTACCAAATATCTATGCAACATTTTCAGCTATTTTGATCCAACAATAATTAAAAGAGTTTTTTCTTTTTTGATTTGTTTTTAAATTGTTTATTAAATGATGATAGTATAAAATATGTTTTCTTAAACTGCACCATTTTAACTAGAAAAAACTATATTTTGAGACAAAGGAACTCGAGCCCCAATAGTCATCACGAGTTTCAAGCTGATGGGCTTATGAGAACTTTGAAAAACGATTATTTGCACGATGGATGACATTTTCGGCTTAGTGCTATCTTGATGGTGAAAGGGACAACGTACGACAACAAGAACCAAGTGAAGAAAGACCGAATAGGTAATGAAGAATTCCCAGGAATTGTTCTTTATCTTGGGTCAAGACAGTGAACATTACGAAAAATATGTACTGATTCATCTTCTTAAAGGCTCTTAATCACTATAGCAGCACATACCACCAACCAAGTGTTTTTAATACGGATAAAAAACTGAAAAGAAAATTCAAATGACAAAAGAAAGAAACACGCTCAAGAAGAAAGCTGAGGGAGCGAGTTTAGCCAGCTTGGGAGCACATACTGTGAAAAGTAGAGAGTATGATCAATACGACCGCGCAAGCTATTGATATAAAGTTCGTAGACAGAGTCCATATACTCTTTGCAACCGCTAAATGTCATGATGCAACCATCCATAGACTTGTTCTTCTCATCTTCCGATAATGACTCTTCTAGGTGAAGACTAAACTTGTGAGTCCTCAAGTTTAGCAAGACAAGACCGTTCTTGTTCCTACTGTTGGAACTAATTTTTTGTCAAAGCTCGAGGGCTTGATAAAATTGTGTTAGTGTGAAAAGAAATGAGCTGAGCTCTTTCTAATGAAATGTTTTCATTTCTCGTGTATATATTTGGTATGGTTGTGTCATTAAGTTAAATAATGAACAACATGAGAGAAGAAAAGACCATACGTGCGACATTCGCATCTTGGGCCTTGTTGGGCTCGTGGACTTTTTTGAGGTATCGATCGATACCCCTTGGTATCGATCGATACTCAACAGGCCGACCTAAAAATCGCAGCCGCCTAGAATATTCTGGAAATATTTCTTTTCTGTCAAGGAAAAACCATAGCCTCTCTCCTATATATACAACACGATTTTCACCTAAAAAATCATCCTCTGATACACAATAAACACATTCTAAAAGTTCTAGCAATAGTTTCTTCAATTCCCTTCTGTCTAGAGAGTAAGTTTATATTCGAGAGTATCGTAGTTTAATGTTCGATAGATCTGATATCAAGTGTAGATGATACAGATTACTTTGGTTGTATCCTGGGACTCATGGATCTATTAAAACCCGTCGCACTACGGGAGATTCTTAGAGTTAAGGAAAGAGATTCATCTCGCCTCCTTAGATTTATTATTGCTTTATCGTTTATGAATCGTCTGTTCCTTAACTGTTTATTTATATATTATCGTGATTAAATCTTTCCTGTCTATGGTATCGGTCGATACTGGACTAAATTGTATCGGTCGACACTTAAGTGTATCGATCGATACCATGCAAACAGTGTACCGGTCGGCACCTCAGTGTATCGATCGATACTTTGCATCGACCAAGTTGGGTCTATGTCGATCGATATTGTGTATAAGACACAGGTATCGATCGACACTGGTGCTATGATCGATCCTGTGGAATTCACTTGTATCGATCGACACCTAGGGTGTATCGATCGACACTAAGCGTGTATCGATCGACACCATGATGCATCGATTGACACAGTATGTGCATCGAGCATCGATCGACATCCAGGGTGTATCGATCGACACTAAGCGTGTATCGATCGACACAATGATGCATCGATTGACACAGTATGTGCATCGAGCATCGATCGACACTGTGGTTCATCGGTCGATCCTGTGTAATTCACTTGCATCGATCGACACACAGGAGCATCGATTGACACCTTATGGGTGCATCGATAGACATTGGATGTGTATCGATCGATACCAAAGAGTATCGATCGATACCAAGGAGTATCGATCGATACCAAGGAGTATCGATCGATACCAAGGAGTATCGATCGACACCAATGCGATTTAGTTCGATATTAGAATTGTGATTCTTAAAGTTTATATCGATACTAATTGAAAGTTGTTTCTTTGTCTTAACAGAATGACAACTGAGATGGATAACAACTCTGGATTGGTGGAGAAAACCGGTGAGAAGGTTGAGACGACTGCAAGTCAGATCGAGACGGTGAAAGT
>PKML01014553.1:20831-59695 GCA_002933935.1 Eutrema yunnanense
CTGAAGCTTTTGGTATCGATCGATACCGAGGGGTATCGATCGATACTTGGTGTTTTTGGCTTTGGTCTTCGGTCGATACCGATGACACACCTCGGTACCGTTGCTCGGTGTTAAGGGCTTTTTCCCCCGGGATTCCTCCTGTGGCAATGCCGAGCTGTGGTACCGAGCAGGAGCATCGGTACTGCCACTAGGTGTCGATCGATACCCTCGGTATCGATCGATGCTCAGCGTGATCTCTGTCTCCTTTCCTCGGGTGACGAATCTCCTCGTTTAACACCTGAAAATGACTCCAAAACATGCAAGACACTCTAGGACATAGTATGAGAACCCTAAAACTCTATATGAGACAAAACAAGCATGATATGCAATGAAGATCTAAGTAAATGATCTTAAACCTATATGAAATGCGTTCTAAATACATGTAAAATATGCACATATCTGTGTCGAAGCTGGTTTGGCACCGAGGAGGCCTGTATCAGCGACAATGTCAAGAATGTACTTGCGCTGAGACATGAATATACCTTCATTTGAGCGTGCTACTTCAATTCCAAGGAAATATTTAAGTTTTTCCAAGTCCTTCATATGGAAGCATTCTCCCAAATATGCTTTAAATTTTTTCAACTTCTCAAGGTCATTGCTAGCGATCACCAAATCATCTACATAAACCAATACTCGAACCTCTGTTTTACCTCGTGAGTAAGTGAAGAGTAGTCAGAATACGATTGCTCAAAACCAAACTCCAAAAGTGCTTAAGAGAGCTTAGCGAACCAGCAGCGAGAAGCTTGACGAATCCCATACAACGATTTACGCAAACGACATACCTTAGTAAGATCAGAGTGAGTGAATCCGGGGGGTAATTTTATGTAGACTTCCTCCTCAAGATCACCATGAAGAAATGCATTGTGGACGCCCATCTGATATGCACTTCCCATTCCTTTGCGGCAAAATCCTCCTCTGATACAAGCAACGAACGCTCACGCAACCACATCCAATTCATCATCGTTTCCAGAGTTTACTCAGGAACAGTGGCGTGCTCTGTCCCAGATTATCAGTGAGAAATCGAATCATTCATCTGATCGTCATGGTGATTTGATCCTAGACACAGGAGCTTCTCACCATATGACGGGATATTTCTCTTTACTCCGAAATACATCGTGTATACCTCCCTGTCCTACTAGTTTTGCAGATGGAAATAGAACATTTACTACTCATATGGGTGTCTTCCCGTTATCCGATCAGATTACCCTTGAGAACGTGTTGTTTGTGCCTAATCTAAATTGCTTATTAATCTCGGTTTCGAAGCTATTACGGCACACAAACTGTTTTGCAGTTTTAAGTGATACATTGTGTGTTTTACAGAATCGTTTCACGAGGACCCTGATACGCTGCTGGTTCACGATAGCTCCACTTATAATTGCGAATCCCAATCATAGGAAAATGAATTAAAGATAGCTTCACTTGTATATGCATGTCAAATAACCAAAACGTAAGCTATCTTTTTCTTTTAGGGTTCCATAGTTTGTTTGTATTTATGTTTATGAATAAATTACCGTATTTACTTTTAAAACAAAGATAACATTTAGTGTGTTTAGTAGACATCATATATGATATAGTATTGCAAAAACAAAACTCCAAAATATAATAAATGTCGTTCGTGTTTTGCGTATGTGCATACAATACAATTTTGATTATACTTCAACTAATAATAGACTGACAATGTAACACACCAACACAAATATATATATGTTTGAATAGATCGGTCCTTAGCCTGTAAACTCATGCATAAATAGAACCTAATTATCATCAAGATAAATCTAAAATACTAAAAAATGAAAAAAATAGAGTCACATACTACAAACTTTGAAAGGATGGGAGAACAAGATTTTAAAGCTCCCAACATCCGCTCCCCCAAGCATGCAACCACAATAAAGATTCATGTTTCTTTTCTTCAATTTATTTTGTCCTATAAACTTTTAATTTCATAAATTGCTATATATATATAAGAATTAGAAAAAGGTGTTTGAAAGCTACAACGAATCATCAATAACATAGTTAAACTATGGTTAGATGGAATCATAGAGTCCCTCAATTAATATAATTATTTTCTGAAATAAATTAGTTTTTTTTTCTGTTATGAAATAAATTAGTTGTTCTTTCCTGGTGGAAGAATTAAATATTCAGTACTTGTCTACCCGTTTCCATTAAATAATTGTGAACCGATTATAAATGCAAAATTGAAGTATATGCATTGAAGTATATATCTACTTGTCAATATAAATAAATTTGATCATACATCTATCGAACCATCTGAACTACGAATGCGTAAGCCTTTAACATATTTGTTTTACCTTTAACAAAATATAAAACATAACCAAATCTAACCATTTCCATATAGTCAGTCAAAATAAAACTAAGTTGGTTTCTAAATTTGATCATGTTTACGTTCATACAAGATCTCCCGTTTGCACACTCATAACGTCCAATGTTTTGTGTTGTGCGGATGGTTCCATGCAATTCAGTGGATATTCATACGTGCCCAAGGATTAAAGACCTCTACGCACGGCTTTTGAGTTTAACCATTTTGTGATATTTTAAGTCGTAATCTCTCTTGTGTAAATATCGTATAATATTCATGAATAAAATCAGATTTCTAATTCACTTTATTATCAAGAATTTGGTCTGCTAAATTTTCCCTTGGAACTAAATCAACAACAGTCGGTCCGAATCCTAACAAAAGTATAATGAATAAACGACAAAGCTTGAAATGGTGTTTTATGAGTATAATAAACTTTGTTAGTTAAGCCATTTTTGCACAACTCTTTTGTTCTTCTTACGAACTCCGTTGTTGAAGAACAAAGTTTTCTAATAAAGTTTCCCAAAAAAAAAAGGATTGAAAAATACGAAAACAACATTATCCATGATTTTATTATTTACACATGTCGACTTTGGTTTTTGCAAAAAATCACTTAGAATTTGAAAGACTATTTTATAAATAAAATTACCCTATTTTGAAATTGAAAATGGAGTGAATTTGGAATAGAGTTTGGAATGAGATTTTGAGTGGAGTTAGAAATGCCTTTAAACGATCGGCTTCTGTATAACATTAATGTAAGATAGTCAACAACATATAATAAAAAAAAAAGTTTTACGAGTAAACAATTTGTTTGAAAACAAAATACATGTGACGATGAACATTAAATAGGGTATATGTTCTTATTGATTACGGTTGATTTGCCCAAGAATTAGGTTTGAGAAGATGTGTTGATAATGTGAATTAAATGCATCAGTACCCATAAATTATGTCAAATAAATTATAAATGCAATGGAAATAGTATATTCGAGTTTTGAATAGTCTGCCGGAAAAACATATATATGTATAAAGTATTTTTGGCTATCCTTATCATCGGTCTTAATATTTTATTTAACAAAATATAGTAGGAATATCACAGAATTACATATATAAAATCGTGTACTATTTGGAGGGTTGCAAAACAAAAATAAGACTAAAATCTCTAAGCTTTGATATAAATAATACAAGGAAATATATATATATATATATATATATATATATATATATATATATATATAATAACGCAAATACATACAGTACAACAAACTTAATTTGATACTCTCTCTGTAAAATTGATTTTACATTGTTTAAATTGGAGTGAATTCGAGGAATTTAGTTGGGTTAATGTTTCTTTTATGGGTTAAAAATGCAAAAAGGTGAATGATAGGGGATTAGCGAGTTTGTTTTTCGTCGGGATCGGAGAGATTTATAAAATGCCAAAAAATAATTTATCCCTAATAAGTCTCCATCGTTACAAGTTGCTAATTGATGCAAGTTCTAACCATTAAACTAGCCCTGGGCATAATATCCGGATCCGAAAAAATTAACCGAAACTGATCCGAAAAAGAGGAACCGAACTCGAACCGAAACCATTAAAATATCCGAACGGATCCTAGATTCTTATATCCGAAGAACCGAAACCGAACCCGAACCGAATGGATATCCGAAATACCCGAAATACAATTATATACCCAAAATATTAATTATATTTAGACTTGATAACCCAAAATTATAATTATAAATCCGAAGATATTAATTATTTTTATACCAAAATGATTGAGAGACTCAAAATAACCAAAATATATGAAGTTTTTAGTTATATTTGTTGAGTTTTGTCCAAATTTTATTTAAATTTAACCAATTATATTCAAATTTAACCAATTTTTATTTTATTTTTATGATTTTTCGGATATCCGAAACCGAACCGAACCCGAATGGATCCGAACCGAAATTCTAAAATATCCGAATGGATAATAAATTTTAAACCCGAAAATCTGAATGGATCCGAACCGAATCCGATCGGATATCCGAACGCCCGGGGCTACATTAAACATTAATTGGACAGTTTTTCTGAAATATCTTTTTTTTTTGTTTTCTTTCCCACAAGGCCACAACTGATTCCGAAAGACAGAAAACCAATGGAAGAGTTAAGCTATGATTGGGCCGGACCCAGCCATCCAACTCGGGCTAGATTAATCAAAATAAAACATAAACAAAGCCCATCTAAATCTTGGAGTGGTAATGTGTAAAATGATTATGTCAAGTTATGAGAATTTTTTTTTTTTTTTTTTTTGAAATCTGGAGGTAATCCTAGACCCACTGGGAAGGTGCATTTAACACATTCTGCAGGTGAACCCACCACTCCACTTACCACTCGACCACTGACTCGTGGTTAAGTTATGAGAACGTTCCATCATCTAAATATCTCTTTTTCTTTGGTCATTACCTTGAGAACGTCCATCATCATAATTCTCCAATCGTCTTTTTTTTTTTTTCCTGGAAACTTTATTTGATCCCCAGAAGAGAGAAGTTTGAATCTTTTCTTCTTCTTTTTTTTGTTTGCTAAATTTCACTGACTTTTTTGAAGTGAGATGGATATAAAAGTTGGAAGAAGAAAATAATGTATTTGTCAAAAAAAAAAAGAAGAAGATATAAATGTACCGAAGACAAGGATAAATACTGCAGAGAAGAAAGAAACAACTCTGCAAATTATAAAATCCTTATCATGATGGCGAATTGATATGTGCCTCCAGAACAAAGCTAACAAGAATGGATCTTGCTGCTGAAAGAAGAGGCATCTTTCACCTATCCAATATCAATCAAACACACAAACAAAATAAAAAAATAAAGATCCTGTTTTCTAAATCGAGATTGAAGCAAAAACGCTTGTGATAATAATATATATGAGAATGGAACAGCATTTTGATATATATAGAGGCGGCCTCCAGCCTCCAGCTTCAGTAAAACCCTAATTTGCTTTAGGTTTAACGTTTAAGGGGCGGCGTAATGGGCTTCTTTAATAACAGTTTAGGCATGTAATATATTTGTACATGGATCAGCAAAATTTGAAGCTTCGCTTACCGAAAGAAAAAAAAATTAAAAAACAATTCAAAAATTCAAGTCAATTCAAAAAATTTTAACGGTCTTTTTTTTTTGTTTTTCGAATGTTGCAGGTAGAGCCTCAATCAATTTACTAGGGCAAGACCATCTCCAATATATTTATCTATTTTTGATTCTAAAATAGAGGTGTTTCTGTAATATATTATTTTTTGCTCCAAAAAGAATACTTTTTATTTTAAATTCTATTTTCTATATTATTTAATACTTTTTATTTTTGAAACTTACAAATTAACCCCAAATATTTTATTATATGTAAGATTTTAAGAAAATCATAAGATTATGTATCATAGATATTTTTAAATAGCAATTATCTAGAGTTTTATTTTTTGTAACTAACAAAGAGAAAAATTATTCTTAATTTATTTCAGTTATAAAGAAAAATATTTAAAACTTTAAAGACCATTTTATAAATAAAAATGTTCAACCCTATTTTAGAATAAAAAATAAGGGAAATGAAGTTCTTCTAAATATAGAGCAAAAAATAGCATTCCTCTATTTTAAAGGTGGAAATAGAGGTGGGTTGGGAAATATTTTACTCTAAAATAGAGTTAAGAATCAAAAATAAAAGTGGGTTGGAGAAGAGCATCAAGCTGTAGAAAATAAAAGGCTAGATTGTTCAGATTAAAACAGAAACAAAACTTATCTAAATTTTGGATCAGTAATCAATACTATAAAAATTCTTGTGCATTTCCATAGATTGACACCTAAGCTTTTGTGTTTTTAGAAGATGATACATCATCAAAAAAATTAAATTTGAAAAACCAATCAAAACAAAACATTAATACACATTATCAAAAAATCTAATAGAAATAAAACAAAAAAAATACAAGACACCATATGACACTTGGCGTTTTTTAATTGGTTCAATTTTGTTTTTTAATTATTTAATTAAATTAAACAAATTAATATTTTATTCTTTAAGACATTCTGCAAGGTGTCTGGGCGATGCAGATGCTCCACCTCAAAATTAACAATACAATTGTGTTATTATAAACAACAAATACACGCTTTTCTTAACGTCTTCTTCTAACTTTTGATTCTTCTCAATATCGTTTCATCTCCACCCTCTATATTCATTCATTGCTATGAATGGTTAACTCCGATTGTACAATTCATATTCATTTCATTTTAAGGCTTATTCAACCATTGGAACTCTTGATTATATGGCTACAGAAGTACTACTAAAGAAAGGATATGGAATAGAATGAGACTGTGGTCTCTAAAGACCTGATCATGAATTTTATTTTAAAGACTTGATCATGAATTTTATGTTTGTACAATTTACACTTTTTGCTATATTTCGTTTCGGTGATCTATTCTGTCTTTTACGAAGAAGAAGAGAGTGAAAACCAATTCATGGATTTTTGTTCAATGGCTGTGATTGCATATTATACGAAACCAATACTCATAGAAATAAATCTACTCTTTTGTATGTAGTTACAACAATTTACTGAAAAGTCTTCGAATTTGATTTTTTCCCGTACTATTATTATTATTTTTTTTTTTCTCACAGATTAGATAGAAAATGATTCTTTTTTTTTTTGTTCTCTCTGTGGATTGCATTTGCAAAGAAGCTGTCTATATTCGTTATTTGTTAGGAAACTAATTTCATTTGGCATCAATCCATTCATGTTAATTTTGAGAAGAATGTACTACTAATTGCAGTTTTAAGCATAGTATAATTTATGTATCAATCAACTAATGACGCATGGAAAAGGATAAAATAAACTATCTAGCTGAAGAACAACAATCAACTTCAAGAACGAATATAGACAACTTTTTCACAAGTGCAAGCCATAGAGAGAACTAATTCAAGCGTGAAGCGTCGCATCCTATGACCTCCGATGATACCACGCTTGGTTTCAAGAGTCGAGTTCTGTTGATTTACCATGTGGGGTTGCCGGGTTGGATGAGCTATCCATGGCTAATGCATGTCGTAAAATTAGTATTTTTGGTCTATGACATTTGGTTTCGATATATGTTTGTCACTCAAAATAAGCATCCCAGTCGCTTTGGAAGGACCAAAAATGACTTTCACAGTTAGAGTCAAATAAGAATGTGTGTTTATTAGATCTTATAAAATATATGGTTCTCAGTTTGTAACATCCCTAAATCCATGCCCATTTTTCTCCAAGCCCATTTCCATTTTGTGTGAAAAATTTCACATCGGAACTTTCTCCCAAATACCCTCCTTCCTTCCCCCTATATAAAGAAAAGAGGGGAGCTCTCAAATCCCCACACCAAAATAAGAGAGTCCGAGAGAGAGAGAGGGAGGTTGCCAAAGAGCCGACCACCCACCACCGGAGTTCGCCGGAAGTTCGCCGGAGCCCACCGGAGTTCGCCGGAAGTTCGTCGGAGTTGCCGGAGCCGCCGCCGCCGCCGATTTTCTCCGTCGTCTTCTCTATTTAGTCGCCTTCGTCAGATCTGCAAAAGGCAACGGTGAGGATTAGATCTAGGTTTTCCATACGTTGATTCATTCCTTTTTGGTATGTTGAGTCTATATCTGATTAGGCTAGGGCATGTTACGGAGTACGAACACGTTTTCTATGTGCATTTAGTTAGATCTGCATCTGGTTAACCAAATGAGTTAGGAAAGCATTAGATGAAGAACATGCATCCTTGATTGTTCACTCTGTTGTGTGATCAGTGTGTGTAGTGTAGTTAGAATGAGGTGATCGTCACCGGAGAAGGGAACGGTGGTACGATTATGTTTGTTGTGAGCCGAGACTTGCGGAAGAAGTCAGTTTGCATCGGGGTGGGTCTTCCCGGGCCCAGAGAAATATGGTCCAAAGTGGACTGGGCTATGAGATGCCGTGTAAATATGGTCCATGGTGGGCTTGGCTATCGAGATGTCGTTGAAGTTGGAGTTATTTCCTTGCGTGTAAATTGTTTGTGCGCTGGTAGAGCGTAATGTTTGAGCTTGGTTAGATTTATTCTTAGCGTATTTAAAAAGTAATGTTTGGATGTGTTGAAAGTGTAGGTTTAGTTCTCACTGGGTAATCCAAATTACTCATCTCTCTCTCTTCTTTTCAGGTGAGTCCGATGAGGACGAGTTTGAGTTGCTGGAAGAGTAGTTCCAGTGTGGTGTGCGGTTTTGGGAGTTCAAAAGTTCTCCTTTGGGTTTTATTGGCATTTTCTGTTATTTCATTTAAAGACAATTATTCGTTATTTGCTTCGGATTCATGTAAGATTTATGTTGGGTTTTTAAGACGATTATTTGGGATTTAATAAGAAGTATTATATAGAGCGTGGATATTGCGTAATGAGTTATTGTTGTTAGCCGACACGTCGTCTTTACGGAGATAAAGAGGCGGAGTCGAGGGTGGCATTGTCGATTCGTCTGGTCCATTCGGGAAGGCGGGGTCGGGGTGTTACACAGTTTTTGTTACTATGAAATGAATTAACATCTATGTTGAGTTTGTATGTTCAAAAAAAGAGAATAGTCAATAATTAAGCTCTTACTAATTTTTCTAGTCAACGTAACAATTGATGACGAGGATCATGTCCCAGCCTTTATTTGAGATTGCTGCGAACGACGTAGGAAAAGAGACCAACGGAGGTTTGAGCTAAGCCTCTTTAGTAAGAGCTTAATTATTGACTATTCTCTTTTTTAAATTGTATAGCGAAACTTATATATTGTAGCAAGAGAAGAAAAGGAAAACGCAAGCGATTGTGGGAGATGATATGTTGTGATCCACCATAACAGTTTTCCAAACGAAGCAAGCTAAAAAATTCAAAGTGGCTTATGATTATGATAATAATTAGCTGCTCAAGAAGAGAGTAGGCTTCTTACTCCAGCTACAGTCTAAGAGACAAATGGAGTCGACGAAAACGAATGGGCTATGAAGGTTTTACTTAGCATTTTATATATGCTTTTAGAGTTAGTCGTTTTATTTGTTGTGGTTGTTTTTCATTTATGAAGTATGGTTTTATGAGAAATTAAAACCCCTTATGTATAAGTCATAAACAATGATTAGCTATACTTAGGCCTTAAGTGGAGACGGCATGGGATGGACAAAAAAGTGCATGTGAGGCAGCCCGAATAATAACAAAATTATATGTATACCATGCATCACCATTCGAGGCATCATGAAGTTGAGATTTACTTAAATTATTATGCTTTATTTTTCTTAGTTCATGTAATTAAGTGATCATTGATGTTTCATGTGACAATATTTAAATTTGTTACTTCAATTCTATTTTTTTTTCTTTCTAACATCTATTTCATTAATTGGTGAAAGGAAAGTACAAAGTGTTCACAAGCCATTTAGGCGGAGAATGAAAAATAGAATACAAATATTCAGACTCATAAGCTTTCTTTGAAAGCAAATCCACTGCTTGGTTACGTCCCCTATTGACTTGATCCAACGAGCATTGTGGAAGGTTGACAATCTAATTCCTTAGCTCTAGATTGTCTCCTTGGAACCAAACACTCCAAACAAAAATCTAATTAAGCAACCTTTTAGTTCGTTTGAATTGAGTGTAAATTTCAACCCTCCAAACAAAGCATTTTAGTTAGTTCCAGTAGCAATAGTTATGATGTGAATGTTACTATAATTTGATGTTCTAATAAGAAATATTATGCATACAATGTTTGATAAGTAAATATTTTAATATAGTTTAAAATAAATCAAATTATAAATGATATTAATTTTTGTTTTTTCAACGATATTAATTAATAACAAAATATTGAAGAAAAAAACCACCGCGTAGCGCGGCTGATACCTAGATTGGTATTGATGAGGTGGACACCCTAAATTGAGAGAGAACTCTCGTATTATATAATAGATTTGGGCTTCTCCGATTTTTTTTTTTTTTTTTGGGTCAACAAGGAGTCATAGAGTTTTTATTTCTTAACAGTTTCAGAAGACTGAAAAGTCAGAGTTACTAAGCAGTAATATTATTTAAAAGTAAATTTTTTTTTTTTTTTTTTTTGTCAACAGCCTTGATACCTAACCCTATTCGGTGAACCAAATCGGGGGTATCGAGTTTACATAAGTAAAATATGATGGGTAGACTCGAGCACCTCGTGCTAACTTGTCTGCCACTGCGTTGCTCGTGCGTGGGATTTGTGTGATAGAGAAGTAGGTGAAAACCTCCTTGCTCCTCTTGAACTCATCCAACTCTAACGTAAATGCCGGCCACTCCTTCGGTGTAGACACCATCTTCACCAACTCTGAGCAGTCTGTAGCAAAGGCTATCGCCGTCTTGTGGTTTGCAATCATGCAATGCATCGCCCAGATGAGCGCTTCCAATTCCACGTGTAGCGGGGATAGGCTTCTTCGTAGATTACGGGACCCTATAATCTTTCCTTCAATTCTCTCCTGAAAACAAAACCATCCTAGACCAGAAAATTTATCTCCTTCCTTCCATGACCCGTCAATATAGCAAGTGAGGCCGTTATATTCATTTTGTGCATTTATTCCCGTATTGAGACCCTGTTGTTGGGTAGGTATGTCGGGTTCACTATTTTGTGCCGCTTCCCAAGTTGCTATTTCTGTTTCCGCAATCCTCAGAATCTCTTGTGGGTTTCTATCCACATTTGAGAACACCTTGTCATTCCTTGCTTTCCAAATGTTCCACACAATCCACGGAAACATTATATTCCTTTCCTCATCTGGAAGTCTCCAAAATAAATGATCAAAATTGGCGAAAACCGATGTCATCGGGAAAGCTCCCGGGGCCGATGGAATATGAGAGATTGTCCATGTTTGTAGTGCTGGTGGACATTCAAACAATACATGGTTAATCGTTTCCCCCTCCACTCCACACCTAGCACATTGTGTGTCACAATTTATTCCTCTAGCGCGTAGGTTCGCTGTGACCGACATACACCCCGAGATTGCTTGCCAAATAAAGTGTCGCAATTTCGGTGGGCAAGTCAATTTCCATGAGTGTGCCTGTAACTTCTTTATATCTGGACCGAAGAAGTAGTTGTCGCCGTTGTCTGTGATTTGTAGGCCAACCTGATATCCCGACTTTACCGTATATTTCCCTGATTTCGTATAGTGCCAACCAGGCGTATCTGGTCGATATATGCTACTGATGTGGATTCCGCGTATAAGTTCCACATCGGCCGGTTCGATGATTGCGTTTATCAAGTCCAGGTTCCACGTTTGTGTCGCTGGGTCAACCAAATGATTGACCTTGAGATTTGGGTAATAATTGTACCCTTTACATGTTGCTGACCTCGGGGGAGAGGATGGTATCCATGGGTCATTCCATACTGATATGGTGCCTCCTGAACCAACTCTTTTGATGAGCCCTTTTGTAACCAGAGGTCTAGCCGAAATAATACTCCTCCATCCAAAGGACGGGGAGTACGACTTAATAGGGTCTAAAGGGTTTGTATTGCGATAGTACCGCCCCTTAAAAACCCGAGCGAAAAGCGATTCTGGTTGTTCCATTAACCGCCATAGTTGTTTTGCTAGTAATGCTGTGTTGAATTCCTCTATTGATCGAAACCCGATTCCGCCGTCTAACTTATTCCGGCACATCTTCTTCCATGCCATCCAATGCATTCCTTTCTGTTAACCGTCTGAGCTCCACCAAAACCGCGCTGCCGCACTGGTTAGTTTTGCGGTAATGGACTTGGGTAACCGAAAACATGACATGACGAAAGTCGGCATAGCCGTGGCTACCGATTTAATTAGAACCTCTTTACCTCCTTTAGTCAGGAGTCTGGAAGTCCACCCATTGACTCTATCATTGTGTCTTTCGACAACAAAATTGAAAATCTTACTCTTTGCCCCTCCGAGACTTTCCGGCAGACCCAGATAAGTACCCATCCCTCCCATATTTTGGATTCCTAGCAATTGTTTTATCTCGTTCTGTACCGCTTCTGGAACCGTGTATCCGAAATTTAAAGAAGATTTTGAAAAATTAATTTGTTGCCCTGAGACCAACTCGTATTGCTTAAGTATATGTAATATAGTGTGGCACTCTTGTACCGTAGCCTTGCAGAAAAAAAGACTATCGTCCGCGAAGAGTAAGTGTGAGATCGCTGGACCTGCCCTCGCTACCTTTAGCCCCGAAAGCGATTTCTCCCTTTCTGCTTTCCGTATATTGGCTATCAAGACCTCCGTGCAGAGGATGAACAAATACGGAGATAATGGGTCGCCTTGCCGCAATCCTCTGAATGGCGTTATTTGTCCTTTGGGATTACCGTTAATGAGTACCTTATATTGTACCGATTGTATGCACCACATCATCCATGAAATCCACTTTTCCGCAAAACCAAATTTCCTCAATAGGTGTTCAATGAAAGTCCATTCAACTCGATCATATGCTTTGCTCATATCCGTCTTGATTGCCATGAACTTACTTTTGCAAGATTTATTGGTTCGTAGTCCGTGAAACATCTCCTGGGCAATCAAAATATTATCCGATATCAGTCGCCCTGATACGAAGGCTGATTGAGTCTCTGAAATCAGATCCGGTAGCAATATCTTTAACCTCTGGCACAACACTTTCGATATGATCTTATACCCCACATTACACAAACTTATAGGTCTTAATTCCGTCATACGAGTTGGTCTTCCCGTCTTTGGAATTAAACATATGTTAGTCATATTCAGCCTTTGATCAAAGGAACCCGTTTCCAGAAAACCGTTAACCTGTTCTACTACATCTGCCTTTATTATATGCCATGATCTTTGAAAAAATAAAGCCGTCATTCCGTCCGGGCCCGGAGCCTTCTCTGGATGCATCGTGAAAAGTGCTCTACGAACTTCCTCTTCCGTGGCCATTGCCGTGAGCATATCATTATTTTGTTCCGAGATTAATGCTGGGATCTCACTGAGGGCCTCCTCAAATTCCGTCGGTGAAGTGGATGTGAATAAATCCTCGAAATAGTTTACCGCTACTTGTTCCACATCTTTGTCCGAGGTAACCCAAGCTCCTGATGCATCGTGTAGTCCAGTAATCCGATTTCGCGCTCGTCTTTGCTTAACTTGCGCATGATAGAATTTTGTATTTCTGTCCCCCACCGTTGCCCATAATGTGCGACTTTTTTGTTGCCAAAATAACTCCTCATCTAAATAAGCCTCTTTCAGTTTCTTCGTAATATCCATCAATTCCTCGGGTGTACTATTATCATCATTCTTAACCTCCTCTAAAGCTTGTTGTAAATCTCTAATTTTCTCCTTGCCGTATGGTAAATTATTTTTCCGCCATTTTGATATTTCTCTCCGGCAATTCGTTATTTTTTCTATAAATGAGGATCCGGTGCCACCTGTGTTAATTTCCCAGCCCTTTGAAATTGTGTCCATAAGGCCGTCCCGTCCAATCCACCGTTTATCAAACCGAAAAAGTCCCCGTTTCCGCGGTATTTTATCCTCAATGGTGGCACCAATTGGCCTATGGTCCGACCCAATCATTGCCAAGTATTCGACATATGAATGTGAAAAAATTTCATGCCAATCCTCATTAGCTAAGGCCCTATCGAGACGGAACTGGACAACTTTCGAATTCCGTCTACCCCTCCAGGACATGATGTTTCCAAGACACTGAAATTCCAGAAAACCGCAATGTTGTATCATAAGATTGAAGGACATAAAGGAGGATGCATGTCGTAAATTTCCTCCTTGTTTTTCATTATTTCCCGTGATTTCATTTAAATCGCCAATTATAAACCAAGGGGCGTCTCGAGTTGTGCTTGTTCGGGTTAACCGTTCCCACACTTGATCTCGATTTTTCGGTATCGGATCACCGTAAATAAACGACAAGAAAACTTTTTTTCCTTGAATAGTTGCCTCAATATCAATTATTCGTTTACTTGAAAATAAAATAGTAACATCCAATGCATCATCATAATATAAAGCGAGTCCGCCGCTCGCACCGCACGGTTCGACCGTATATAATTTATTATAACCAAAATGTAATTGAAATTTTTGCATAAAAGAAAAATTTTGCTTAGTTTCTGAGAGAAATAAAAATTATGGCTTATGTTTCTTCCAAACCTCCCATAGATAACTTATTGTCCACCGATTACCAAGACCCTGACAATTCCAACTAAGGATCCGCATTATTCAAGGTTTGAGAAAGTCGAACCAGTTTTCGGGTTTGAGGTGCCCTTAGTCTCCCCTGGATCCTTGGGAGCATATACAAAGGCATCTTCATGTCTTGCATAGCCGAATTCATACTTTTTCCGATCAGTGTCCTGGAGTAGCCTTCAATCAAGCTCGAGTTATCAAAAAACGGCACCGTACTCTTCAGCCGTTTCACGGACATCTCCACTTTCTTTCCCGATCCATTGGTTTTGATTAGATTGGTCTGAGCCATTTTGGAGATAGTTTTAAACAACCAGATCAGTATGAAAACTGTCCTATAAGTTAGATAAAAGACTGAGTGATGCCAAACACATCTCGTCTTCTCCTTATTATACCCAGCAAACGAGATATTATGAATCTCGACCATGAAAATACCGTGGTAGTGAGCATGATATGATACGTGAAATAGTGCTTCTTTGAGTATAATTAAAAATGATAGAACCATTCCGGTTAACTCATTGCCGGTTAACTCATTTAGACCACATATACTAAACCATGGGCCATTCCAAATCATAAGAATTCTACTTAACCGCTCCCATCGTTGATCTCTCCGGATTGTCACAAGTAAAATTATTCATAAGAATTTATTCAAAGACAAAACCGGGTTAAGAAACCCGATTTTTTACAACATGAAATCCCATTCCAAGAATTAGCAGAGATAAAACAACAACAAAAGAAACAACAGAGCAATACAGAAGAGAGAAAAAAAAACACTGAGCTCTTCGTCTCTGGATCTAAGATCATTGTCCAGAGATTATTCATAAGAACAAAGCTTGAGGAATAAAAAGAGAAACAACAACAGATTTTTGAAATTACAGACTCAGCAAATCAGTCAGCATATCCCTCACTTCTTCAATAGATTCCTCGAGAAAATCCTCTTGCAATAAGGATTATTACGCAGAATCGAATGTGGTCTTATTACCTCCACAAGTGAAGCATGAAGTGGACCCTGTTCCAATATCCCCAACATCCTTAAATAGTCAAATCTCTCTCAGTTATATGTTAGTTATGACTAATTAGAATATGTTCAACAATTCCGGTTTTAACTGGTTTATTTTCTACTCGACTAACCGACTTTTGGGTACGTAAAGGTTGGTACCTTTGTGGCGGCAAGAGCGGCTTGGATGACGAAATTAGCGTAAGGGTCTTGAAGAAGCTGATCAAAGTGAGGAACAGAGACGAGCTCGCGCACGATCTGTGGACGACTCTCCGGACAATGCATGAGACATCGTTCCACCATGTGGCTACTGAATTTCTGCATGGAAAGCTGAACGTAATGCCCTTTTAACTGACTCAACATTATCGCTACCGCAGAAGGAATCCTCAGTTCTATAACGAATTGCACTGCGTAGTTCCTGCAAATTATTCATCTTTTTGTAAAAAAGATTCTTGATTTTGTGTGTGTGTGATAAAGACCCAAGTGTTCGATCAGTTTACCCAAATGGGTCTTGAGCAAGGAGGAGACTGTTTCTAGAGATTTCAGCGATCAGCTTCTCTCGTTGCTGTCTCATCGAATAAGCAATGCATTTTTGGAGCACACAGCAACCATGTCGGTGTGTTGCGATCTCCGTACAGAACTTTGTTGCCGCATCAAAGATAAACTGCGAAAAGACAAAAATTTAGATAATATGATCAAGAGTTAAGAGAGTGAAAGGAATGGGTTTGACCTTGTTATCTTCTGTGCCAAGGCACTGCAAGCAACGTTGGATCACATGGTTTCCATTTGAATCTTTGATCAAGTCGAGAAAACCAGGTCTCAGCGCCGATTTCACCAGAGAAATCTGTTTTCCGGTTCTGATTGATTCCACTAATCTCTGCACAACTCGAGTGCTACAAAACAGAGACAATCAAACACAAGCATTTATTATTGATATATCAAAAACATATGGATCAGAAGATATTATTTGTATACCCGTAAGCGTTGAGAGATATCCGGATGAGTTGACCAGGCTCAGCAGTTGCCACGAGCACGATCTGCGTCCTCTGTTCTTCGGTACAAACATCCAAGAGTTTCTGCATCAGGTAGTTCCCGAAAGGATCCATCATAAGCTCAACGACATGAGCAATAACTTGGTTGAATATGATCATGGCATCAAGAGTAGTTCCTTGATCGAAAATCCTCTGCAAGAATCGACATCCGTGTTGATCCTTAGCCATCAAGTATACATATCCCTGGATGTCACACATGTTAGGCAGAGATGTCTCTGTAGCATTCCCATGGTCAGGCATCAATGCTCGACTTCTCTGACTCTGATGATCCAATCCTTCCATGAAGAGACTCTCCTCAGAGATTCCTTTAGAAGCAGAACAAAAAGGAAGCTGAGTTCCTTGGCAGAAGAATGGCTGTTGTTGTGTGGGAGAGTACTCTCTGGTTCCGAGAATCTCCTGACCATTGATGTAACCACCGTTACTGCTTGAGTAGCTTGGCCATCCAATTTGCCGAGAATTGGCTACGGAATCTTGAATTTGATTCCCATACATGCTTCTCTTGAGTGGATCTCTGTAACGGAGTTTATCTTCTTCAACATCATCCTTGATTTTCATACGGTATAGATCTTCGGACAGGTCTAAACCATGATCACTCTTGTCGTGAAACAGTGAATCATGATAAGCGACAGGCGAAGCGTGGTTGTTCTTAGGGATAATCCCGTTAAACGGAGGAGAAGCGAACGGAGAAGAACTATCCTCGGAGGAAGAACAGAACCCGTTAGAGACGGAACTCGACAGAGAATAATCCGACGAGGAAGTGAACGAGAATCTGTTGCTGGGGGAGTAATCTCCATGTAACAAGTTTTGACGAGCAAGATTGATGTTCGGAGAATGCGACGGTGCTCGTAAAGGTGACGAAGAAACTAAAGCTTCTCCAAACTCACCCATCTTCATTATATACCTCTCTGATTCAAAAAACAAAACAAGAAAACAATTTGCATCAAAGAAACGGAGAAGATAAAAGAAATTATAAAACAGAATCTAAAGATCTTACATCAATAATTTTACAGTAAAATCCACTAAAATGAAAGGTTCAAAACAACACACTAGTTTTAAAGAGGAGATTAGAGAGAGAGAGAACTAGAGTAAGGGAGTGTGATTTTTTTTTCTGATATAACTCTGAAAAATATTAGTAATATATATTTTCTTCTTTTGTGTACGTTTTTTTCTCTAACAGTTTCGGATTATTTTTCAAAAAGAAATAAATAAGACAACGTAGATTTCTCCTTGATTTTCTATTTTTAAGTTATAATCGTTTTCTATTTTCTACGGATTTGATCTAAAGACTAAATCAACAATCATAGATTTAGACTAGATCTTTTATTAATTATTATCTTTAGGTTTTGAATCGGTAAAACTTTGTTAAGCTTTCTCTCAAGTTAAAACAATATTGCGTTTTTTTTTTGAAAAAAGTATTGAGTATTTTACTAGGGATAATTGGTGAAGTAACTAATTTTGGATAAATCACGAAGAATATAACCATTGATAAAAAAAATTAGGTAAGTAACCATGAATTTGATTTTCTGACCATTTTGGCCATGTGACTAAGCAGAACACTTGTCATGGGAGAGAGAAGAGCTTCGTGTATAAGTTTTAGGGGTGTAGCCTTTTATCCAGGAAGAAAAATAGTCTTACTATACTATTTATGCTAATACCACATATGTTTACCCCAATGATTTTGTTTTTTGCATAATTCGCATACTAGTAACTGGTTCAACTTTGTAGTAGTACCAAAAAAACACTGATTTTATTTCACATCTAACATGATTTGTATTTTGAAAAACAAACCCGAAGTTTTTTTTCATACGTCAATAACAGCACATGTAACGTAGGAAGTCTATTTTTTTCATTAACATAACAAGTCTATTTTTAAAAATCAAAGACATAACAAATCTACCAACTAAAAAATACAAACATTTCATACAAAATGAAAAAATAGTATAGAAGCATTCCTGCACTTTGCTCATCAATATATTAAACTATCATTTACAACATGTCAATACATTCGTCTCCAACTGAGAAACATAAACCTTCCATACTATTTTTTTGGCAGACCTTCTATACCAAAGGAAATGAAGCTCACGTGATACAAGAGCATCTAAGTGAAAGGTTCAAATGAAATATAGACATTTCATACCAAAAGGAAATGTATACATTACATAAATCTAGAGCTATGTACGGGAAGAATCCAATTGATACGAAACTTGAATCCAATGCATCGAAGCTAAGCACTAAATGATTTTCCTTAAAAAAAATAGACGTTCTATACACACATAGAAATTAGCAAATAGAAAATAACAAAATTTCATTTGAGAGAAGAGAAAATGACAAATCTTTGTGCACTTTGCTCATCCATATATATAAACCTTCCATACCAGGTCAGAAAAAATAGTACAAAAACATTTGATTCGTTCAAAGAAAATATAAACATTTCATAGCAAAGGAAAAGAGACTCAGATCGTCTCAAGAAAATATCAAAATAGTCTCAATTAGTCTCAACAAATAACAAATAGCAAAATAGTCTCAATAACAAAGGAAAATAGGCTCAACCAAATTGCAAAATTGAAAAAATAGACGTTCTATACACATATAAATTAGTTTCCAATATTGAAAACAAAAAATAGACGTTCTACACTAATAGACGTTCTATACAAATAGACGGTCTACACTAATAGACGTTCTATACAAATAGACGGTTTCTTCTCTTTCACAAGGCAACGAAGAAGACAACTAACCCAACATGTTTTTGTGTTAATGTGCCTCCTGGAGGTTTCATCGCCAAGAATCCACAAGTCGTTGCGTTACTCGACGTAAAAGCATTGAATCCACTAACACAAAGCTTTTCAATTCGCTCGAGAAAGAGTTCGCCGTTAACGGAAAAGCCGAGTCTAGTTGTCCCGGTGATGGAGCAGCTTTTGATTTCTTGGTTAGAGCGATGTACGGGAAGAATCCACTTAATACGGACCTTGGATCCGATGCACACCGAAACTAATCACTATATGGGTTTTTTTCAAAATAGACATTCTATACACACACGAAATTAGCATATAGAACATAGCAAAATTACATATATTTAACCATCATTTACAACACTACGAAATAGATTATATATATATATATACAACAAATAAAGTTCATAACCTCAATAAACAGACAACTGCTTAACATAACACATCTATATTTTTATCAAAATAAAAATAGAACTTCTATTTAACCAAAAAAATCAATATGAACCTGTAATGAACAGCTCTGTGTCAATGGGATACCATATGGCAGAGGATATGGCATATTTATGTCCATTTTCATGTTGCTTGTCGACAGTAAATATACACTTGTAAGGGTACCTGAAGGGAGTTGTGTTACTCGACGAAAGATTTCCAAAAAAATCCATGACAAGGAGTCAACTATCTGTGAGTGGGGAGTAAGGGTACCTAAAGGGAGTTAACGGAGCCACGATGAGGAGAAACCAAATCTTTTCGATTAGAGAGCTGGAGAGACAAAATCCGGCAGGATTTGAATTGATTGACGAAGGAATTAGAACGAATTCGAACAGTTTCTCTGCTTTTGATAGCCTCCCACATTCTCCTAGCATCTCGACTTCTGATTCTCCTGAAATCTACCAGGTTGTATATCCCAGTTCGAATCTCCGATCATATGAACCAGAGCAAATCGAAGACGGCGATGAGAGGATTCGAAGGGAAAGAGAAACGAGAAGAAAAAGAGACGTGAAGAAGAAGAGGATGATCTGATTTCCCGATCTCCCCCGTACGGGATGAATAGCGAGGGAGGGAGAGAGAGAGCGGGAGGAGAGAGAGAGGGAGAGAAAGAGAGGGAGCGTGTGAGGGAGAGAGAGGGAGATAGAAAAGGATAAAAATGTATTATTACATAATATACAGATAATATCGATCCACTTTTTTTTTTTTGGTTAGTTTCTTAATTTTAATTTTTTTGTTGGTTATTGAGTGCAATTTCCCATTTTACTAACGACCATATGAGATAAATCCCTAAATAAAGTACTATATGCTAACTATTAAATTAATATATGTAATGTATATATATATACTAGATTAGGTCATGCGTGATACGTAGATAAAAAAAATATTTACTTTAACCAAAAAAAAATTAAAATAATTAATAATATGCATAATTATGACTCATATAATTAAATCTTCAAATAAAAACTTTCATTTAGTTATTTGGATGTCACAATTAAGAAAATTCAAAATTGATTTATATATATATATATTATTTTTTTGATGCCTTTCGGCCCCCGGGAGTAATCCCAATCCCAAAGGCCCAGACTAATCTTCCGGGTGGGAGTGACACAGTCCACTTATAATGCCCAATTTGGCCAAGTGCTTGTCTTGGTAATTCTGCTCCCGCGGGGAATCGATCCCTAGCCTAGACCAACATGGCCGACACTCACCGCAAGAAGGGAACCACCCGACCACCAACAACTTGGTTATATATTACCCATAAACAATCTTTTCATTTCAAGAATTCAAGAACCAAAATTCAAATATTATATAACTTAAAAGTGAATGTTTTTATGTTATTAAGGAAAGAAAAATGAGAAGATATTGCATCTTTAAATGTGACTTGGTTTTCAAAAGCGCAAGCAATTGTGGAAGTTAACGAGAGGTCCATCGCATCTTACTCGTCCGATCCAACTTCTAGGAAACTACTCCTCTTTCCTATTTTTAGACCTAAAGCATCTTCTTTTTTCCAAAGTATCCACTCTTCTCTTCATTTTCCTAACAAACACAAACACTTTTTTCTCGCATTTTTTTTGTTTCTTTTGTCTAATACGATATTGCTTATATTAGCTGTAATTTTTTTTTTTTTTTGGGTCAAGATATTAGCTGTAATTTTTATGCAAAATAAATGAACATAACTTTTCATTTGAGTGTGCGTATAGCTACAACATTATTTTTAATCTAACAAAATCAAACCATATTGTTCAGCATCTTGATTTGCGTAGAATTTTAGGTAACGAACTATGGTACGAGCTAAATCGGAAGGTCAGAATTCACACCGGTGTCCTAGAATTACCTTTTTTGGGTTTAATATCATATTTGTAGGATAATCTAAAACAAGTAGATTCAAGCTCTAAATGAGTTTATTGAAACATAAAAACATATTATAAAATACATAGCTCATATGAGTTTTATTCTAGTTAATTAAAAGGAAAAAAGAAAGAAAGGCAATCTAGATTGTCACCAAGAACTAGTAAGATTTTGATTGATTCATACAAATATAAAGGAGTGAGAGTTGTTTTGAGTCAACTCTCTAGGCTACAAAACAAGTTCTCATAACATAGTTATATATATATAGTTGACAAACAAAAAAAACATATATATATATATATATATATATATATGAACCTATTTGCTAGGAAACCCTACTAAACTCATGGATTTGTTGACACTTCTTTGGGCTTATGGACATTGCATTGGGCATGTTCCTTGGATGCTCTAATAATACTATCTCTATAATATTATTTAAAAAGACATTTTTGAAAATGAACTTTGTTTTGTAAGTTATTACATGAAATACCATTACAAATAAAAAAGATAATTGAATTAGGAAATGATATAATTGTCTTTTAAAATTATTGATGAGAATATGAAAAATATTTATTTCCCATTAAAAAGGTTATTTACTATTTAGTTTCTTAATTATTATGATATTATTAAATAATAATCAACTAGGATTTAATCCGCGCTAATTATTGCGTGGAGTAATTTTTTAAAAAGAAATTGTTTTGCAATTTAAGAAAATTGCTTTTATCTGAATTTTAAAATATAGCTAACTAATGATTATAGCTAAATCTGTCAATTTATAATAATTTGTTTATTTAACCCATTTTGCAGTGAACTAAAATATTATTCGGGTTAACCCGCAAAAAATTATAATCTTGAAAACATAACTCTAATATGCACCGTTAAATGACTTTAGTTTTTGTGGTTAATCTCGAACTCTTTAAAAAAATAGTTTTCTTGTGTCTAACTTTTTTTAAAATTAGTAAAATATTTTTCAACTTTTGTTTTGATATATATTCAAATAAAATATAATAAATTATAGTGAAAAATATAGCAAGATTTTGAATAGATTTGTTTTTCTTTGAATATATATGAATTGATTATTATTTTAAAATATATAGTATTAAAAATAATTAAGAAATTAAATAATAAATAACCTCTTTAATGCAAAATATATACTTTTCATATTCTAATCAATAATTTTAAAAGACTATTATATTATTTCCTATTTCAATTATTTTTTGTTATTTGTAATGACATTTCATGTAATAACTTACAAAACAAAGTTTAAAAATGTATTCTTAAATAATATTATAGAGATTCATACATATGCATTAAAAATATATTCGAGATCTTGTAATATTTTTTAGTATGATTATTATATTTTATTTGAATATATATTAAAACAAAAGTTTGAAAAAATATTTTATTAATTTTATAAAAAGTTAGACACGAAAAAATTATTTTTTTAAGAATTTGTGGATTGACCACAAAAACCATAGTCATTAAGGGTACATATTAGAGTTATGTTTTCAAGATTATAGGTTTTTGCGGGTTAGCCCGAATAATATTTTAGTTCATTGCAAAACGGGTTAAGTAGATATGTTAGTCCATATTGACAGTTATATATATAATTATTAGTTAGACATATTAGAAAATTCAGATAAATTTATTTTTTTTTAAAAATTATTTCGCGCTATATAGCTAGCACGGGTTGAATCATAGTTAAGTATTATATGAACATGCTTTAGAAAAACTTTGTTGTCGTCAAGTTTTGTTTAATATCATATTATCAAGTATCATATTATTAAGTATCAGGTTTGAGAAAAACCTTGTTGCCATCAAGTTTTGGTTTTAAAATATTTGTTTTGAGTTGTCAATCACGTGTGTATGGTTACTTCAAATTGCAATATCAATACTTGAGACAGACTCATAACTTTTATGTCATATTTAAAGATAAAATAAACCTCGTCTTGCTGGAAACTACTCCCTCGGTTCTATATTAAGCGATGTTTTAGAAGTTTTTTTATTTGAGAACAAAAAAAAACCTCTAAAACATGTTTTATTACTTATCAAATTACTTTGTTTCCCTGGTTTTGGGCAGACCCGGAAAAATAAAACAATAGCTTTTGCCCCAAGCAACATCCTCTGTCCCGTAGCAGTACTGATATTCTCCGAACAGTTTAAGCTCGAACTTGTTAACTATTAAAGAAGATACCTTAGAAAGCCCTAACGGATAAAAACACAACTGGATAATATTAATAATTATCACCATAACCAAGTCACCAACGAAACTGCATAATACAAATCACACTCTGAGCTGAACTGTATGGGACACCACAAGAACAGACACCGATCAATCGCGGTTTTAAAGATGTTACCGGAAAAGAGAGTTTTAAACGAGGGCGATGCTTGTCTCGCCACCTGGCGGTTTACGGACACCGCCTAGATAGTCTCTGGACTCTACCTTCCCATCTGCGAATATATTGTTTCCTCCTATCTCCTTCAGCTTCGCTTGACTTAGATGCTTTTCAACAGAAGATGATGTGGCATCTCCCTTGAATACGTCGTTCCCCGAAAGTTCTGCGAATTTCTTGTCATAAATCTTCTTTGCTGTCTTCACGGAGGAGTCTTCTTCAGCAGACTGCAGAACACGTTCTCAGATTAGACTACATGGAGTATGAGTGCTTAAAGATGACAAGAAACACACGGAAGAGTCTTACTATCTGAGATTCAGCTCCGAGGTTAAAATTGTCCTTTAATGCCTGAGCTCGCGTTGTTCCAGATCGAGGTTTTATCTCAGGTGGTGGTGCAAAGATGTTCTGTCCACTGATCTCTTTGTATTTAGCATCAGAGAGCTGCTTCTTCAGATTTGAAGCTGATTCGTTCTCCATTGTCCCGCTGAGCTCTCGCTGTTTCGCAAACTCAGGTAAAGTAGTCGGCTTTTTAGGAGATAAGTCCGCCTCTTCACCAAATGATATATGGCTTATACCACTAAGTGTTTGCTGAAGGTTGATAAAGTGGTTTAGGATTATGACTAATACATTGCAGAACAATTTAAACATGAACTTAAAAAGTTGAAACCTGATATATCCGGCCACTTTGGGCAGTAGAGAGCTCTGATGCATCATCTTCTTCATTACGAGAAAAGATCCCACTGCCAGTTATCTCCTTCATTTTGTGTTCTGAGCAAGGTTTCCTGATGAATCATGGGTTAACATTTTCACAAGCTACACAATGCATCATCAAGAACCCTTAAAACAAGGCACACCCCAAGATTTCTCTGATCTATGGCTGCTAGTTTCTGAGGACTAATTCTCCATTGAAAAACGACACAAACAGAGTAATTATCCATATTTTATCGCCGAAATGTCAGAGATGAATTCAATTCAGCGTAGCAGAAACCAACAAATTCTAATGATCCGTATTTATTAAGACAAAATTGGAAACTTGAAATTCAAAGGAATCAAAAGAGAAACCATGGAAAATGAAACTGCGATAGAAGAGGTAAGTTTTCACCTTCTGTTCAAGCTCTCAACTTCTTCATCCGTCACTTGACCTCCAAACACCACTTTGCTAATTCCATCCGATGGCTACATCACAAATTTGAAACAAGAGAGAAGAAGAAAAAGTGGTAAGGATTTACGAAATTGCTCAAATCAAGTGAGAGAAAACTGAATGAATTTCCATGAAGCGGAACCGTGTACCTGGTGGGAACGAACGGCAGAGCGAGAAGCGGAGGAAGGAGAATCCGGCGGTGGAACCTCCGACCAAGTAAGCAGATCTGCGGTTGATGTGTGCGGCTTTCTCACCGGTGTGTTTCTCTCCATAACAATACAATCCCCTTTCTCTATCAGAAACAAAATCGAAGAAGAAGAAGAAGAGGAGAATATACTCTTTACTCTCTTTCTCAGTTTTTAACACCCTTCACCTTCTCTTTTACTCTCTACACCAGTGGTTATCCGTAGGGTGTCAATTAGGGCCAAAGCCCGAGGCCCGGTCCAATCCTGAAAAACAGCGGATTCGGACCTAGAAATATAAACCCGAAAAAAATCGGGCTTTTCGGGCTAGTGTGTTTTCGGGCTAAGCTCGAAAAGCCCGGAATTTTTTATTTTAATTAGTTAGATATTTTATTTAAACATTTATCTTTCTAAAAATAATAATTTGACATATTTTCTATACATTTCGTGATCCATGTACTATTATCATTCATCCATATTTACTTCATATTTTAAAAATCATTACCTATAAACTTTCAATGACATTTCTATATAATTTATACATGTCAAAACTTAATATTATTTTACTTTTTTTTTTATCTGTACCTCTTGATGGTGATGGGGATTTAGAAGACAATGAAGGAGATTCTAATCTAAACTCTACTACCTAGATTTGAAGTGTTTTGATTTTATGTTTTATTTGATAATACAATTTATTTGAATTTTATTTGTTTTTTTGTCAAACTTTTACTTTTAAATTTTAATTGGATTTGATATAATACATTTCAATTTAGATTTATTTTTATAAATATTTTGTTTTAATTATTCATCTGAGAATTGTGAATTTTGTGTTTGTAAATAAAAAAACGAAAAAGCCCGAAAAAGCCCGAAAAGCCCTAAAGCCCTGTCCGGGCTGGGCCGGGCTTTGGAATTTAGGCCCGATTTTTTTTCGGGCCGGGCCGGGCCGGGTTCAAATATATGCGGGCTTTACGGGTTTCGGGCCGAGCCGGGCCGGGCTAGCCCGATTGACATCCCTAGTTATCCGATCGTGTTTATTGACGCTTTTGCCCTTTCTCTTTGCACCTCTCACCGTCTCACCTCACGGTTAGACTGCAAAGCTTCTCGTCTCTTAAGAGTCGCGATTTACCAAGTGTGAGGCATACGAAAAAGTGGTAAAAACTTCATCAAACTTCAAAATCATACATCCATTTTTCTAACTAGATTAATTATTACTATAATGATTTTTCGCGTTTAGCAGAAATATTCAAATATTTATCGTGTGTATGGATTAGACAAGGCTTAGGCTTGGCAATGGGCATTCGGGTTTCAGATATTCAAATTTTAGAACTCTAGCATCCATTCATGTATTTTCTTTTTTGGATCGGGTTTGGTTCGATTCCGCCCGGATTCGAGTCGAGTTTCCGGTATTCGGAATTTATCCTAATTATCGAAAAAACTAAAAAAAATATTTAATTTAAATATGATTTGGTTAAATTTTACAAAAAATATTTAATGTTGACAAATATAATTAAATATTTTCAAATATTTCGAATATTTCAGTCTAAACATAACTAATATATTCAGTTTATACTTGTAATTTTTAGTATTTTGGTTATTTCAAAACTATAAATATATAATATTTTGAGATATATAATTGTATTTCGTATATTTCGGGTACCTATTTGAGTTTTGGTTCGGTTCGAATACCCAAAATATTTTATAAAAAAACCCATTCAGATATTTATAAATATTTGATTCGATTCGATACTTTTTAATTCGATTTTTCGATTTTGGGTATTTTGTCCAAACCTAAAATCATGGTATTGCGGTAGATAAAAAGGAAATGTGTTTGGGATAAAAAAAACAAAACAAAAAATAGTAATAACAAAGCACTAGAATTAAGGTCAATCATATTCTTTTCTCTGACACAACACCATGTGAAGCCATCAAAACTATTAAAGACTTTTTACCAACGTTTTTTTAAGCAGTGTGATCACGTGCTCCCACTTTTATTAGCACACACACACAAAATACAATTTGATTAAGAAGGTAATTTCAAATTCAAAAGCCGTGATTTTATCCTCTCAAATTTTTCATTAAACTGAATGATTATCCGTAATCTCTCATCCTGATTAATCGTAACCAAAATTAAATCGCCAAGGTAAAAAAATTGAACTCTTTTATTCCCTTAATTAATCGGTTAATCAAATATAAATAATAAGCCTTTTGCTAAGCCCAAGACTTTTTGCGATAAAAGGGCCTAAACCAATTTTATTGAGACTGTTGGACTTCAAAAGCCGTGATTTTATAATTTATAACCAAAGACCCAAAATGGCCACAAAATTCGATAATTTAAAAGAATATAAATTTGTTTCAAATTCCATCACGAATTTTGTGTGATTTCGCGAAGAAGCTTCTTCGTGCTCAATACGCAGCCACAGGGGTCTGGAAAATGCCGATGACGGTTATCTCCGGTAGATTTTCACCGGCGCTTCTCCCGATTGGCTTATCAATCTCGCGGGTGCTTTCCATCAAGTACGCAGGTCAAAGACGCGTTGTTTTCGTTTCCAGATCAGCTCACGCCTCTTCTGCTCCCGTCTCCGTCCAGACGAAGTCGAGTGTACGCTTTCGTTTCCTCTCCAACTCTCTCTCTCTACGCATTTGTAGGAATCAATTCGACTTGTGATGATACTCCAGACGGAATCAGAATTGAAATGTTTTGTTTTTTGGGACTTTGCTGTAAACTCTTTCCGAAACAGCGTGAGTGGGACTTGTTTGATGATCTCGATTCTCAGATGATGCGATTTGATTGGCGTGCAGGTTGATTCTGCTATCGAGAAAGAGAAAAACAGGGAAGAGAAGAACATTCTAGCTTGTCCCATCTGTTATAACTCCTTAGCATGGATTCGTCAACCTAATGGATTAGTGTGAGTCTCACTGATATTATCGTTTATCCAGAAATTTAGGGATTGGGAGATTAAGTGATTGCTCAATTTTCTTGTTAAAAAAGTTTTGTGTTTTATTGGCTACAGGGAATCTACTGCCTCTGGTACTCAATTACAATGCAATACCTGTAAAAGGAGTTACTCGGGTAATGAGACGCATCTTGATTTGGCTGTGGCTAGTGGAAGCAAGCAATACAGTGAACCAATGCCACTTTCAACCGAGTTATTCAGGTGGGTGATATGCCTTAATGGGCTCCTATTCAATGTTATGCTCTATCCAAATTGTATTCCAACCGAGATTCTTTGGCGTTGTTGATTTATAGGACTCCATTAGTCTCGTTCCTTTACGAGAGGGGTTGGCGTCAGAATTTCATATGGGGTGGTTTTCCAGGACCAGAGAAAGAGGTAAGATGGAAATACTGCTCTCTCCTTCTTTAAATGCTTCTTCGTTCGCTGCAATTACTCTATGTTATATGTTTTTCATTTAGCCATCTATAGCCAGAGCGAGTTGTGACACTGTTAGCATTGTGTTCCACAGTTTGAAATGGCTAAAGACTACCTGAAGCCTGTTTTGGGAGGCAATATCATTGACGCCAGTTGCGGAAGTGGGATGTTCTCGAGATTATTTGCTAGAAGCGAGCTGTTTTCTCTGGTGGTCGCCCTTGATTACTCGGAAAATATGTTGCGACAGTGCTACGAATTCTTAAATCAAAATGAAAACTTTACTAACAAAGAGTTTGCACTCTCACCTTTTTCTTCCAGTATTGTCTAAGATCTTGGGTAACCATACGTGTTGTTTTTGACTCCGCTGTGGCTTTTTCCAGGAAAGTTGTTCTGGTCCGAGCAGACATAGCTAGACTCCCTTTTCTTTCGGGTTCAGTTGACGCTGTCCATGCTGGTGCTGCGTTGCATTGCTGGCCTTCGCCATCATCAGCCGTAAACCGATTTTCTTAGTTCAATATTTAGCAAAAAACCACATATAATGTTTATGTTCTCTTTGGATCTTTAAGGTTGCGGAGATAAGCCGTGTTCTGAAACCTGGAGGAGTATTTGTTGCCACCACATTCATCTATGATGGCCCTTTCAGTTTTATCCCGTTCTTGAAGAATCTTCGTCAGGTGTGTATATATATGTTACTTCTAAGTCTTAAATACATTCAATTGCTGTCTTGCATTTACTTCTCGTTTGCTCGTGGTGTGGTCTGTGGCTGATTGTGCATTCTGATGATGCAAATGGTAGGAAATAATGAGATATTCAGGTGCTCACATCTTTTTGAGTGAACGTGAGCTTGAAGATCTCTGCAGAGCCTGTGGACTCGTTGGCTTCACTCGTGTGAGAAACGGGCTATTTATAATGCTCTCCGCCACAAAACCCAGCAGATAAGCTCACCCTCTTATGAAAAGCTTGGATTCTTGAAAATATACACAATTTGTCTGTTGTTGAAAATTTGGTATAAAGTTATGAAACATTATAACAACTCGATGGAGCATACATTGTAACCTATCTTGTAAAGCTTTTAGCAAATTTTCTTATCTACTAGCTTGTAAATTGGTTTTAACCTGGTTTGCAAAAGGGTCTTCTTGTGAAAACTCGATGTCTCTATTTGAACTTTCCGGAAGCAGCTCACGCATCTCGGAATCTATAAAAGCTTCCATCCGAGCACGATCTCTATCTAGAGGATAGGTACGGTAGAGAAAGGAATAGATGAAGCAGCAAGCCGCCATTGGGATTCCTATAGATGTATAAAGAGCTTTTGCCAGCGAGGCTGCATTCTCTCTATCTGTGGCTATCTCTGCTGACCTTGATGATCCTTCAGGGATTGGCTTATATCCATAAACATGCTGCGCCAGGATCCCAACAATAGGAGGAGCAAACGATGACAAGATTGACTCAAATGATTTGTCCAGTGCGTAGACACTCGTTCTTGATTTCTCTGGAACAATCTCTGCAAAGATCGGGCTGCGTTTGTTTCACCAAGGACAGCAAAAACAGTTACCGACAGAGGGTTAGAAGTAAATAGGCGTAGTGAAAAAGAGAGACTTTACTTGTTGGTAGCAGGAGCATTCCAAGAAACAAACAGTCCCAATAGAACTAAGATCAAACCATGGATTGCAGCTGTAGATGGGTCATCTGGTAAAACCAACAAGAGTATTGCAGCGAGCGGGATCGCTGATGCTGAACTGATCTGTGCGAGAATTATTCTTCCGGAATTAGGAAGACGAGTAGATAGAAAATCTCCCATTTTGCCTCCAAATAAGCCTCCAAGAGAAGATGCAGCCACGAAAAGACCCATCAAGAATGCAGTTTTCCCGTGTGAGAAACCGATGAGTTCCAACCACATGGGCGCAAAAGAAAGAGCAGACCAAGGAAACGACCCTGTCACTCCCTGAGCCACAATGATCTGAAAAGACCGAATCTTTATGACAGTATCAGCTTCCCGGACCAAATCCTTAACCTCTGAGCAAAAAGGTTTTCTCGAACCTCGTTGGTTGAGAACACTGACACCATCCTTCACAAAGTGTGGGTCATTGGCGAAAACTCGGACTAACACACCAACTATAACACTGATCACACCTACGATATGGAAGGCAACTCTCCAACCAGGTATGCCCATGAAAGTGAATGGAGCTATCAAAACAGAGCAAAGCCCGCCTAAGATCGAACCGAGGTTTGCTGTTAGTTGCAGCCATCCAAAAGCAGTGCCACGGTTAGCATCGTCCGTTGAGTCAGCAACAAGAGATTGAATTGCTGGGGCCACAAGGGCGAGGCCAATTCCATTCAGAGCTCTCGATGCTGCTATCTGCTCAATGGAGAGTTAGGATCAGAAATTGTCACAACGATCAGATCAAGAATCAAAGAGATTATGTATCACTAACACAAAACACAAAACTTAAAACCCAATACGCCAATTGTCTTCCGGAATCGGGAAACGAAAAAAACACAAAACCTGGAAGAAAGTGGAAGAGAAAGCGACGAGGAAAGTAGCAGCGGACCAGAGAAATGCACCGAGAGCAATAACGTGAGCTCGGTTATGTCGAATGGCCATGTAAGCTGCTAATGGATAGCAAACGGCTTGAACCATGGATCGCAACAGCGTCAACGACCCGAGCCCGGTTGGATCCGTGTGAAGAGCCGCACCGACCTCTTTGTATACACCTGGAAGCAGAGATTCGTCGGCTCTCTCCATTATTCCCGCAAGATTCACCAAAATCAGCGTCACCGTCTCCGCCTTCATTTTTTCCCGAATTCTCAAAAAAAGGTTTCGTCTTTTGAGGGGTTTTGATCGGTTTTTATTTTCTTCGAGTCTTCTTCATAGCTTGGGATGTGAATCATCAATGTTGACGGTGGGAAGTGTCAGCCAATCACAGTATACGTGGTCGCTAACGGTGGCGCGTGAGAATGGTCAAAGAATGTAATTAAATTTCCCGGTGATCGTGAAAGGGGTCCCATTGCTGACGTGTGTACGAGACTCGATCGTTTTTATATTTTCGTTAAAAAGGAAATCATTCTTTCTTTTGTTATTACACCGTTCGATTTGCAATTTGATAACAAGACGAATTTTGTGATACTGGCAATTTTTTACAATCATTTATGCTTTTCTTCCCAGAAGTTATAATGTATGGACATTCGGGTTCACGGTTTGGGTTCGGATCTGTTTTGGTATCTGAAGTTGGAGAGAATAAGACCTGAAAAAATTTCGGTTCGGATCGATTTTAGGATTTTAAATGAAACCGATATGAAACTGGCTGGGCATAAAAACCAGTTCTTTTTCTCCTTTTTCTTGGACGAAAAGCTATGATACAGTTTATGGTATCAATCTCTTCATACTTGGCTTGCGGAATAATTTTGGGCTTATGTGGACCCTAAATCGTATAATTGGTTTTTTCATAAGGACCGAACATGGGCCTAATCTACCACTTGTTGGTGTTTGAACAAGTCTTCTATTCCAAGTTCCAACGATTGAAATTCGTGAATAAGCAAACGGCCTGTGTTTACTTAAGAGTTTTGAGAATAGAGCTAAATCCCTGAGTGAAGAAATATCCAAAAAGAGTAAGTCTTCTACTTTTATCCTTTTTCCCTTCTAAGCCAAGCATATATTGTAGTCCCAATGTGCGCCTTTGGATCATGTGCCTTTATCTTTCATATATTTTCCCCTCAAATCAATACTTTATCTTATTGTTATATTTTGGAATTTTCAGACCAAATAGCAAATCAATTCTCAACATCGATCATTTAAAATTCGGAGTAGTATATAAAAAAAATAATATGTCAAATAAAAAAACGAATTGATCAACATGACGACGACTTCTAAATCATTGATTATCTACTCAATGTTTTACTTTTTCACTAACAAAAAAAAAAACTAAAATGATATCCAAGATGTTCCATTCCAAAATGAATTATATATAGACATTCACATCCCTCTTTTTTTTTATTAGCTTCTCCAATGCATGTATGAGTAAGAAATGATATCCAATTAAAATATTTTGGATATTTCACATTTTAAATCTTTAACCCAAAGCCACCTTTGGTATTAATTTTTTTCTTTTCCATTTATTATTTTTTTTCGTTTACAAGGTCCACACGCCATAGATCTAATCATAATGTTTACCATCTTTAACATTACTTGACCATGATTTGGTATTATAGTGTACAAATCCCTGATACGAAGAAAAAACCATGTGTAATAGTTTTAATTAAGAGGAATTTGAAAAAAAAAACTTTAAAAGAAGATTTTATTACCTGAAACTATGATAACTAGTTGGATTAAGAAATCGTAGATGTATTCCTTATCAAAGTTATTAGTGAGATTGGTTTGTTAGATTAGTTTATATACAAGTATATAGGTGTGTAACTAACACTCTAACAAACCAATATCACTAATAATTAAAACTTGTAATGATCAAGGGGTTGCATATAAAAGAATTTATGCACTTTGAGTACAGTAGAGGTTTATCGAGTGACTTTACTTACTATATATTCTTCTTTTTTTGGTTAAGCACTTTATTATATATCTTCCTTTAGGTATATATATATATCGATATTCTTATTTTCGTCTTTAGTGCATACTATTACTAGCTATACAAAATATAACTCACACTATATATAATATACTTGAGTGAGAAAAAAAAAAAAAACTATGTCATGCTTGAATCGAACCAAGGGCCATGTGTTCCATGCCTACCAAATTGGTAGTACATATCGTGGGTCAATCAGACTTATTGATATATCTAATCCAGTAATATATAACGTTGAAAAAGGAGAAACATCAACTAATAGAAATAGAAGCTTTTATCAATTTCCGAAAAATGTTACAATATATATGATTGTATGCATATATTCTATCTTAACATTACTAAAACAATAGCAATACTGCCGTCAAAACAAAAAAAAAACAATAGCTAAAAGCTTGTACTATAAAAATTGACTACCTTTTTGTTATCTGTGAAATTAGTAATCACTAGGGATTGACCCCCGTGCTTCGTGCGGGCTTATTTTACATTCATGTTTTATAAATTTGTTTATATGCTATTTTTTAAGAAACAATTTTTTTTTAATTTCAAATTTTAGTTTAATAGTCGGTTTATAGTTGCATTGTGTGTATCTGTGTGTGTTTTGTTATTTCTCCTTATTAGTATTTGTATATAACAACGATTTTCTCTTAATTATGATGTTAACTTATGTTGAAATATTGTTTCTTTTTTCATGTGTTTATATGTTGTATTTGACTACTGTGTGATTCTAATTACAGTTTTATATTATTTTTTTTGCAACACCATTTCAAATCTTTCATAAATTACATATTTAGTTGAACGTATAATATTACATTTTTGTTCAATCTATAGTTTATACTGATGCCAATTATAACGTCATCAATCCGTCTACACATTAACTAAACAAACCACTTATATTTTATTATAAATGATTTTAGTACATATTTGAGAGTTTGAAATTATCTCTTTATGTACGTCCTCAAAACTAAAGTTCAGAATCTCCCATTTAAGATTCTCAATATTGGGAGAACATGTTCTTTTCAAAACAGTCGAATTCAAAATCATCATTGATAAGATAAATAAAAACCCTAAAGAATCAACCTAATACAAATTAGCAAAAAAGATTGAGACAAATTAACAAATTAGTAAAATTCACGTAAACAAACAAATATCCAATACAATACCACACGTAAAGATTTTGGATTTTTAAGATTTGACACAGCTTTCAATTATTGAAAGTTACGTGACACATTTTTGTTTAATTAGTAAGATTTTTAAATAGGTGAGGTCCATTAATTGAGGAGTTTAGTGCTGATATGGACAGTTTAGAATGAGATAAAACTCTCTTATTATAGTATAGATTTATTAGAATAGGTTAGGTTTTTCTGTAACCGAATTTTTAATATCAAAGTTTAGACTAGTCGTATGGTCCATATACATCAACATAGTGATGAATAGTATGTTTGTTCTTAGAGGTAGGTATGACTAAAATGGAACCGTAACCGTAACTGTGCAAGACGGTTAAAACCGTAAACGTCAACCGTAAAAATATAATATATTAGTTATGATTAAAAAAAATATTAACTATATATAATTGTTAATTAACCGTAACCGTCTCAAAATCGTTTGTCAACCACAAGGTTAAAACCTTAAAATATTAACCGTAACCGTTTTAAAAATAAAATTATATATACTAATAATTATAATTAGTTCTGTAAAATTAAATGACATAGAAAAATTATGTATAATCAATTTACCAATAGCAAATGCAAATCTAAAAAAAAATATTAATGAAAGCTTAAACGTGCTAAACTAATTAATATTTTTTCTAACAAATATAAAGAACATTTTAACAAATAAGTTTTATAATGAAATAAATAAAATTAAAGAAAGAAAAAACAAATTGTGGAGTCGTGGACGAGGTGGAATGAAATTTGCCAACGGACCAAAAAACAAAAAACTTACAACTAAAGCTTCGAATGGTGACAGCGGTTTGAGCGGTGCGGAACATGCGGTTTAGGAGGTGCGGTGCGGTTTTACTGCGGTGCAGTTGGAAGAAACGCATCATGCGGAACAAGTGCGGTTGCTGCGGAACAAGCGGTGCAAGACAATATATGAAAGGTGAAAAAAACAACATGTGGTGCAGTTCAAATGTGTGAATGTTGAAAATATAAAAAGCGGTGCGGAATATATATTTTAGATAAATATTTTATAAATTAAAATTAATTATTTGTCAATGATCAAGTCTTTTTTATTAATTAATTACGAACTATAAATAAATAATTATTAAAATTTTAATAAATTTATTTGGTATTTTACAATAATATATTTATTGCTAAAATGAAATTAAAAAATATATCCCCAAAATACCAAGTAAAATAATATAATACAATATAATATAATCGAATTATTTTTAAAGTTAAAGTTTGAATTTATAAATATAACAAACTATATTTGTTGTTAAGAAATACATAAAATTCAAAATATCAAGTATAATACAACACACACAAAATTAAACACAAAATATCAAGTAAAAGTGAAAAAATCAGTAAGAAATTTAAAAAGTGGTTCACATGCTGACGAAATGTTAAAACCACACCATATTTGTGGTGTTTCAACTGTAGCAAACGGTTCTTCATAATTCGTTTTTCATATGTTCCGCCTGCGGTCTAATATTTTTTTAAAAATATTTTAATTGATGAATAACGCACCACAAATAACATGTTTAATTTTTGTTGAATGGAAACGTAAAAGCGGTCCAAGCAAGATCTGCACCTAACATCGCTTCCCATTCAAGGCCTAAGTCAACTAACTAGTCTAACTTAATGAGATATATTTTAAATTCAAAATTTTAAAGAAAATTGAAGATAAGCTCGCTAAGAAAATAAGAAAATTGAAGATAAGCTATTGATGGTAAAAGATATATGTTGAATTATCGACTACAACAAAATTTTGGAGGCAAACAATTTTTTTGGAGAAATGTTTTTTTTCAAATTTAAAATTTACATATATAAAAAAACTAATAGAGCTAAATTTCATAATGAAGCTAAATAAAAAAAATTCAAACGTGTTTTAAGATGATAAAACATAGTGGTCATCATCAAAATAGATAATCTTTATTTTTAATTATTTTACTTTATAAAAATATATAATTATAAATCGTGATATTAACCGTTTATTTTCATCAAAAAAAACCGTAACTGTGTCTAATCGTAACCGTATTAAGCGGATCCGTATTTAACCATAACTGTTTTAGCTGTATATTAAATGGTTAAAGTTAAAATTAAAAAAAAATCTAATAGTGGTTAAAAAACATTAATCGCATTAATCGTAACCGCTGTGCCTACTTAGAGGAAATATAGATTTTGAAAATAAATTATTATATTTCATTTATAAATTATATAGGCGTTGGTTTTTGACTACTTTCCGGTATTTTGGTTGAAATATTATGAAAAAGAGAGATTTAAAAGAATCTATTTACGTGGCTTGTTTTGGGTTTATTATAACTTTCTTCATATAACTTTACCCTTAATTGTTTTTATATACTAACTTTCTCTTCATGTAGCACGAGTTTTCTAAGTTGTCGGCAGGCAAAACTGCAACAGCACATCCATTTTTAGAAAAGAAAAAAAAAACAAAAATACTAAAATAAATATATGGCGCTTTTTTAACTTTGATGCGGGTTGCTTCATCAGATATGTGGACAAGACCACAATCAAGTATGTTTAAGTGTAACTTTGATGCGGGTTTCAATCACACAACTACCCTATCTTCTGCGGGTTGGATTGTTCGTGATGATCATGGAATAGCAAAGTATTGGGGCTTATCTTTTTTTGGAAGCGCTATGTCTGCTCTTGAAACTGAAGGTAAAGCTCTACTTTCAGCCATTCAAAACACATATATGATGGGTTTTCGGAAGGTTATTTTCGAAGGGAACAGCTTAAATCTCATCAGTAATCTGAACGGCAAAGGCAAGGATTATGAAATCCATAATCTCTACATGGATGTACTAGCTTGGGCAAAAAAGTTCAACAAAATATCTTTCCAATATGTTCGTCGTCTTGGCAACGAACCGGCCCATCATTTGGCAAAAACTACCTCTTTTGATTTTCCGTTTCATGCTAGTTGCTTGAATCCTCCTATGTGGTTAACTCCTCTCCTTCATAAAGACTATGTATCTTCAAGTTTAAATTAATGAAGTTTCAGTTTCGTCGAAAAATAAAAAAAAAAGAACCAACAAACGAAACTATAACACACTAATTTGCTGACAATGTATCTTATCTGAAAACTTCTATCATGGATATTGAAATCTTTTAGGATTTTCAAACAAAATGTAAATACAAATATACAAGAAGCTTTAATTTTTGCACTAGCTTTTCTTTAGAGATGAAATTTTAGTCAAATCTATAAAAAGTTGGAGGTAACATTGTTGGTGGGAGGACAAAATTGAAGAAAAAGCGGTCAAAGCCAAATCAAAAAATACAACAAACAAAGAATTTTAACAAAAATAAAATAACAAAGAAAGCTGCCGTATGAGACAGAAGGTCCCGGACAAAGCCGGCACCGACTCCCACGAACGCACACAACGGCACCGTATAACTCACATCGTGTTAAAAAATGAAATCCGTTAAAAAAAATTGTTACATCATTATCATAATAAACTAGTTAAGGGCCCGCACCGTGTGCGGGCTACAAACATTTAATAAATAGGACATTAAAATCAAAAAAATACTTTTATATAATATGTTATTTTTGCTTTTTTATTGATTTATACTAAACCGAAAATTTGATTGGATCTATCGCCAAAGAGGAAATCTAAAATCGATATTAGTTCATAGATAATTTGTGCAATCTATTTAAAACATTCATCAATGTTTTTCGATGTCTAAATTATTAATTTAAAATTTTAATGAAAACCTAATCCATAATTCTATCCCCAATTACTCCTTATACAATTGCAAAATAAATTTCCCTGCTCCCCGTGTCTCATGTATCATGTGAATCAAGCAATGAATAAATATTTTTATAATTATAAAATTTGTATAGTTAAGCAAAACTTAATATCAAACACAAAATGTAGTTGCACTCGAAACAAAAGAAATAGTTAAATTTTTCATATGTATGTTTAGGCATGTTCATTTCGGGAATTTGGACAGAATATCGCGGAAAAGGGATAGGAATAGGTAATTCGAGTATTGAAAAACATTACCTAGTTCTGATGTAACTCTGAAAATTAAAACCTAAAGTTGTCCATGAGAGAAGACTTCTTGGTCACTACAACCCCACCTTTTCTAAGGTTTTTCCTTGGCTTTAATTTTTTTTTCCATGTAATCACTCTAACCTCGAGAACATGATTGGCCAACTGAGTTAGTATCAATCGTGTGCCATTGCACAATCCACCTTTCAAATAAATGTTCATAAGAAGCATAATTGGAGCACCAACTTTTGAAACCAATTTAGGGTTAGACAAACCAAATTTTTTGATCCTATTCAAGAACTCCTAGGTGGTAACCATGTCATATGCATAACTTGTGTCAGAAATCTTGATACTATCGGCTAGGCCTGTTCATTTTGGGACGGGTTTCCCGTCACAAATTTCTCGTCATATTTCCAATTCCATTTAAATAATTTCATGTCTCAGACTATTTTTTTTTT
>PKML01014553.1:59779-100983 GCA_002933935.1 Eutrema yunnanense
AATACAAAAAAAAAAAAAAAAAAAAAAAAACTCGAAATCTTTAGTTGGGCAATAATAACATAGACCGAGTTTTATGCTCTATCGTTATCGTTTATGTTGGAATTTTCATTGTATTAATCATTACCGTAAATGTCGACAAATAATGATAACAAAAATAATATAAATCTTTTACTAGGCTCCAAATATATTTGAACAATCTACTGCATTTTTCGTCTTTATCAATTAAGACAATAAACAATCAACGATGGGGTCAGCCCAATATATATATATATATATATATATTTTTGTTGTGTGCTAAAAAGATTATTTCAATACACAATTTAGAATCAAGAATGTCTTAAAGAATCGACCCCATTAAATCTAATTTTTGGATTATAGAAAACAAAAGCAAGATTTTTGTGTTAGAGGAAAAGGCAGACAAATAAAAAAAAAAAGTTGGTTTCTTGCAAAGTACTCAACAGTAACTCTTTTGTTAGACTTGTATATAAATACATTAAACAGCTTTCATCTTCAACTCAGAAAACTTCTTACTCCTCTGTTTCATCGAACTCTTCACAGTGCTTTATCTTCTGCAAAGATTTCAAGTTTTTATTCTTCTTAGAATGGCGAAATCGAAGAAAATCTCAACGGGTCTGGGTTGTGAGAGTCTCCTTGGGTGTATTTTCCAGAGCTGGAGCCCTCGCCGGCGAAAACAATCTTTACCGGAAAAAGATCACAAGGCAAAGGATTACTTGCCTCCCAAGTCAACCACCATTCCGAACCCTAAAATCCTCCCGAGAGAATCAACCGATTCTTCTTCTCAACCAAAGAAACCAGATCCACAGAAACCCCAACAAAAGACGAAATCCGACGAAAGCGACCCGAGAAAATCATCAGATTCAGCCAGAAAATCGATTTCGTCGGCGGCGTCGTCGAGAACAGAGAGCAAGAGGTTTTCAGTTAACGGCGTGATGGGAAACATCATCGTTAGACCACAGCCTGCCGCTGACGTGGCACAAACGAGAAGTAGGTGGGAGGGCAAAACGGTAAACTACAGACTCGATCCGGAGGCTCTGAAGAGAATGGGAAACGAAGAGTATTGTCGTGGGAGGTTTGGAGAAGCTCTTGTGTTTTACGACAGAGCCATTTCAGCTGACCCTAAAACGCCGACGTATTGGTCTAACAAATCCGCCGCTTTGATCAGTCTCGGTCGCCTTCTTGAAGCTTCAGATGCTTGCGAGGAAGCGTTAAGACTAAACCCGACTTACGAGAGAGCTCATCAGAGACTCGCTTCCCTCCAACTCAGGTAGAGTCTTAGCTTCCTCTCTGTTTTCTTTTCTTAATTCCCCAATTGCAATTGGTGCGTTTAGTCAGAGTCGGCCCTGAGTTTTATAAAGCCGTAAGCTAAAAAAAAATTTTGGGCCATTTTACAATATTAAGTTTCGAACTTATGACTTTCTGAAAAAACTTTTATAATTTTACCACTAAACTAAAGAGTTTTTTGAAATTTAAAGGCTAATTTTATTTTATGAAAATGAGGGCCGCGAGCCCATGTTTGCTGGGTTCATGGCCGGCTCTGCGTTTAGTTCTAACCTTATTAACTTATATGGTCCTAAATAATAATTATTTTTTAACAGATTGGGTGAGGTTGAAAAAGCTTTGTGTCACTATAAGCAAGCTGGAAAATATACAGAGACAAAACATATAGAACAAGTTGAAGATGTTATAAAATGCTTAAGGAGGTGCGATGAAGCTCGAAGATCAAAGGAATGGAACGTTGTGTTGAAGGAGACTTGTTTTGCGATATCATATGGAGCTGATTCTTCTCCTCGGGTTAGCTTTTCTTTCTTGCATTAATTCTCAGACCATAACTTAATGTTTCTATGTACTAACAAGGAGCCAAAAGTTGTTTTCAACCAGTTGTGTTTTGGTAGTTGCTCTTGTTTTGCCTAACTAAATCCATAAATTTCAATCTCATAAGGTCTATGCGCTCCAAACCGAAGCCTTATTGCATCTACAACGACACGAGGAAGCCAACAGCGTGTACCAGAAAGGAACAAAACACTTCGATATCGATTGTTTCATAAAGATTTTTGGTCTTTCCATCACTTCTTACCACTTAATGGTCGGAGCTCAGGTTTACATTGCAGCAGGAAGGTCAGAATTGTACTATCACCGGATGCCTTTCGGTATACTTCTTTTCTTTTTTTTTACAAAGAGAACAACGCGCCGTTTAGTCTACAAAACACTTGCCGTTTTGTCTCTTGATGGTTTTCAACTTCTAAAACGCGAGGAGACTCTCTGTGTTGTCTTCTTTCATGAACAGATTTGAAGATGCAGTAACGGCGTCAAGGCAAGCGGCAAGACTGGATCCGAGCAACGAAGAAGTAAACGCGGTGGGTAGAAAGGCGAGAGCGGTTGCTGCAGCGAGGCTCAGCGGAAATTTGCTCTTCAGTGCTTCGAAATTCGAAGTGGCTTGCGTGGTTTACACGGAAGGACTCGAGAAAGATCCCTATAATGCCCTCTTGCTCTGTAACAGAGCTGCCTCTAGATTCAAGCTTGGTCTGTTCGAGAAAGCCATCGAAGATTGCACATTGGCTCTCAATCTCCAGCCTTCGTACCGGAAGGCGAGGCGGCGCAGGGCCGATTCTAATGCCAAGGTATTCAAAATCTCAATTTAAGAACCGGTATACACCGGCCCGAACTATGACTCCTAATGAAAATGGTATTGGTATTTTTAAAAAATTTAAATTAATGTTTGTTTGGTTTATTCTTAGCTGGAGAAATGGCAACACGCGATTCAAGATTATGAGTTGTTGATGATGGAGACACCTGGAGACGAGGAGACTAGAAGAGCCTTGGCTGAGGCAAATGTCCGGTTTAAGAAACAGACCGGTGGAGATTTCCGGTTTAAAGGAATCGGCTCGGATTTAGTTGTGGTAAATTGAAATGGGAGGAGTCGAGGAGATTTGGGTTTGAGTAAGCCGTATTGTATAGTATTAAGAGATTTTTTTTTAATGATTCGATTGTGTCTGCTTGTTTGTTTGCCTTGTTTTGCTAAATTAGGTCTCAGTTTTATTTGATAATATTCTTATTTTAGTGGGGCTTTTTTGTGTTCTTACCATCAATTTTTTTGTATCAAAACTGATATACTAAAACCTCATATCATGAGGGAAAGATCTTATATAATTTCTCTTTTTAAAGCCTCTGGTAGCCTCTGGTTCTAGACTAGAAACGTCATATCTCATGTCAATGCCTTGCCTCCAGCTGGAGGGCTTACGGGTTTGTGGGCCCAGTTGAAAAAGGCATTTACTCGAAAACTAGGGACGCCAATTAGGGCTAAAACATCAAGCCCAATATGGTCCAATCTTGAAAATTATCAAGTTCGGACCTAGAAATATAAGCCCAAAAAATATCAGGTTTTTCGGGCTAGTGTGTTTTTTTTGGTTTAGTCCGACCGGACTCGGACTACAAAAGGCCTGAAACTTTATATTTTAATTAGTTAGAGATTTTATTTAAAAAAATATCTTTCTAAACATAATAATTTGGCATATTTTCTATATATTTTTCCGTTGATCAAAACCCTAATTTGCTGATTGTGTGCTTTACTATAAATCCCAAAAACAAAACTGTTTTCAATATCGAGCCGCACGCTTATTAAATTTGGGTTCGCTTATCATATTTCAAAGCGTATGAAAAACACACCATTATGGAAGAATGAAAGTCTAAATTGACTATATACTTAGGTTGGAACTGGCTTTTAATGAAGACATGGATGTTTTAGAATGGTGAAAGTGTCAGTCACACCGTTATGGTGAGTTAGCTCGTATGGCATGTGATGTTCTAAGCATTACGATAACTACAGTGGCATCATAGTCTACATTTAGTATTGGTGTGAATGTCTTGAATAAATATAGAAATTGTCTTCTACCAAGAAACGTTGAAACATTGATTTGTACACGCACCTTGTTGGATTAGTTTACATTTCGTGATCCAGGTACCATTATCATTCATCCATATTTACTTCATATTTTTAAAATCATTATCTATAGACTTTCAATGAAATTTCTATATGATTTATACATGTCAAAGCTTAATATTATTTTACTTTTTTTTATTTGTAGCTCTTGATGGTGATGAGGATTTAAAAGACGATGAAGGAGATTCTAATCTAGACTCTACTATCTAGATTTTAAGTGTTTTGATTTTATGTTTTATTTGGTAATACAATTTATTTGATTATTTTTTTGTCAAACTTTTGCTTTTAAATTTAATTAGATTTGATATATTACATTTCAATTTAGATTTATTTAGATAAATATTTTGTTTTAATTATTTTTCATTTGAGATTTATGAATTTGTGTGTTCCCGAAAAAGCCCGAAAAGCCCTAGAGTCATGTCCAGATCGAGTCGGGCTTTAAAATATAAGCTCAGATTTTTTTTGAGCCGGACTGGACCGGACTCAAATATATACGGGATTTATGGGTTTAAGACTGGGCCGGGCCGAACCAGCCCGATTGACCTATCGAAAATCTATGCGTGATCTAGATGTTTTAAAACCAACCATGTGTAATAAAAGTGATCGGAAATTAGACAAGCCATCTAATCAAATATTTCACTATTACTTCAAGTTTATCATAAAAAATGTTATAGATTATTCTCCAATAACATATTTTTGTAAAATTGTTCGTCTAATTTTCCAATAGATTTAGGGGTGAAAATGAATCGTACTATATCGTAAGAAGAAGATGATGAAAGAGAGTTTGTTTATAGACAATTTGACAATGATCATAGGTTTGTTCCTTGAGGTCTTTCCTCTACTCTGTCTTCTACTGATCGTGATGCGCTTCTTCATAAAATTGAGGGAACTCACACATTGTTGGCTGATGTTATTATCAGGAAGAATTAAAAGAAAACTAATTTGTGTGTTAATTTTTTTTTTCTTCGTTTTAATGTAAATTTATACCAAAAATGTAAATGTTTACAATATAAACTAACCTATTAGCTCCCTCAAGGGCATATACAAAAGTGGAAATCATTACGTCTGTTACAATGATGCCAAAAACAAACCAAAATAACATTCAAAGAGAGAGGGATAGGCAATCGGGTCTTTCGACGAGAAAGAAATTAGTTGATTCCTCATGGTATTGTAAGTAGTTTCAAAACAAGTAGATGTTTATCCTCAAAAGAACTCTAATGATAAACTAAGCAAAGATAAAATTAAATAGCTCACTGAAACGCTTTATTGTAACACGAAATTAAAAAGAATGAAAAGATTTAGGTTGTCACTAAAAACACAAATAGTTTAAGATTCATTTCATGAAATTAGAAGAGATCTTGCACAAATTGCAACCCTTAAAGTTACACTGAAAGTTCTCATAAGAGACATATTTATAATACTATACTTGCAAAACCCTAAACACATAATCTTTCTACATCATGTTGGGTTTGTAATTGGGCTTGTGTTTATAGGTATGATCGATTGTTGCTTTGATAGAGATTGTTGATGAAGCGGTTAAGCGGAAGATTCGAGCATTGTGTTCTCTCCAAATCCAATAAGTGAGAACTTGGAGGAGGAGCTTAACCAGAGTTGGAGAAGCATTCGTAGATGGAGGACGATTATGGATCCATTCTGAGTTAAGGTGCAGGTCTAGAGGAGGATTTGGCCAAATCCTTGCTGCGAGAGAGGTCCACAAGGAGCAAGTATACTCACATTGAAAAAAGAGGTGGATGTGTGACTCTGATATTAAGGATAATCATCTATTAAGATCCCTATGATTACTCCTACAATTATTCTCTATGATTCTCTCATTTATTATATGATTTTGTAGCTCTATTATATATAGTTTGTAATTCTCATCATATGAAATAATACAACACAATACAATATTCCTAATATTCTCTATATGGTATCAGAGCAGGTAATTTGTGTGAGTTTTGATCCACCGATCAAACTCAATCCATGATCCTATTGTTTTTTCAAAACATGTGTTTCTTCATTTTCTTTTTGATCTTTGTGCACCTCCTTTTTCAGTTTCTAAGCTATCGAGTTTCGTTCATCGTTTTTTCTTTTTCTTCTAAGCCAAAGTGCTTCCATTATTAAAGTCTATCATGGACCTCTGAATCTGAGCCACAATGATCTAATGATCGGCTCCGTTTTTGTATTTGTTTTTTTTTGTTTTCTTTGTTTTTGAGCCAAATTGATAATTTGTTTAAGTCGATAATGATTTCTCCTAAGCTATATGCTTTCTTCAGCCTCCACATACTCCACATACAAGTTTTTTGAGGTGTTCCCATCACGGTAAATCCGTCCAACCGCATGGTTCAAGCGCAATGCTTCTTCTTCCTTCTTTATCAAATTTATCGAAGATTCAATCTCAAACCATTGTTTCCGTCTTCACTTCATCTCCGTCTTGAGCTTGAGGAGGCGTATTAAGGATAATCATCTATCAAGATCCCTATGATTACTCCTACAATTATTCTCTATGATTCTCTCATTTATTATATGATTTTGTAGCTCTATTATATATAGTTTGTAATTCTCATCATATGAAATAATACAACACAATACAATATTCCTAATATTCTCTATATCTGATCCGTTAGTGCAAAAAACACAGTCTCATGGTACCGACATTCCCCAAGCTCTTAACCGATCCCTTGTTGGAAGCCGAGAAAGGATTGCAAGCCAAAGATTGAAGGAGTATCGCGGGACAACTTCTTTAAACCACACCATTTTTTCTCAAGGGACTGGTGGCGATAGATTTCTGAGTTGTTCCCAAGTTCCTTTAGCAGAGAAACTGGTAGCAGGGACAAATTGAAGGAGGTGGAGATGGACTGGTAGCAAAGACTGGTGGAGATGGATTTGTGTGTTATTGATCGCTATGTTCAAGGTATGTAACCTTAAATCTGTTTCTATTTCTCAATCCGAAACCAGTAGTTATTATTTGTATAAGTTTATTATTTCATACAAGCAGAGAGATGGAGTTATTGTCCATTATAAATGGATGGTGTAAATTGAGATGTTTGTTTCCATTTGAATTTAATCATATGATTACCAATAGTATGGTCCATTTGTTAAACTCCTGAATTGTTTACAGATATACACACAAACATTCATATCAAATATATAGAAAGTGAATATAAAGTCACGAAGCACCCCGAAAAACCCTAGAGAGAGAAGCGCTTCCTTCCGTTGACCGGCACGCGGCGGCTCCTTTAGCGCCGGTGTCGGGGTTACGACTCGTGTTGTCTCTTTTTTTTACCTTTGTCTGTGCCCTTATGGCTTGGGTCTTGTTCGGTGAAGTGAAGGGCTGTGGTTTCGACCATGGTTTTGGGAAATTACAGATCTAGCTTTAGTTTGATTTATTATATCTAATAGTTGCTTAGCTGGCTCTGTCTTGTTGATGGGTGGCGAAGCTTCTTCTATTTTTTCAAGTCGACTAAGCTCTAAGCGAGGATGAGATGAGAGATGACAGATTTTAGGCGAAATGTTTCACTGAGTAAGTTTATTGGGAGTCGATTTCTTTGGTTTCATTTTGTCGATTTGGTTTGTTTCCCCGGTTTGGGGACTTTGTTTTTGGGAGTTTTCGGTACTTTGTTTTTGGGAGTTTTCGGTACTCGCCAGCCTAGTTTTCGAAGAGATTCATTCTCTACCGACTTTGTGTTTTTACCTTGTATTTCTCCTTTGGTTTGAATAAAAACTTCTATGAGTGTTAAAAAAAAGATATACACAAAAACATATGCGATCAAACATAAAATACAAAAAAAAAGGATCTATTAAGCATATTTGTTTATTAAATTCCTGAATTGTTTACAAATAATATACACACAACATATTGTATGATCAAACATAAAATACACATAACATATTGTATGATCAAACATAAAATACACACAACATATTGTATGATCTATTAAACATATTTGTTTAAAAATAAAAAAAAGCCATGTACATATTTGCATTACATTACAAACGTTGTGATGAAACACACGAACACAAAGAAGGAAAACCTTTGAGATACGAAACAGGGGAATCATGGAAACTCAAGAAACCAAAAAAAGAACAGTATCAAAAATTAATTAACAGATAATCAAAATGATAGTAAAAAAAAACGCTTTTAAAATGGTGAGTAACGGAAGACCTGTAAAATCAGCATTTCCAGCTTCGACTTCGAGACAGAGGATCTTGAATTCCGCCGACAACCCAAGTTTCCTTAGCGATGTCTGAAGAGAGTCTGTAATACTCAGTATCGTATCTCATCAACACTAATTCCATCTTCTCTTCCTCCATAAGTGATCTCAAATCCTTCTTCTTCTTCTTCTTCTCCATACTCATCTCTTGATCCTCTGTTTCTTCTTCTTCCTCCTCCTCTTCTTGTTGTTCTTCTCTGTTAACTTGCTCTGTTTTTGCTTGCAATCTCTCTTCTAGCCAACTCTTCGCTGGAGCCGATCTACACCTCATCAGCAAAAGCGCGTTTGGAGGCGGAACCGCCGGTTCTGCGTCTGAGTTTTCAAGATCGCGTTTTTCATCAACGATGTTCTTGTCGTCGTCGTCGTTGTTGCTCTGTTCCTCTTGTAAAACCATAAACCATTTAGAGAAAACTGTCTTCGAATTCTCATCTTCTTCCTCTTCTACGCCTTCTTCTCCATCCTCATCATCATCATCATCTTCCTCATCGTCGTCGCTAGTGACATCGGCATGTCGGAAATCACCGAAACACCTGAAATCGAATCTGATATTCCTGAGACAAGTCAGGAAACCCATTACATCTTTCTTCAATCCAAAAAACTTGCTCTGCGATTTGTTGCTATGTATCCTCTCGATCTCCTCCATCACCGATTGCCAATTCTTTCCTTTCCCGCCGCATTTGCTCGGCCGGACTTTGATCTGACCGGCGCAAGTCACTTTAGGCGAAGTGGGTTCGGCTATTTCATCACCGCCCATATTCTTACTGCTTGCTTGTTTAGCCCACAAAACAGGACTCCCGTGTCCTCCTCCGCCGCCGCCGGAGAGTTTACTGAGCTGGCGACGGTGGTGGGGACGACGGTTGGTGGAGTCGGAGGGACGGGACGGGCTACAAATGGGCTTAGGAGTAAGAGCTAAGTGGGCTCTTGAAGGGAAACAAACCAACAAATCTGCAGAGTAACCAGAAGAAGTAGATCCTCTGTTCCCATCTCTTCCTTTGATCATCGCTTTTTCTTCTCTGCTTTTGTTTTGTTTTTTTGGGGTTTGGTTTTTGGATCGATCTCTCAATGGAAGGGTTCAGCTTTTTATGTCTAGATTTATAAAATTCTTCTTCTTTTTAATTTTTTTTTTCCATCCAATTTTAGGCTTTGAAATTCCTGTGCAGACAGCTTTTACATGCTTTTTGCTTTTGAGAGGGAAAAAACTTTCTTTTTCATTGAAGCCCTTTTTCCCAAAAAAAAAAAAGTGAAAAAAATCGGTGGTCTAATACCAACTGTCTTTGTAAAATGTTGATATTAAAAATGTTGTAAATTTGATGGATAGATATGAAGAAGAAGAAGTGATGGGGTCAAAGGAGTGAAGTGGGTTCAATAAAACTTTATTCCATCGTAAACAAGAAGCTTCTTGACTGAATCATTCACTTTCAACATTCAATGGTCATCACCACTTCTTCTTCATACATTTGTTTATCATTTCACTCTGAGATTTATGCCAATATCATCATACTGATGGTTTGTATTTATATGGTCAATTCAAGGACTTTTTGTACCAAATGTGATATCAATATTTGGTCACCCTAGAACTCATGTAATAGATACGTATCATTCTAAATTTTACTTACCTCTATAAACTCAATTACCAAAAATAAATGCTGCATTGGTCATAGTTCTTACATATATCGATAATTCGATCCACAATCAAATTTCAGAGGATTTTTTTTGTGGTGATTTTATATCAACATTCATAGTGAAAATAGTTTTATTCACATTACTAAAAGAAAGAATGACATGTGAATGTGACAAGGGTGATGATGGGTTATAGTCGAATGCCCCAATTGATTAAAGTTGGAAAGGTTTCGTGGGCTTTACTTTTGCAAATTCAATATAAACTAATAATATTATTTTATCAATGGAAAAAGAAAGACAATGGTATAAAGAGGAAAAAAAGGAAAAGATTGGAAGGGCACGAGGCTTGTTTCTAAATCCAATGGTACTCACAAGCTGTGTGGTCACATTTTCCTTTGTTAGTTGTTATCTTCAACCACACAATCACCAATTTTCATTTTCCATCTCCCAATTTAACTACCTTCTAACTATATCACCAAACAATAGCACCAAATGACAATGAAATTCAGGAGTGCAAACTCTTTTTAGGGATGTGAATGATGTAATATGAGAATGACCGACGTGATGAAGAATTAGAATAGTGTATGGTAAAAGTATTGCGACATGGGACATGAATTATTTGATATTATTGTTTCACAATAGAAAAATATCATTGCGGAGAAAAATATTCATCAACTAAACATCAAGTAAAGTCAAGGAAATTTGTATAGAGATTATAAAAGGGGATTCTTGCGTGTACTGTTAGGAGATCTCGGAGATTATAAGAGATCAAGTTAAACGGAAAGTTAACATTTGTGTATATTTTTTTTATTGTTAAATAGATAGATTTTCTATTCTCATATTTATAAAGAACTTGCTAGACAAGTTAGGACTTTGTATAAATAAGTTTATTGGCCAAATCAATAAACTGAGAGAAAGTATTATACTTCTAAGGTTTCCTCCAAATCTATCATGTACGGTTAAAATATTGTTTGTGTATTAGCATTTTATAAAAACTGGAAAAATAAGTAACACTTTGTGTACGGTTACGGTTCACGCGTTGACTTTCCAGTCGTACACATGCATGTACAGTACTACGCGAATCAACTGTACACAGTACACAAACATTTAACAAATAGGGGCAAAATCGTCTTTTCACAAGAGAAAGTGTTAGTTATTTTTCAGAATTTGGAAAGTGTTAGAACACAAATTATGTTTTGATTAAGTGACATTGGATGCAAATATTCCTTATAAAAGACATACAAAAAAAAGAAAAAAAAAATTTGAGCAACTCTTTTGTTACTATTGTTACACGCCTAGTTTAAATGGTTTTACTCAGCACTAAGACAAACCGTTACTCGACACCGTAGTTTTTCTACAAGGAACAAAAAATCCTTAAATTTATTTAATGATTCTTGGGGATTTTGCAAGAATCGACAGTTATTTGAATATTTATTAGTTTTTGTCACTTTTTGAAAGTGTAACAATAGTACCAAAAAAGTTGTTACTTATTTGAAGAAAACTTACTATATTTTTTGAAAGTGTAGTAGAAAGTAACATTTTTCTACTGTTCAACCCAAATCTATCCATATACAGGCGTGTATGATAATGGACGGTACATAATGTAGCAATAAGATGGGTAAAATCGATTTTTCATTCAAAAGTGATACTTTCTACTACATTTTCAAAAAGTGACAAAAAAACTTATAAATCTTAGATTAAATGACAATACATCCAATTATGTCATGATTTTTACACTAAAATTTCCACAAGACTCTTAGATAGCACTTTAATCCTTTATCTGAAACCTCACCAAATGTCGCACATTATCTTCTGCTTTTTTCTCTCTATGTTTAGGTGCTTCTCGCATTGCAATTACGGTCGGCATTTGTTGCATGATCTAGACAAGTTTCAATTCTTGCATAGGAGATTTTCCTTTTTCTTTAGGTCTTGTTCTTCATTACTTTCCGGCTTTCATAGATAAAAAACGAGAAAATGATTTCTTAGTTTCCTAAACTAAAGCTCCAAACACAATATTTTGATTTAATGCCATGCTTATCAGACAACAAATATCTTAATAACGAGAAAATTTTATTAACATATTTTGGCCACCAAATTTTTTCAAAAAAAATTACTTTATTGAATCTTTTTCTTTCAATAAATTAAGAAAACGAAAATAAGGAAACCTTAACTAAATCTATTGAAAGAAAATAAAAATAAGGAAACCTTAACTAAATCTAAACCGGCCACATTTTTCTCTAGTTTGCGGCTTCTAAAAATCAGGGACGGCTTTATATCTTTCTTAACTGAATGTTCACAAGTATAATTGTGCGACATGTGTCTTCTCGATTTTGGATGTAGCTCTGGTTCCAGCTTTAATTTCAATTTCATAATAATTACAGCATTTTTCATGAAACTCTTGTTTTAACCGTCAACTAGATTCTAATCCGTGCGTCCGCACGAGAATTTTTTTTTTGTTTATCAAATTTTGTAATATAATTTGTTTTTTTGTATTTAGATATAACTTATTTTTATAGATATAATTTTTCTAATAAGTGACAAAGATTTATTTTTGTATTTATATATAGTTTATTTTTGTAGATTTAATTTTTTCTAATATTAAATATGACCGTGAGTATAAAAACATAATTCTAACCCGTCCGTTTATATTAATCCAAAAAGAACCGCGATTATAAAAACATAATTCTAACCCGCCCGTTTATATTACCGTATACTATAAATATTTACTAATTTCAAATATTTAAAATATTAGGTTGATTGATTATGATAAAAATATATAATAACATATCGCTTATCATCTCCGTCATTATGAGAATATTATTTAAATCTGAATATTTAAATTAAATCTAATTTAATATCCGGTTTGTTATTTTTGTAAAGATATAATAACAACTGGTTTTGTGATTTTTAATAATTAATCTAAGCTATATTTAAGGAAATCTAAACTAATCTAAATTAAAATTTGAATTTTCGGAATTATTTTTAAATATAAATCAAAATCTATTTTTTATTAATATTGTACTAAATTAATTTGTTTGGCAAGTGGAATAGTAGTTATCCACAAAAGAATAGCCTAATAGGAAGATTTTCTGTTCAGACACAAAAAAATATTTATGTTTTAATAGTATAGATCAGTGGCGGACTGGCGGAGCTATATATGAGGAGGATGGGGGTCAATTGACCCTGTGAATTTTATAATACTTCGCTTGCATGTGTATTTAAATAGTAGTATGTGGATTGATTGGTGAGATGCATGTAGAGCTGACCCGTTGCTCCAGGTTCAACTGTTGCCCTTGCACCCTTTCGATATTTATTTTTTCATTTAATCGTTTGTTGTTTTATTTGTTTTAAAAAAATATTACAAAATTTGGTAAACAAAAAAACCAAAAATTCTCTTGCGGATAGAATCTAGTTAATTAATTAAACTACTATTTAATTGAATCAGATTAATTAAATGAATTTTTAATTGAACAAAATTATTTTGTTTGGAAACATGGATAGTTATCCACAAAAATCTAAAGTTTAAACAAAATAGCACTCTGTTTTAATAGATTAGATAAGCAACAATTTTTCTAAAAGTTGCAAAATAAATGAATTTTTTATTTATTCTTTTGAATGAGTTTTTTTTTAATAAGCTAATGGACTTTGGGTGTGAAGCTGTGTCAAACCTAAATACCCAAGAAGCATTAGCATATCGGTCTTATTGTTTCGATGGGAAAATATTCTAAGAAGAAAAAAAATTATCATACCGTTTTCTCTCACAAATATTTTAGAAACGATAAAAAAAAAGGGATTATTCGTATATTTTACATAAAAATTAAGTATTTCTAGAACTACATATATATATTTTCATTATAAAAAACTACAATTTATGGGATTTATAGCAATTATACATTAGTTTTAGTTCTATTTTATATTTAAAAACTAATAATAGTATAAAATTATTTTAAAAATTCTGTTTCAACAGTTATATTTTAATTCATTCAATTTTACTATATATAATATATATATTAATATTGACTCCGGCAAAAAAACATTATGGCTCCGCCACTGGTATAGATTCCTAGCCGAATTAAAACATGCATATATAAAATGGATGTTTTGGACCTTTGGTAAAAGAAATATTGTGTAAGAACTTGATGAAATTTAACCATTTGTGCAAATTCTTGTAAATGGTTTTCAAATTGCTTACATTATTTTTTAATAACTACTTTCTCTGTTTCAAATGAAGTGTCGTTATTTTTAATGTAAATTTTGGTATTAAAATATCTAGTTTAACATCAAATCTATGTTTTCTTAATATATTATACTTGTTTTTTAGAAGTATAATAGAGTGCCTAATATGTTTTCTTAATATATGTAAAAAAAAAAATCTCTAAACGATATTTATTGTTAAACAGCAGGAGTAACGTGTTATCTATAACTACATTTTTTGCAAATTGAATATTTGGCCGTCACCGAATTGAGCTTATAAAACTCGATTTTTGTCGCTCTAATTCACATGAACGGGTAAATAGGCATTTCTCGATTCACACTTAAAGTTTTTATCAGTGATGCGCTAATTGCGTTCATCTCTTTAAAGTAGTACAGTGTAGAATTTGTTGGAATGATATTATATGCACTTGGCAAAAAAATCAAATAAATATAAACTAACAGGCCCCAAACTATCAAATAAATCAAATGATGAAAAGAAAAGTTAGGTATGTTTTATCATGATAATTAAGTTGCATCAACATAGAGGTAGGCCTTTAGCACTAGAGAAAAAAAATTATTGAATAGTTAAGTAGCAATCCTTTATAAATAAATTATATAAAGGAAGATATTGTTTTTCCTATTATTTTACAAAAATAAAAAATATACATGTAGATGAGGATAGTGTTTGATTTAGTTGTACTCCTGAGAGCGACAATATTGAGAAATCATGTGGGTAGGCCTTTGGCACTAACAGCCCCATTCGAAAAAGTTAGGCAATTCATATTTTACTCCTTTTTTCACGAACTGAAGTCTTTTTTTTCTCTTTCTCAAACCACAATGAACAATGTTTTTGATTAAAGATAGATTGTCTAAGTATGTCGTAAACGTAAGCTTAATTGAGACAAGCTCCATGATAAAATGCGACAAAAGAAAGCCTAATAAATATGAAAATTGTATTGCTTAACACTCTTAACTTGCAATCAAAGTTTTGGATTGTAGCATCATTCATACCTATAGGCTATGGTAAGCTAGGAGGACCTAACACCTTTAATTTCTTTCGATCCCCACTCTATCGCCTTTTACAAATTTATAACAATCTTAAGAATTGTATTGGTGACCTAATCAAATAACATCCTTTTTGATGATGATAGTGATGATACCACCCAATGGCTATAAAAACGATTAGTATATTAAACGATGTGTTCATAATGATATCACTTCAATTCTTTATTGTTCAAGAAAGTTAGACAAGGATATTGAAAAGTCGAACCGGCCTTAATGGGCTTAAACCCGGATCCAATAGACAATTGAATCTCGCTCGACTCTCGTTGCAATTTGCGTAATTATTAATTGCTTGCTTTGATGATTGCATATATTAATCCACCCCATAAACCTCGTGATTTGTTGGATTCCATATAGTATCCAACTTAATTAAACTATTTGACGCATTTAATGTGACAATCATATTCGAATTTCGCATTTAATGTGACAAATCATATTCGAATTTGACGAAAGTCGTACGCCATTAGTACAGATGGCTTTGTACGGTGTGTATGTACATAAAAAGGCCGAACAAACGAAAGCCCAAAAAGCCCATTAGGCCTTTTTGAACAAGTTTAGAAAGAATTCATCTCTAACACATTCCTCCTACGCTTGAGCAACGCCGTAACGGCTTCTCCGTACATACACTCGCCGCCATCTGCGGCGAACGCCTCCGTCGCCAGCTCAGCATCATTGTCATCGGAAGCCACACCACTCGGTCTTACGATCACGAGCGTCGCTGCTTCGAGACAAATCCCGCTCTTCAGCTTCAGCGACGGCGCGTGTCTCATATTCATCCTCACGCTGGGAACCACCGTGCGTTCCCGCACGCGGTCTAATCCTTTTTCGTCCACACGCGCCTCCGTCTCTCTGTATTCTTTCATCCCCGCCGCGTCCATCACCACCGTACCTTCCCCTTCTCTGTCACGCACGGTCAATTTCTCCATCTCCTTGTGCTCCTTCACCAAATCTTTCATCAGGAAATGGCGCGTCGAAGCCGCCATCAACGCGCTGATCGTCCACACCACGCGCGTCTTCAATCCACAGACGAACTCCGAGTCTGACTCCACACCACCGTCGATGGGGGATTCCGTAGCTGAAGTATTGACCGTCGCGGAACGGAAAGCGACGATGACGCAGCTCTTTAGAGTTTCCCCGAACTCCGCTTTCCACTTAACAGCAGCGCCTTTCTCGAGCTTGACATCGCCGCCGTATAACTCCACCTCCAGATTCCGGATCCGGTCAAATCCGGTGAGAATCTGGGCCGGAGTTTTCGGGGAAAGGGTCAGGATTTCGGCCGGGTTAGCAGGTCTGGAGAAGATAGGGAGGAAACCGTGGATAGATTTGAAGAGCGATCGGAAGAAGCTAGAGATCGGAGAATCAATCTCGGAGTCCGAGTCGGTGGTGCCGAGGATCTGATCCAGTTGGAGAAGGAGCGAGTCGGACTGAGTGGCCAGCGAGTTGAATCGTTTCGAGACGGAACGACATCGTATCAGCGTTTTGACGTCACCGACTTTGTTTAAAATGTCGATGACCACAGGATCAGGAATCGCATCAAAAGCGTCCATGATTCTCTTTTCTTTGGATTGACCAAAATACCCTTTTAAAACCTTCGGGATTGGTTAGAGAGTTCTCTCACTTTGTTTTTTTGTGTGTTTCTTCTCTTCTGATATTAGTTGAGAGATTTTCGAGTTTAAATAAGGAAAAACCCAAAGGCGAAATGATATTTTAAATTACCGGCATGTGGGGCCTTTAGAGCATCCACATTGGACATTTTATGTGGATGTCTTTAAATATAAAATTATTAAAATTTGAGTAAAAGGAAGAAAGAGAGTGTTTTTGGTTGAAATAATGGGGTGTATTGAAATATAAAATTAATAAAATTTAAGTAGAAAGAGAAAATAGTGAGTAGTTTTGGAGAGATTGTGTCTCCGGGAAGACATAAGAGAGTGAAATTAGGAGTATGTTTAAATATAAAATTAATAAAAGTTAAGTGAAATGATGAAAGAGAAGGTATGAAGTTGAGTAAAAGGATGAGAGAGTGTATTTTTAATATTTTTTTATCTGTGAGACATCACATTTTATGTGCAATGTGGATGGTCTTATTGCCGTCGCCGGTATATGATACTCCTTATTTAATTAATAAAGAACAATAAGTACGGCTTTTTTTTGAATTTTTTTATTGGTGGTTTGATATTTAATGAGGAGACATCAACGATTGAGATGCTCTCTACCCGGCGACAACGTCCTTGATCGACGGTCCAAAGCTACTTTAACATACTTAATCCCGATCTCATACCGGGGAATCAAATAAATGGATAGGTTTAAAAACAAAAAAATGTTTGTGAATACATATTACCTTGAGATATCGGACTTCAGTCAACACATGATTTGGATTAGTAATTGAATCTTAGATTTTTTTTAGTATTTATTGATTATAAATACATGTTTACAATTCAAAGAATACATAATCATGAATCTCGAGGATTATGAATATCTTAGAGGTTGCACGTAAAACATGAATGATCTTCTTCTTGTAAACTATATCGGAGGTGTTTTCCGATTCTTCATAATCGATGTTGTGGATCTCGAATCCACCCTAGACGTAGCGGTTAGTGTGTGAACAATTTTTGTGTTCTTAAATTCGTAAATCAAAAATAGATTTGGGGTATGATTAAAATTTAAATCCTAACAGATATTTTAAGAAATACTACCGGTACTGGTTCGAAGATCGGGCAAGGCATTGAAAAGAAAGAGAGAGAGTAAAGAAGAAATACTACCGGTATAATTTATTTTTTTTCTTGCTTTGGCAACACAAATGTGATATACGGTATACAATTAAAAAAAAAAATGCGAAGTCATTTTTGTGTCGAAACGAGATGCCGGAGCCGATCAAGAGTTTACTTTCCGCAAAAATATGTCGACTAAACCCGAAGAGGATATGAGAGGCTAAGGGAGTCAAGCTCGTAAGAGTACAACCAAGAGACGTCTGCCTCTCGGTAAGAGCTTGAGCCACCGTGTCTGCATAAGGGATTTCATAGACTTCAAGTCCATTAGAACCAGTAAGGTCTATAAAAGGATCCAAATCCAGAGCCCACCCTAATTTTCATAAGACGCTTCCATAACTAGTTTTCCAAGTTGTGGAAATCTATGTCCCAAAACATTCGACCTTTGATATATAAGATGTTTATTGACTTACGAAACCCACAAAAAAAAACTTGAAATGAAAAGCAACCAGATCAATTTGAGAACAAGTAACATATATTCTACTAGGTTATACATTTTACTAAGTTTAATCTCCATGATAATATTGTCATTGTGTCACCATATTTTTTTTTTAAAAATAATGTGCAGTCATTGTGTCGTTATATTTTACAACTTATATGGTGACAAAGATATTTCAAAATTATAACCACTATATCGTGATCAATTTATCCTTAATATATTTAACAAAACAAAAGAAAAATATCTTGTTAACGATAAAGAAAAATATTAATAAAAATAGTAAATGCTGTTTATTGCTCATGTTTTTTTTTTTGGTAAACTTATTGCTCATGTTTTGTCGTAGCCCATTGATCGAAAACATAGTATTTTAAATATTAACGACTTAAAAGTTAAAACTTAACGTCTATATGCTGGAAAAAATGAATAACTATTTGATTTCTTAAACACGTTTTGGTTAATTACATGAGTATATCTAGTTCAATGATGAAGAGTGGCCAATTTTAGCTCAACATCTTTCGCCATTGAAGAAATTCCAAATCATTTGGAGGGACCGGACGGTTTGTTAATTCAAAAGACCCGGTCCAGACAAAAGGTGTCACAAAAACTATCTTTGACTATTTAAAGTTTCAACAACCAATTTTTATTTTTTTTTCTGTTTGTGCATGTTTACATGTAAAAATCAATTCACAAACAAAAAAAATCACATTTATATATATAAAAAAATCAGTACGTGTTGTACAATAGTTTAAGAAAATAGTATAAACATAGAGCCGCATTTAAACGGAGGGACGTTCTCCTATTATATGCGTCAAAAAATTTCTTGTTTTGACAACTATATGCGTCTAACGTTTATGTTTAGTATTAAGATAAAAATCAAATTATAAAAATTATGATTTTATTTATAAAAATATACATTCAACATACAAAAAAATTGTCAAATTTTTATCTCGATTCTAAACATAAATGTTAGACGCATATAGTAGTCAAAAAAGGAAAAACTCTGACGCATTGTTCGTCTAAACCGTGTTCACCATGAAGAGCTCTCTCCTTTAGCATTGATGAATCATCGAAATGAGGGAACAAACAAAAATTAAACCGTGTGTTAGTGTTGATTTATGTCTCTCTGTCTATTTAAATTAAGAAACAAAGCAACAACGATGTTTAGAAGTCAGAAAAACTGTCATATATATTAAAAGGAGCTTGAACACAATTCTATTTCTTCTGAATTTTCGAAGATGTTTTTTTCGCAGAGATTTACGGTTTTACACTAGAACCTGATCAATTCGGTAAATCGTTTGTCATTTTTTGTTTTTTACGTACAAAAAATCTTGAGATAAATAATTGGTGAGATCTTATATTCTAACGTTATTCACTCAAGCTAGGCTAAGTTCATCTTAAGACGTTTTAAACATTACAGTTTTCTTATAAATATGTGTGTGTGTCTCTAGGTTCATTTTGACCGTTGTCTAGGTTCATTTTGATCGTTGTCTAGGTTCATTTTGACCTTATTAATATATTTTGTTTTTCAAAAACATGTATTATATATATGCGGATTGAATTAGAGTGATAACAAATCAACAACAATATCACAAACCAGTAGATCATATGTCCTGACATAATATGTATTTTTTTTTATGTTAACATTATTTTGAAGTATAATTTTCGTTCTTTTTATCATTATTTTAATATATAAAAGCTCGATGATGAGATGAGATTAAGTTGGGGGCAGGACCGCAGGTTGTATTAATGTACCATTTTCTTAAGATTTAATGCAATGAATTTAAGAGTAGTTGTGGCAGATCTTGTCACACGTTCTTCCATGGAGATCCATACATAATGCATTATCTAGTAGTGGCTGAGTAGAAATGTCTTACTCATGAGTTATGACAATGGTTTATTACAGTGTTAACTCAATTACGTTCATGGAGTTAATATGACAGTTACATCGTAATAAAGGTAAGAAAATTACTCCATAAAGTTTTTTTTGTCAAAAATAAATGAAAGTTAAGGAAAGTTGGACTCAACCAACTAAGCTACAAACATATTAAATTACTCCATAAAGTTAGTTGTGTAAATGTATTAAACGCTATTTTATAATACTCCTGTTTAAATTATGCATTCAAATTTAGACATCATTTAACACTGTTAGTTTATATTTAATATCACTAGATAAGTTTACGAGTTACACACATGCCTTTTAACTATTTTCTTAGTAGTGGATTTCCAAATGGGTATAATTTTTTAAAGATCGAAGTCAAACAATGAATCATTCCATATATATACGAATTCTCACTATTATTTCGTATTTTTGCCATTGTAGACATCTTGAGTATTGACAGAAAAAAATACTTTATTTTTTTACATTGCCATCAAAGTAGTTGACGTTTTGGTATAAAATTCACCATTTTATAAAAAAGTATATATACTTTCGCAATATATCGTAAGCTTGAAAAAAAACATCTGTTTAGACAGGGCCGACGTTGGACAGAGCAAATTGAAACTTGGGCCTAGAGTCCCCGTTTTTTTAAATAAAAATTAAGATCCCCGTTATTTTTTTTAACCAAAAAAAAATAAAAAATTTGCCAATATAAAACGAAGGCCCCCATTTTTTTTTGGCTTGGAACCCCCCAGATTTCAGGGCCGACCCTGTGTTTAGATCATGGACCAGGATACCGTTATTGAAAATTTCGGTACAAAGTGTAAAGTCAAGATAAACAAACGAAGATCGTTGATTGATTAATATTCCATATGTTTCACAAACACTGCTATTTTAACATATTTTATACATATTAAAAAAATTATTAAAAATTTCATATTACCCCTTATTAATATATTTTTTTTTGTCAACTACCCATTTTATTAAATCAAGTTTGACCGAAACGGTTATTATCCACTACCGGCTCCGTCTGACTTACATGATAAAATAAAAAACCTCGTGCTTGAGTTCTTTTTACAAGAGAATCGGCACGAACATTCGATACTCGTGGAATAGATGATAAGTTAAAGCTGATAAATGACGCTATAAGAACATAAAAGGAGTCTAGTTCTGAAATAAACGTCGGCCAGTCTATCGGGTTCTCGATCATCTTCACCAAATCTGAATAGTCCGTTTCAAAATACATCGATGATATATGTTTTTCCTTTAGACATAGCATAGCCCAAAGGAATCCATCCATCTCAGCATGTAATGCCGAAAGGCTTCTGCGGCATCCTTGCAATCCGAAGATCTCTCGTCCCATGTGATCCCTATGACTCTACCTTAGACCACTAACAAGGCCATGATCAATCCATGAAGCATCGATCTGACATGTTGGGGTTTGAGGGGCCAAAGGGGAGACTCTCGATTCATCTTGTCCTGGTAGGCCTTCTATCTCTTTTTCGCATTCATGTTGGTTTGCGATCCTCCAACTTTCCGCTTCCACAATAGCAAACTGGAAAGTATCATCCGGAGAAATTTCTTTCCCGTTGAACACTTTGTCGTTCCTTGCTTTCCATATGTACCATATGATTTTTTTCTCTCTAATTAATACAGTAAAACAATATTCCATTTGTTTCATAAAAAGTGTCATTTTGACATATTTCACACATATTAAGAAAACTATTAAAAAATTTATATTACTCCCTCCGTTTTTTTATATATCGCTTTAGAGTTGATTTTTTTTTCAAATTAAGTGTCATTTTCAGTTTTCAAATTAACTTTTGCAGAAAATACCTATTATAACCTCAAGTTAAAGAAACAATGAAAATAGAGATTGATAATTAAAACTGTAAATACATTTGATTTGTGATGGTATAATAGATAAATTAATAGATTTCTTAATTTGTGTGTTCAACTCCAAAATGACATATAAAAAAATGGAGGGAGTACTATTTATTAATACACTAAACAATTGTTTTCTCTCTAATTAATACACTAAAACAATAAAGTTAAAACTGAATTTTTGTTCAAAATTATGCATTAAAAACATAAAACGACACTGTTTGTGAAACAAAAATAAAATCTTAAAACGACACTCTTTGTGAAACGAAAAAAATAATATTAAAACTAAATTTTTATTTAAAATTATATATTGAAAACATAAAATGATACTTGTTGATCCGTAAATCACACAAAATGGGTAAAACAGTACTTTAATTGGAATCTCGTTTATTGATCAAGAGTCGGCGTTACAACAGAGTTTTAGTAAGGTGGCAAAGACACAAGAACTTGAGGTCGGTAAGTAGCTCTCTTGAATTCTCTATGGTCTCTGCGGAAGTTCTGGGTCGATTTAAGAATGAACCCTCTCTTTTATTTATAGTGTCTTGAGGCGGTTCTGAAGGAGAAGATTTCCTTTTCCTTGCTCGATTAGGAGAAGGGAATCTTCCGGTTTTCTCTCTGAGATAAGGATATCTTCCTGATATCTCGAAGATTCAATCGAATAGAATATTTCCTTTTCCGAGATCGGCGGGAAAAGGGAAACATTCCGGTCCGAACCATCGTAAATCGGTCTAGATCGAACCGATTTCGGTTCGAACCGAATTAAACAAGGAGGTGTTAATCCCCCTCTAACAATACTGTTTTAAAATGATATTTTTTATAAAACAGAAGGATTAAGTGCAATATTTGTCAAGATGATTTTCGTTTTTAAAGAAACAAGAAACAATGAGGAGGGGAAAAAAATAAAATAAAAGAGAGAGAGAGAATCAGTGACGAACCCAATTTACATTGGCACGGAAAAAATGTTACGCAATCGCCAAAAACACATCTTTCTTGGATAAGAGAAACAAAAGGTACGGTTCAACTTCCAACATTGATATTTTGTCTCTTTTTTTCCTATTTTGTCTTTGTTGATTTATTTTGTAGTCACAAGCAACTTGACACTATCTTAAATTTAAGCCAATATATATTTCTTTTCTTTTTTTTCGACCAAAGATTTCCAATATATAATTTCCGCCTTAATATTTGTTAAAAAAACTGTTTTTCTATTTATACATATATCTTGGTCTTAGACAACTATGAGAGAGTGAACCCGTGGAATTTAAAACAAGAGATTCTTTCAACTAGAGAATAATCCATCGAATTTTAAACCAGAGGTTTGTTGAAACTAAATCTATAATTTTCTACGCCAACGGTATATGATGTGTACTATGAAAATCACGAAATCGTGTCTATACCTATTTAAAAAAAAATATATTCCATTTTAAAACAGGAGGAAAGCTAATATTTTTTTTTGTAATATCAATTCTTATATCCAATATGCTTGATAGAAGTTTCCCCTCAATAATAATAATAAAAAAATCCCCACCATTTTAGACTTTTAGTACTAGTATTTTACTATGTCGATATCAATAATTCGTAGAAAGTGAATATATTGGATAAATTGTGGGATTCTTGGTTGTTTAGTCAATTTTTGAAAATTTTATAAAATTTTTACTATTTTTCAACTTAATTAGGAAATTAACATTTTTTGTATTGTACATGAATTGACTTTCCAGTTGTGCCCATATAGAGTACTGCGCGAATCAATCGTTACACAGACCAATAGAAAATATGGACAAAATCGTCATTTAACATAAAAAGAAGACAAAAACATAAGTAAAATTTGAAAAAGTGACTATGGATACAATTATCTCTAAATTATGTTATGTTTTAGATTTTAGAGGTTTTATTATTTTCATTTGATCCATCGAAATAGTATTATATATTAAAAATTTGATAAATAGATTATTCGGCAACTATATTCATAGGAGTTTAGTCAGACAATATAAAGTTCGATCACTTCTAATTATAATGATAATAATAATTTATAAGAAGTTGATATCGATTATTCTAATTTAAATCCCGGGGACAAGTGGACAACTCAGCCGTGACAAAGACTAAACAATATATTTGGAAAATATCTTAATCATTGGCTTATTGTGTATCATTATTGGCTATTTTATTAATTATATTATAGTTTTTTTATTAGAAACGCACAGCTAATCTGGGAATGTGATTTTTATATATCAACGCCAAGTCGCCAGTTGGAATTGTGGTTTAGTTAGACTTTTGTTTTGGGGAAAATGGTTTAGTTATACTTTTTGATGGTAAGTTTAAGAGAAATGTGAAAAAGATAATAATTACTTAGGCTTTGGAGTGTAGAATGGAGTATTAACGAAGTACGTTTATGTTGTCGTAATACCCCCAATGTATTGATTCTTCCGACAGAAATATAATTTGGGACTGTCCATTTTTAACGATTGTACGAATATCGCCATACAACAAAAATTGTACATCTTCGACTCCAATGTGCATCCCTATCTTTTGTATCATACGCCTTAGGTTATCCTCCATTAGTAGCAGTAAAAACGGAAATACAATTCCAAATTCATTTGTCAAAATTTAGAATGTCTTAAGAGAATTCCACCACAACAGTTTGATAAAAATCATATCGGTTGACGGTACGGCTACATCGGAAACAAAACCATCGTCGAAGAATACAACATGTAATCAGGGCCGGCCCTAGGAGGAAGCTGAAGAAGCACCAACTTTCGGCCGACAGTAATAAATAAAATTTTCGGCTATATTTTGTAAGAAGTTCATTTGGTGTATTGGTGTAGGTGTTGTTATGCAACCTAACGGCCAATTTTTTAGATGTCGTTTCCGGTCTTTAAAAACTCAGGGCCGGCACTGCATGTAATAAGAGAGAAAACAATACAGCTCTGATGAACCGTCGCAATGAACCAGAAAAACAAGAGGGAGAATTGGAAATATAGGACACATTGAACTTAAAATTGTCCCCTTAAGATTAATTAGACATTTGCCACTTTTTGACAAACATACCCTTTTATTATTTATTTATAATTGAAAATAAATACTTATAAATTTCGAAAAAATCCAAAAATAACAAAAAAGGAAATACAAATATATTACAAATATATTCGGTACCCATTTTAGGAAAGATTTAGGTTTTAAAAATAGTAACTTACCTTAACTATGAAACGTAGAATATTTATTCTACAAACGTAGAATTTGTTTTCTATTGTTTCATCTCTAATCTACGAAAGGTAGATTCAACATTCTATTAATTGTTCTGCCTTCTACGGGACATCTAGAATACGGTTTCTACAACTTGTTATGTATTCTATAGATTTCGGATTACATATTCTAGATTTAACATTATATTCTACTTCTTAGAGAATATAAGTTCTATAACTATGTCTTTGTTCTATGGAATGTAGATTTCCTATTCTAGGAAGTAGTTAACAAAATCTGAGTAAATCTAGGATCATGGGTTATCCAAAAAACTGAAAATCTTTTTTGAAAATATTTTTTTCCTTTCTTTCTCTACGCTTTCTTCCTTTTTTCCATGTTTTTTTTTTTTTCCAATCGATTTTTCTTTCTTCTTCTTCTCTTCATCGACTTCTTGTGACAGAGGTTTGACGATTTAAAAAAAAAAAAAATTTCTTTTAACGTTGTTTACTCTACGCCCAAGGATGATGCATAAATATGTAGCGAGTGGTGTATGGAAGAGGTCGGATAAGGGCTGGGTTTTTGTTGTTGATGAAGGCAAAAAAGGTAGATTACTAACTTTAGAATCAACTACTACTCTTGAAGAGTTAAAAACGATGGTTTTGGAGGACTTTGGAATAGTCAATCAGAATGTGGAGTTTAGTTATCTACCGAGCGATTTGATTGAATCTCCCCCTGTTATTATCGTCAATGATCGTCAACTGAAAAACTTTGTTGGGTATGCAAGGAAGATTACCTCGATAACTTTGTGTGTCACATTTACAGTTGAGCGACGAGAGAATACAATCAGCATCGATTTGAATGAAGAGCCGTCTGATCCTACTAGTAGTCAAGAGGATGCTAAGTTGCCTGAGAAGTTTGTAGAAGTTCTGCAAGTGCAGCCGAACGTTTATTTGGAAAACAATGTCCGCAACGTTGACATTGAGGGCGATAATGGTGATGCTGGCCTTGTTTTTGAAGACAAAGAAGATAGTGAAAAGGCAGTTCCAATTTTAGTGACGGATGCTGTAAAGAAGGACCAAATTTTTCGAAGCAAAAATCTTCTTAAGGCTGCTCTGGAAATTTGTGCAATGAAGTATAACTTTGACTACACGGTTGAAAAATCAACAAAACAATGGTGGTATATACGGTGCAAGGATAACGAATGCAATTGGCGTGTTCGTGCTGAGTGTTTAGAGGGGTCTACGTATTTCAAGATCAATAAGTATGTGGATGAACATACATGTGCTCCTTCCATGAAAAAAAATAACGGCAGGACTGCTTCAGCGAAAACAATTGGCAGCCTAGTAATGCATAAATATGAGGGTGTCAAGGAAGGGCCTAAAGCGAGAGAAATCATACAGATTATGCGTATGGAGCATGGATGCGAGATCTCTTATACCCATGCATGGGAGGCTCGTGAGTATGCAGTTAACACTGTCAGAGGTATTCCAGAGAAAAGTTATGGTAAAATCCCAAAATACTTGCACATGTTGAAAGAAGCTAATCCGGGTACACATACTCATTACGAGACTGATTGTGATGGTAGATTCAAATATCTATTTGTATCTTTTGGCCAATCAGTTAGAGGATTCCACAAAGCCATTCGTAGGGTCATTGTTCTTGATGGTACGTTTCTAAAGAATAAATACAAAGGAGTTCTGCTTGGTGCTACAGCTTTAGATGGTAACTCTAACTTGTATCCAATTGCAATTGGGGTTGTTGACTCAGAGAACGACCGGTCATGGGAGTGGTTTTTAATGCAACTTAAGGTTGTAATTGCAGACGAGCAAGGTTTGGCTTTCGTGTCTGATAGAAATACTTCTGTTACTAAATCACTTGACAAAGTGTATCCGCAATCTTCTCATGGAATATGCATCCACCATTTGTTGAATAATGTGGTAACATATTTCAAGACAAAGGGTTTGACTGCGATGATTGAAAAGGCTTCGAAAGAGTATAGGGTTCCCGATTTTGAGAGGAGTTTCAACGATATTTGCAGAATAAGTCCGCTTGTTGGAAAATATCTACGAGAAGCTGATGTCAGAAAATGGGCTCGTTGCAAATTTATTGGATTCAGGTATGACGTTAGAACCAATAACCCCGCTGAATCGTTAAATTCTGCATTGCGAACACCTAGAGAGTTTCCAGTAATTCCTTTGTTGGACAGCATAAGAGAAATGTTAACCCGGTGGTTTTATGAGCGTCGAAGATTAAGCTCGAAGCATAAGCACCCTTTAACCATTGAGGTTGAGAAAAAGATTCGTAGAAGGACTGAAAAGGGTAAAACATTTATTGTTTATCCGGTTAACCATAATGAATTTCTAGTTAGAGGTGACAAATTTGACTGTCTTGTTGATTTGGAGAGAAGAACGTGCTCATGTGGGAAGTACAACTTGCTGAAAATTCCTTGCAGACACGCCATTAAAGCTGGTTTTTCTGTGGGAAAGGAACCACACACGCTCACCGATGAAATGTACAAATCTGCTATATCTCTTACGTTTCATATTTGCCATCTATGATGTTAATAATTTCAGATACAATTTACGAATAGGTATACCACTGCCGCATGGAGAACGGTTTATGAGGAATCCATTAATCCAATAGGTGTTCCTGAGGACGCATGGTGTGTCCCAATGGAGGTTGAACAAGCCAAAGTACTCCCACCAGAATCAAGAAGAGCAGCTGGTAGACGTAGGAAAAGAAGATACGAATCGGTAGAAGACAAAATACGTTTCTCACAAGGATCACAAGGGTCTAAGAAGCACAAGTGTAGTCGGTGTGGTATGCAAGGTCATAAGAGAGGGACATGTGACATACCGATATAGGCGTTACTTATCTCTGTTTTAATTTGATTTGTTTTTTTCCTTATGTTCGTTTGAATTTTGTTGGAAAGACTTACATTTTGTTGAATGGTAGGTTTGGTTTTGCAAAATAACGAGAGTTTATCCTCAAAGATTTCTATTTTGTTTAACAAGGTTCTTCTTATGTTATACGTTTAACCGCCATTGTTATACGTTTCGGTTTTCGGGGTTTGGTTTAACGAGGATCTTCTTATATTCGTTTGAATTTTCTTGCAAAGACTTCTATTTTGTTGAATGGTAGGTTCTGTGTAAGTTTAACGAGAGGTTTTTGTTTAAAGCGAGGTTCAATTTTTTAAAAAATACAGATGGGGTCAAATAAATTTAATCTGTATGAAATACCGATTGAGGTGCTTAGCACCGCTGGTTACGTGTTACATCTCCTAACCTACAGGTTCCGTGTTCGACTCCAACACGGTACCTGGAAAACTTTTTTTTTTTTTTTAACAAAAACTAGTTTTATGTGTGTTTAGACACACGATTTATCTTTTAAAACCAAACATCTAACCCTAAACCTCTCTTCGATTATCTTCTCTCAAGGCCAGAGGTCAGTTCATGAGATATGAGATTTCTCGATTTTGTTTCTCGATTACTCTCGATTTTAATCTGATTTGAGTATTTCAGTTTCAGAGATTTATATGCTTTCGGATCTTCCATTTCTGGGTTTGATTTTGATTATGTTCGTTTAATATAGGAAAATGAGTTACACATCATCAGGTTCGACATCGTATTCAGTTAGAGGGATTCCTAGAAAATGTGGATGTGGAGAGAAAACCGTTTTATGTATATCAAATACGGCGAAGAATCCTGATCGGAAGTTCTATAGATGTGTTGCTGCAAAAAAGGTCAGAATTTCCATATGACTATACTTTGTGTTGTCTTGTGTTTTGGTCTAAGATTTCATATGTCTTGGTTAAAGGGTGACTACGGACACGTTTTCAAATGGGCCAACGAAGCTAAGATGGAAGAGTTCGATGTCCTTGCGGAGAATCAAACCCTGTTTGTTGAAGACTTGAACAAAATCCTAAATTCACAGAAGATTATGATGGAGAAGTTTGACAAGCTCGTGGAGAAGAACAAAAGAATCGACCATCAACTACGAGGTCTCAAAGGAACAATACAGAAAATTGGATTTTTTGTTGCAGTTGTAGGGGTTGGATGTCTGTGTTATGCTATTTTTTAGTCAAACTATGGCGTAGGGGTTTACCTTTTCATGTGGTTCTCTTCTTTGATACAGGGCTCTATTTTGATTCTTATATGAGTTCTATTCCTTTTTTTTGCAAAAACCTGATTCTGATATGAGTTTTATGATTGTGGTTGTATTCGGATGAAAATGGATGCTTTTGAAAGAGAAAAACATGATTATGAAAGATCAATAAGAAAACAAACCTTCTTAAACCAAAACAATTGTTAAATTTTCTAAACTAAAAAGACAAATCTCAATGTAGTTCTATAACCTCAGACTCAGTACTCGGTAACGGCTCATACTTTGACATTCTCTCAATCAACACGGGATCGTTTGCTGCTTGCCAAAGATCACATGCTATCTTGTACCTGGCCTCCTTGATGTTCTCATCGTCCAGCAGAGATATGTCAAGCCCAAGCACGTGACACTCGATGAATTTCAATGCGTACACTCCACAGTGACACTTAATCTTATTTAGCTTAGGCTTCATCGGCACATAAAAGACTGAATACTGCGTGAGGTTAATATCTTTCCTGTCTTCTGCTGGTTGAACTGCCTTCACAATCCGAGGGATCATAACTGCGAATTCTTCAACGCGCCTGTTGTTTTTCACTCCTGAACAATCGAAGACTTCAATTGTTCTTTGGACGAAACTAATGCACAAAGAAATCCAGTGATTACCATTTACATGGAGCGGAGCGTAGACACGGTCAACATCCTTATACCAAACTGCTCTTGTTCTTCCATGGGAAGGAAGCTCACCGGTACCGTAATGTAAGAGCCAAGGATCTAATTTGTATGCCCTCTTGTTTTGCACAAATTTCTTGTACGCCCCACTGATTAGGAGTCCGAAGAAACAGTTACTGAAGGCCACACGATCTGGTTTCCATCGGCGCAAAGATGTCTTCTCCCGGAATAAGTACATAACTGCGTCCATCTCCTGCAAAATGTATAACTCGTAAATATCTTGATGGTTATGTAAACTTATGAACTATATAATTTTGTAAAACGTACCTCGTTGTGAAGCCAATTTTTTGGCGTCATTATACGATTAGCTAATTCTAAGGAAAAAATGCTTGGACCAATCTTCAAGTCTCTGAAATAGTCAAACATTGTCGAGATAAATTATTAATTAGACAATATTAAAAAAAAAAAAATTTGAATGAATTATAAGTTCTTGGAGGACTTACACGGGAGACTGAGACCACTCAACAAGTTTATCAAATGACTCGTCTGACACGTAAACCAAATCGTAATCGGGTTCTTCCTCTGGGATTCTTAAGTTGTCTGTCAATTTTTTCCATTTGGTGTTGGGTTTTGCTGTGGTCTTCTTCCCTCGTGTTTTCTGTTTTGTATTTTTCTCAACAGCCACTGAATTGGTTGTGGGCACCCATCCGATTTCTTTGATGTCATTTGAAGTCTGCGTAGAATCAAAGCCCGTAACAAACGGATCTTGAGGGAGATCCGCCATTGTTTTTCGTAGCCATTCTTGTGTACCCATTCCCATATCAATATCAGAAAGCTGACTCAATAGAACTTCGTGAAGATTATCAGAAAGTCCTTCAAATAATTTAGCCTGCCAATACAAAAAATACCAATTACCAAATATTTTACATAATATATATGACCAAATGACATTTCTTAGAGTACCATTACAATCTACCATATTACATTTTTTAGTGTACAATCACAAAATATTTTACAATCTCTAAGTCCACCATATTACATTTTTTAGTGTACCATTACAAAATATATTACAAAATATTTTAGAACCTGAGATTATCTCTTAGAGTGTCTTGTCTTTCTTACCTTCAGTCCAGGTTGTGGAGTGTCGTGTGGAGTGTCTTTAGCAGCGCTTGATGGCTCTCCTGTGGTTGATGGCTCTCCTGTGGCTTGCCGAGTCATAAACATCTCTTCTAACTTGCCGATTCTGTCTTCAAATTTCTTCTCGAAGGTGCTGAGTGAAGCATCAATAATTCCTTGAATGAAAGACTTCATGTCTTCATGAGGAACATTATGTTTTCCAGCTGATCGTTGGCACAGCAACTTCTGCTTGCGTGCCTCAAAACCAGGATCAGCAACTCTTTTTTTGCCACGGTTTGAACCACAAACTGATCTATCTACATCACTTGGTGTTCCAACTTCACAATCACCATCCAGAAACTCAATCTCTGCCTCGAAATTTTTGGAATGGGCATCATCATCCACAGAAGATGTGTGAGTAGCTTCCTCAATTCCCCATATGAAGTCACTCCAGTCATTTCCATGCGTGATCATTGTCTTCATACAGTCTACTCTCCCGTCAGCCATTTCGCCAGCCCTTAAGAATTCAGCTGAATCGATAATGTCGAAGTTCCCAGTAGAAGATATGTAGGGATACAAGACATGCTACAAAAAGAAAAACAATAAGAATTGATTGTTAAAAAAAGAGTACCAAAACTACACATTAAACTGCTTGTAGATGTTCCAAATACCTAAAAAAAATGATTTACACTACTAACCTCCTTCCGAAAAGTGGATTCAAATTGAATAAACTCTTGGTATGATATTCTAGCAGCTCCTTTCCACTTAGAACATCTAGAAGCAGTATTGTTCTCATTCTGGACTGTTATTCCCAGCAACGTACCAAAATCAGGAATTGCTTCCATGATCCAAACCTGAAGAGCTAATGAGAAACCTCTCAACGTATAGCCTTTGGGACGCGCCAACTTGTCACGAGTTTTGATGACGTCCTCAACCAGCATGTCAAATGCATAACGTCCCCATGGATACATCCGCAACTTGTCTATATCCATCACCAGCACGATGTATTCTCGTGGGATATTAACGGTCTTATCCTGCGCCATTACCACACCCGCAATAACAAACAAGTAGACCAACCTCAGCCTGTCTTCACGTGTCCATTCGTTAGCCGTGTCGAGGTGCTCTAACAGTAACTTCTGTAAAGTTATTCCTGTGTTATTCTGCAGCAAAGTACTCCAGAACCCGCCATCATTTTTCCATTTTGTGAAGTTGCATTTCTTTGGTTCTTTGTAGCTGAGCCCAGTAACTGCGTGGAATTCTTGCATAGAAAAGCGAAGAGGCCTCCTTGCAAACACAAACCAGAGCTCATGTTTCTTGTCAGTGATGAGTTGTCTACACATGAAGCTGTGGATCAGTCTCGCAGAGTATCCGAGGCTGTGTTGATGCATTGCCAGAATCGGACCGAAGACAGGATCAACCAAAACTTTCTCGTACTCATTATGCACCTTTTTCTTCAGTAGGTTTAGAGTTGACAGCATACAACGGTTGTTGATCTTTTCAACTTGAGGCTCACTCCCAGGCTTAAATAGAAGTTTTGGCAACTCATTCGAATCCATACCTACAAATGAGTACACACAAAATGTTACAAAACAAAACTTTATATAAGAGAAAACAAAGAAATTGATCAATAATGCAAACTTTCACTATACAAAACCATTAAGAAGTCCGATTTTAGAGATGTTTTTATAGATCGGAAGGTTTTAGAGATGTTTGAAGATGCGTGAACCTAAAGTAATGGAAGAACTTGTAGTCCTTAATTCTGGATGTAGGACAGTATTTTCCAAGCAACCAGATTGACAGCAAAACGGGGAAATCTTGTCAGACAAAAAAGAAGCTCAAAAGTTCGATTCTTTCTCCACTTGCAGGTGACGAAAACTCAACCTTTTTGTATCTGAAAGGAAAAAAGAAAGCAAAGGAATTAGACAAGATATTCAGGAATGAATATGTAAAATTCAAAAGCCCACACAAATCTCACACGACATCAATAAACGAAAACTGATCAATTAGAGCATTACAGTTACAATAAAAAGCAAACATAGACGACGAGAGAAGGAGAAATCAAAAGTCCAAGGCGAAAATTCCGATCTGTGTCAGTCAATAAGGTTCATCAATTTCGATCACCCAGAAACAAAATATAATCAGATAATGGAGAATTCGAAGCTTAAGAAAACGATTTGGTGTTGATAATCCATCTTAGATATGTGATGTTAATAATCAGTAATCTTTCAAAGTTTTGGCCAAATGAACTCACAAATCAAAAACCACCTCACACAAACCACAAACACATAAGGTAATCAAACTGAAGACTAAACAAACACTTACCCGATGGAAATCAATGAAAAGAGGAGGGAGATGACGGGGAGAGTTGGCCGGAGACCGACAGAGATGCCGAAATCCCCCGGATTACACTCGCCGGAGACTGACGGAGATGCCGAAATCCTCCGGATTACACTCGCCGGATTCTTCAAACCTAGCTTTCTCTCGACGGAGATGTCGAGAAGAGAAAGGTTTTGTGGAAAAAAAAATTAACTTTTGTCGCAAATTAAAGAAAAAATTAAAATATATCTTTTAATTTAATACTTTCCTTTTTATGTAAACCAATCAAATTTTTTTGCCATTTAACTTAAATTTTTTTTTTTCTTCTAAATGGACTATAATTAATAATTTAAGGGTAATGTGGGAAATCAATTAATCTAAATCTTAAGGGGACAAATTTTAGTTCAATTAATCTTAAGGGGACAATTTTAAGTTCAAAGTGTCATATATTTTCAATTCTCCCAAAAAAAAAACTAAGAAACGAAAGGAATTGTTGCCATTATGAGAACACTGTTCTCATAGATTGATTTTGTTATAAATCCAATCCTGAACAGGAGAAAGCTAATTCTATTCTTCGTAGATATGAATCGTAATTCCTCTTGCTCCGTCTCTCTTAAAACGCGTTGAAATTGAGACAAAGACATGATTGGTGTCTTTAGATTCCCCGAAAATTGATTGGAATTTCAGAGTCCTCTTCGATTGATAGATCTCTTCTTATTCCTTTTATTCTATCAAGAGAAAACATAAGCATTGATCAATATTTTGGAAAAGCTAGACATAAATTTTTCCAGCACTAATTAATTAGTGGCAGATCTATCTAAGGCCCATTATTGTGCTATAAGGACTATAAGGCCCACGATCGCATTAGATTAGATTATTCGAATAATGATCAAAGCGTTCATAGCCCAATATGCGTATACTAATAATGATTATTTTTGTTGGCCCATTTGATTTTACACTAGGCCCGTTAGTTAATTTTAAAGCCATAACTTTTTTTATTGGCATCTTGTAAGATGTGTCTAATTTTGCGTCTAACAAAGAAGAATTTTTTTTTTTTGTCAGAAAAATAAACTAAAAGTTTGGCTCATATACTAGATGAATAACAAAATAACACAATAATTGAATAATTGTTAGCAGAAAAAAATCAATTTTTCAAAAATGTAAAAACGTAAAATTTGATGAATATAGTAAAATAGCGTAATTATGTTCATGAACAACTGGTACACCATTCCATTCATTATCTATTTTTTTAAAAAAAATTTCCTTGGTGACCACACTCAAATAGCATAAATTTGTTACCCCCATTATCTATTATTTATATATCAATGCACTTTAATAGAAATTGTTAGTTGGAATCTAAGAACATATCTTGAGTACTATATAGTATAACAATAACCAGTAGAATAATTTATAAGATCAAAGAAACTAACCCTATAACTCTACCTTCTATTAAATATTTATTTGTATCCTTTCTCCAATATCTTATAATGCAATAAGATTATAAAAATAGTGCATAAGTACCATTACCCCCAAGTTTAATTTATTCCCAACGTTTTAAAACCTGAAAGCGGATAATTATTGGGACGAAACTAAATCTGCTCCCCAGTCTAAGATCACTAAATCACATGGTCTGAAATCTTAATCATCCAATTAAGTTTAAACTTATCATTTTTATAGTAACTTAAAAATAATGTATAGTACACGAATTTTCTCGAAGCTAAAAGCCTACAACGTGGGAGAAGCGAGAGGAGGGGACCATTATGGTGACAAGTGTGTGCTTTGATACCTAAATTATTGCCCAACTAAACGTAATTAACTAAATGAGAATATGATTAATGGTCCCCGTTACCTTTTTAAGATGCGTGTTAGCTTTAATGGTCCCTTGAAGGCTGAAGCTTTCACATGATGCGGTTTAAGCTGTAATTAAGTTACATATATATAATATGATGAATATAATATGTAAGCATTAAGCATACACATATATAAACCAAAAAAGCATACACATTTTTTCATTTTTTCTACAACAACTATTAAATGGTTGGTAAGGGATACCGGATATAGCAAACAGTGAATCTGCTTGTCAGTTGTCACTGCTCGAAGAAGTAAGATTTAGGAATCCTTCAAAATAATTGTTTTAGCTGTAATTACACCTAGTGGCGGATCCAGGATTAAATTTTACTGGGGCATAAATATTTTTTTCACATATTTATATTATATTTTATAAAAGAAAAGTATATTTACATTATTTTTTATTTGTATATGTTTATTGTTTATATTAAATACAGTAAATATATCAAAATGAAATCTTAAGATAATCTATATTTTTTAATGAATTTTTATATCCAAATAAATTTATTATATATATTTAATATCTTCTAATATGGGTGGATGTATTATCTAATCAAGATATATATGTCATATAAATTTAAAAATATTATAGTTTCTAAAATAAATAGATATTCATAAAGTTATATTATTAAAAAAAATTCATAAATTTGTCACCAATCAAGAATAGAATTGAAGAACCGCAGTTTTGGCAATCATGTGAAGAATGGACTAAAGAAACTATTGTATAAAAGATTCAATATTTGACATATACTGAAAGTCTATTTTTTCCAAAAATAATCTGATTTCAAGTTACGTGGGGGGAGATTAAAGATTATGAGTAGGGGCATCAATGTAAAACCTTCATAATTTGCATTAATCGAACAAATTTTAATGGTGGTATTTACCCCCAACCTATAACAAGTGGATCCGCTCCTCATTTACACTGGTCAAAATTTGTAAATAAGAATAATGAGAGAATTTTAGTTTATCTTTAAGAACAAAAGAACTAATGGACTATCGAACAATAAAAAAAAAGTTTGTTGCTCGAGAAGACCAAACATGATCTAGAAGTGATTTGGACATTGTTTTTGTGGGGTAAACTAGATTTAGTATTTCGATTCTCAAGAGTGATTCTACAAGAACAAGAAAAAAAGAATTGTTAAGTGTTTGAGTGTAGAGTTTATTGCGGAAAAAAAGTTGTATTTTTAGGTCCTTTTGCTATTTGCCATCGTCTTTGTTTTATACTCTGAGATCGTGTTTAACGTTACCGTTTACTCCGTCTGATTCGCCATAAATGGTCTTTAATTCCGAGGCTCTTGTCGTTGCGTTCAAGCACCTTAATTCACCGGTTTAAACGAGTCTTTGGTCTCGTCGGAGTTGACTAACGGTTCTGCATTTAATCCTCTTTGACTGTAAACTTCACTATGATTGGCCTTTCAGCTCAGTTCGTCATCTCGTCGATCTCCTTTGACTTTCTCGAATCTTTTTACCATTTAGTTTATTAGATGGAGATTTTCACCTCTACAATCACTATAAGCAACAAAAAAAACAGTAATAAATTTTACATTAACATTTGCAAGCACCCAAAAAAAAATGTTCTATATTTAATATTTGCAAGCACCCAAAAAAAAAGTTCTATATTTAATATTTTCCATATAGTATAAGATATGATTCTAGATCGGTCTCAGCTATTGTGAGGAATATATTTAGTATTTGAAGATTTTAACTGTATCATATTAGTTGTTAATCTGGGCATACACAGATCTAAAGAATATAACTCATGAACCCAATTATTCATGTGCATAATTTAGTGACTCACTGATAGCTGTCACATAGAAAACAGACTATGCATGTTTGCTCTCTTTTTCTTTTCTTATGTATTTCCTTAATTATATATTTCTTTCTTTCTTCCTTTTTTGTCACCATCCAAAGCATCTATTTATGAATATCGAGTCTTTCACAATTTTTTTTTTTACTTATTTCATTTCTCATTCGGGTCATTCTTATTGTTAATTCAAGGGAGAATTAGAAATAAATGATACTTTTTATATATTTTTGTCTATCTATACATTTCCAAATCATTCTTGGTGACTTAATCTTATATTAATAAAAATCCAAGTTTACCCTTTTAATTTGTTTAAATATAATTTGTGTCATAAATAATTCACAAACCTCTAAACTGATTTTAGTCCCACGACAGAAATTCTCGTTTTCTCCGTCTCGTTTTCTCCTTCTCGTTTTCTCTTCTCGTTTTCTCTCATTTTCTCGGTCGGCTACGAAGAAACCCTGAACATCAATTACAAATTTTATGAGGTTAAATCTTTGTACTTTTTAAATTGTTCAGTAATTCTGATTTGTGTTATGCATGATTCTACTATTTATTGTGCGATTTGTTTTGATATTAACAGGCAGACAAGTCATGTGACGACTATATTCATGTAGATGATCTACTTTTCCCATCATCATCATCAACTTCTGCGTCTTTGGGATTGATGTTCAAATCACCTTTCTGTTTAGACTCATTCACACATTCTGCCAAATTTTCTTTAAAATTACTCTCATCAGCTCCATCACTTGAATCACGTGGATCCTCATTTAAATCAATATTGAGTTTGCTCCCTCGCTCTTCAACTCTGGATTTAAATGTCACACATAATCGTATAAGAGCCTTCTTTTTTAAATACCCAACCAATTTTTTCACTTGTCGATCGTTCGAGATAAAAACTGGTGTAGATTTTAAGTTACTAACCAAAACACTAGGTAGATAACTGAATTCTACATCAACCGTACTCGTTTCTACTTCGTAGTTTTCGGAAACCATCATCTTTAGTTCTTCAAGAGTACTAGTGGATTCCAAAGTAAGTAATCTACCATGTTTTTCATGATCAACAATAAATCTCCATTCGTTGTTTCCAAAGGATCTCCAAACACCACACGTCACGTAAATCTCTAGCATATTAATCTATGATACAAAAAAATAAAATAAAAACTTTTTAAAAAAAAATTCACACATATCAATTTGTGGTAAAGCAAAGAACAAATTCGATAAACTCACCAGAACACGTTTGAAAAATGTATAATACTTTGCTGAGATGTGAAAAAGAAGAAAGGGAAGAAGACGGCGTGGAGAAACAGAGATAAAAGGGGAGATCGCGATTCTCTTATTTCCCGCAGAAGGCACGTTCTAAAACTCGCAGAACATTAGATTAGGCAGAAAATATATTCTACGCCGTCGTAGAACACTTAGAACCCGTAGAATACACGTTCTACAATTCGCAGAATATATAGATTAGACAGAATATGTATTCTAAAACTCGCAGAACGTAACTAGAGTGTAGAATAAGTATTCTACCATCCGTAGAAAGAATAAAAAAAGATTTTCTAAATATTTTTTCTTACGTTTTTGGAATTATTGAAAATTTCTATTTCCTTAAATATATTTATTTTCCTTTTTAAGAATTAAATTGGTATTAAAACAATTTTTAAAAATAAATAAGATATGAAAATATATGATTTTAAGGGTAATTTTGTCAAAATTGTGCCTAGAAAATTAAAGGTGTAGATGGACAAGAGTGTAGAAAAAGTATCCTTTATTTCCAATTCTCTCTTAATTCAATGTATCTTATTTGCTATATCTAGCGTCCCATCCATATCGGGATGAATAGATCTTTCACGAAAACTTTCATAAAAAACCACGTCATCGAATGATTATTGAGCCGAAACCAAGAAGTTAGTATTACAAAAATATCTCTGTAATATTATTTAAGAAAATATTTTTGATTATAAACTTTGTTTTATAAATTATTACATAAAATATCATTACAAATAATAAAGAATAATTGAAATAGGAATGTATATAATTATATTTTATAATTAGTGATAAGAATATAGAAATTATTTATTTTGCATTAAAGATGTTATCTACAATATATTTAAGTATTAATCAATCCATATATATTCAAAAAAAATATCTATTCGAAATCTTGATATATTTTCACTATATCAAAATAAAAATTTTAAAATATTTTACTAATTTTATAAGAAGTTAAGTCATGGCTCAACACTTTCGAATGGTACCGATTAGGTTTCGAACTAGAGTCATTAAACGGTGCATAATATATTTATGTTTTCAAAATTATAGGTTTTACGGGTTAGCCTGAATAATATTTTAGTCCACTGCAAAACGGGTTAAATAGATAAATTATTCCGTTTGACAATTCTATCTATAATCATGAATTGGATATATTATAAAATTCAAATATAATCAAATTTTCTTAAATTTTAAAACAATTTATTTTTAAAAATTATCTTGCGCTAATTATAGCACGAGTTAAATCCTAATATTGCTTATATTAATACAAAATATACTTCTTGGTTCATACAAAATGTGTTGTTTATTAGTTACAGTTAGGTGAAACACATTTTTTTGGGAGATTTGATGTATCTGGGTCTGGTCCTATTTATTTGGTCACTTAAAAAATATAAATTGACAGTCGTAGTAAAAAAATGTGAATAAGTAGAAGCTACCATAAAATTAAGTGGCAAATAGAGTTGATCCCAATAATTGGAGGAAATTGTACTTAGTTTATTCTTTCCAAGTCGGGTCACCAATGATGGGGTTTCTTCTTTTAAGTTTCTCGATAAGTAATTCAAATGGTAAATCTAAGTGAAGAAGACACACACACACACTCAACGGCTTTACACGTATCGAGTCATGTCTTCTCGTGGAATGGAAGCATGTTGGTTGTCCCACTTGAAGTCCAAATATATCTAACATATTAACAAGAAAGGATTATTGTAAAATAACAATAGTATACATATAACCCTTTTATATGTTTATTTTACAAAAATTCAACCACTTAAAGTGGATTCCAACTCCTCATTCAACCTAAGTAGTGTTACTTTATAGCGGCTTTCCTTTTCATCACCTACCATTCGAAAAATAACTCACTATTCTATATATATACACACAATAAATGCCTGTTTCTTTAAATAATGAAAAGTCCTTTAAAGGAGAAAATAAAAGAGACCTCACTTTAATAAGATTCCTCCTCCTTCTTCTGCCTTTTTTTGTTTTCTTCTTCAAGACGGAAAAAAACATTTCTATAATATTATTTAAGAAGATAATTTTAAAAATAAATTTTGTTTTGTAAGTTATTACATGAAATGACATTACAAATAACAAAAAAATAATTGAAATAGGAAAAGATATAATAATATTTTAAAATTATTGATTATAATATGGAAAATATATATTTTGTATTAAAAAGATTATTTAATATTTAATTTTTTAATTATTTTTAATACTATTTATTTAAAAATAATAATCAATTCATATATATTCAAAAATATATATATTTAAAATTTGCTATATTTTTCACTATAATTTATTATATTTCAGATAAAATCAATTTTCTTAAATTTCAAAACAATTTCTTTTAAAAAAATTATCTGCGCTATAATTAGCGCGGGTTAAATCCTAATATATATACACAATTGATAACAGATCTTAGACGACATATTAATTTGTAATATTAATCGAAACGTTATACACCAAAATTCACAGTTTCATCACACCAACTTATATAACCATGCCAATGGGTCATAAATTATAGAATGTAATTTGAATATGGTATCTTTATATATGTATGATATTTGTTTGATAGTATGATCACATATGGCAACATGAAAAAATCAAGCTGTCTTTTCAAAAAGAATTATGATTTAACCCGCGCTAATTATAGCGCGCAATATTTTTTTTTTAAAAAAATGTTTTAAAATTTAAGAAAATTAATTTTATGTGAATTTTACAATATATCTAACTAATGATTATAGATAAAGCTGTCAATTTGTAATAATTTATCTATTTAACCCGTTTTGCAGTGAATAAAATATTATTCGGACTAACCCGCAAAAACTTATAATCTTAAAAATATAACTCTAATATGCACCGTTAAATTACTCTAGTTTTTGTGTTAGTCTACGAACT
>PKML01014553.1:101078-122037 GCA_002933935.1 Eutrema yunnanense
ACACATGACTTGCAGAAGAATGGCGATGTTCGTGTCCTACAGATTCGTTCAAGCGATAATTTGGCGGACTTATTTACCAAGGCGCTTCCAACTGCTACTTTCAGGAAGTTGGCTCATCTTATTGGATTACGCCGTCTCAAAGATCTAGACGGATGTACACATGAGGGGGAGTAAATGCGCGCTGCACTCTTTTTCCCTTAACTATGGTTTTTCCCATTGGGTTTTCCTAGTAAGGTTTTTAATGAGGCAGCATCTTACGCGCTTTACTACTATTACATTATAATAGACATCCAAGGGGGAGTGTTATGAATTAAATATATGGATGCCCATTATAAGGCCCATATTTTAGGAGGTTTAGAATATTCTCTGTTTCCTTATTTCCCCTTCTTCAGCTTGCTCTCCAAGTATATTTAAACCTATATATACCTCTCTTTATTCATGGAATAATACAACAACAATTTCCTCTCTCTTCTCTCTCTTTTATTCACAACAACTCAGAAGTATTTTTCAATAAGCGCATGCACTTGAATCTTATTGTTTCCCACTTGTTGAGATTTCTTCCATGACTTAGCAGTATAAGGTAGCCCTGGGCATAATATCCGGATCCGAAAAAATTAACCGAAACCGATCCGAAAAAGAGGAACCGAACCCGAACCGAGAACCGAATGGATATCCGAAATACCCGAAATACAATTATATACCCAAAATATTAATTATATTTAGACTTGATAACCCAAAATTATAATTATAAATCCGAATATATGAATTATTTTTATACCAAAATGATTGAGAGACCCAAAATAATCAAAATATATGAAGTTTTTAGTTATATTTGTTGAGTTTTGTCCAAATTTTATTTAAATTTAACCAATTATATTCAAATTTAACCAATTTTCATTTTATTTTTATGATTTTTCGGATATCCGAAACCGAACCGAACTCGAATGGATCCGAACCGAACCCGAACCGAAATTCTAAAATATCCGAATGAATAATAAATCTTCAACCCGAAAATCCGAAAATCCGAATGGATCCGAACTGAATCCGATCGGATATCCGAACGCCCTATAAGGTCAAGATCTATCATCTATGTCAATTCTTTGATTATCTATTATGAATAGTGTATTTTCTTTATTATAGATTAATCGATATAGTTATGATGGTTATTTTATTTTTTTTGGCCAAAAGTGATAATGGTTATTACATACACAATATTTAAATTTATGAGTGTTGCTTAGAAGCTTGTGACTTTAGTTGTCTCAGATATCTGGAGACGATTAGTTTATTACAAAAGTTACTATTAAACAAAATTTGTCTTAGTGATCTGCATGCAACTTGTAATTAATGTTTTCATATCCCTGGTGCCCATAATAACTATTGGTTAAATGTAAAGATAAATCTTTATTTATTACTTCTTATCACGTTGTCAAGATCGCGCGAGTAACATGTAAAATGCTATGCAGATTTCATCTAAAAGTTATGGATAAAGCCTACCGACCCATCCTAGCTATCAAAATCTATCATGAATCCATCTTTAGATATTATTTACAATATCTATATAATATATATAACCGACTTCAGTTTAACCTTTGAAATGTTGTGTTTATTTTAATTGATATGAATTTTGTGTCAAAATTCGAAACAATCTATAACTCGCTATATAAATGTTGCAGTAGCTTGTTCTAAGAAAACTAATATATAGTCTTAATCAACATGAAAATATTATCAAAAAAATGATTTCTTTAGATTAGATTACTTATAAAAAAAATGATTTCTTTAGATTAGAGATCATAACATGTTAAATTAATATATTTATACGTCTCTTTTCTACAACATTGCTACAAATGTTTATTTTTTTGTTCAAGATGAAAATATTTTATTTAATTAACTTAAATGAGTGAATGTGTCCATGTGTGTAATCGGGACAATATATTTATTCGTCTGTCAATATATATATATATGAGAAATTACACATTCATACATTGAATGATGGCGATGGTAGTGGAAAATATACTAAATTTTATATATACACATAAATGAAAAACGAAATTATGGGAAAGAGAAAAGGAAAGTATAAGTTGAAAACCCACACAAATTTAGATACGACAAAAGTCGTCCAAACTAATATTAATTTAGTTGGGAATTCATAGCTTCGTCAATTTTCCTTTGTTTTTCTTCTCAGTTCTCACATCTGAATCCCAATAGTCCAAACCAATTAATGAACTTGAAGTTTCTATATATGGATAAAGTTGTTAATGATATGGTTACCCTAAGGTTTCCTTTATTCTTTCACTGATTCAAACTTTTTTTAGGGAGTTAAGCCATCAAATGTAATCTATAAAAAATACGCATTCTGCTTTTTTAGGTTTAAGTTAATAATCTAACAAATTTTACCGTAAAATCTATAATCTTTTACAGGAGAATGCTTCGTCTTTGTAAATTTATTGTTGTTAAGGAAATAAATACAATCATAAATTTTACCGTAAAATCTATAATCCTTTACAGGAGAATGCTTCGTCTTTGTAAACTTAATGTTGTTAAGAAAATAAATACAATCATATCTCCTATGATTGCTCATTTCCATATATCTCTCTCAATCATATCAATTATATTAATTTATTTAATCCCTGTAATTATGCCCTGTGATTATGTTGTAGATTTGTATATAAGTAGTACACTACCATTCAATAATAATGCACAATTTTAAACACTTATATAGTATCAGAGCCATTAAGGGCAATTTTTTCTTTCTTTCATTTTCTTCCTTCGCTAACTCTTCTTTTCTTTCATTCTCTCATGGCTACCTCCACCAGCAACTCCCCTGCCACCAGCAACGAGACTGTGCTTGTCAACAACTCAAAGACCATTCTCAATATCAACATGATGAACGTGTCTCGCCTTACTCCTACAAACTATCTTATGTGGAGTAGGTAAGTTCACGCCTTGCTTGATGGCTATGAACTAGCCGGCTTTCTCGATGAAACCATGCTGGTTCCATCCAAAACATCATCGTTGATGATACTGCTGAAGCCAATCCAGATTTCAACATCCAGAAAAGGCAGGACAAACTCATCTACAACGCTCTTCTCGGTGCCATTTCCGTTACCGTCCAACCTCTACTCTCTCATGTTTCGAGCGCTGCTGAACTCTGGTATACTCTGGCCGACACCTACGCTAAACCAAGCATAGGTCACTCCAAACAACTCAAGCTACAACTAAAGCACTCACTATAAGAAATCAGGGTTTTTATAGCAGGACAGTATAGCGTTTTTTTTCGATTATGCTATGGTTGACATACCTCTGGTTTTTACATAGCGTTTGTATATTTGTAAACACTATGATAGAGTCGTAGATATTAAAAACAAAATTAGGCGTCTCGTTTTAATATTGTACCGGTTATGTTTAATAGCAAAACCATAATTGAAACGTTATGGAAGTGTTAGGCGGTATTTACTCCCGCAACACTTAGACAAAATTTTCCCCCAAAAAATTTCAGACCTAATTTATTGTTCTTCCCTCTTCCCTCTTTGGCTCCAATTTGCTCGATTCTCACAATCTCTGCCTTTTCCCACTCTCTGCCACATAAATTCCTGTTTCAATACCTAAGCTCCTTCCAGATTTTGCTCCAATTTCTCACAATCTCGATTTTATCACTGTCTCCGACAAAGCTAACTCGTTCGAACCCAAACCACCGCAACTGAGCCGCAATCCATCTTACCCTTTTGCCTTTCCGAATATTTGAAACACTAAACCCAATAATTTGTCAGCTATCTGAATCACTAAGGAAAATGGTGTGTTCCCTACGGAGGCGTGCGGCGGAGGAGCTTTGGAGGTGAAGAATCCGAAATCAGGCGGAGGATTGGAGTCCAAATCAAACAGACAAAAGAGAAATCCCGGCGGAATCTCCCGGATTAGGCGGCATTGAGGTAACGAACGAGAATCACAGACTTTGGGTCTCTCTTTATCGAGACGAGATCGAAGAAGACATGTTCAGCATGAGCGGAAACATGCCATCTCGCCTGCCACGAAAGAGGACGAAAACCTTGCAGAAATAACTCGATGTAATTCACCAGGTGTTCGACAAATTGCCTAGCATAGTTTCCAGATTATTGTTTAGCCTCTTGGCAATTCATTGATTAAAATGTCTGTGATGTAGGTTCTTTTCCATGGATTGTGTCTTATGAAATGCTGATTGCTTCAGAGTATCCAATTCTGCTGCTAAGGTCTGCACATTGGCTTTGATCAAGTCACTTACTTGCTCGATTAGGCTTGGATCAACCTACCCTTTTTACGAATGCGATTGTTGGAAAGATTTGTTGGAATTTTACATGTTTTTTGTAGTGTTAAGTTTCTGAGAATTTCACGAGAGATTGCATCTTTGCCTGTGTAGGAATAGGTGATTGCCAAGTAAGTTAAAGTTCTCAATGAACAAAAGTGTTGATTCTGAACACTCTTATTCGAAGCTTTTTTCTCTCTCCGTCTTCCATCATTATCAACAATGAGGTCTGGATTTGTTTTCCTTTTTGTTTCTGGTTGATGATGTAATGAAATCTTTCACCCATTCTCCAGTTTATAATATCTGAACTAAGATTTGTGACAAAGATGTGATATTCATGTGTTGTTGTTTACAGGAATGCGGGAAGAGAAAGACTAGAGAAGATGATCAAGATGAAGTATCAAGAGGGACAGCACGAGTTCACAAGTTTATGAAAGATTTTGCAGAGATGCCATTTTATGTATACAAGTGTCTAGCTTTGGTTTAGATCAATATGGGAAATTGAGACAAGAGGAAGCTTTGGGAAATCAAAAATTACTCTTCTCTTCGTTTTAAATGATCCTTTTGATTTTTGAACATTTCCAATCTCTGTGTTGTCTTGCTATGAATGTTAACTGTCTCTCCGATGCTATGATGAATATGTGAATTTTGAAGATCGCGATCCACCAAGAGAATCTCAAGACTGAAATGTATGAGACTTTTTGTATATATTCTGAGAATTTTCCCAAAAGAAAGAAGAAAATGAAATTTTGGAAGATAAACCACAAACTGAGCACAATCTGCAGTTTTGTTGATAATTCTGAAAACTCAATAGATTATACAACTAATGACATGCCAGATTAATAGTTAGATGGTTTTTTGAATAGAAACCACAAACAAATCAATAGTTTGGTATCACACAATTTTTGTTAGATAGTTATCGTTTTTAAAAGTTTATTAAATTCTAAAATTATATATTATTAGGAAAATGTAAATCACAAAAAATGTAAACTCTAAACCCCAAACACAAACCCTAAACCCCAAACACAAATCCTAAACCCTAAACTTCTAACTCTTGATCATAAACTCTAAATTTTAAATTGTAAAACTCTTAAAAATAAACATCAAATAATATACAAAAAATAATCCAACAATTATAACAAATTTCAGAATTGATAATACAAAACAAAACAAATAAATTCTTGAGTTTGATTTAGTGTATAAGGCTTAAGATTTGATTTAGTGTATAATGCTTAAGGTTTAGGGTATTGGAGTATAGAGTTTACTGTGTGAAATATAATTTTTTGTAATTTTCCAATTAACAATAGAATATACAATAAATTTTTACTTCATATGTATAACATAATATTTATATAAAATAATTTTTTAAGACAAAACTTAAAAAGAATTAAGTGTTGAGTATTTGATTTAGGGTTTAGGGTATAGGTTATGTTGATTTAGGATTTAGGTTATATTGATTTATGGTTTAGGTTATGTTGTCAATTAACAAATGAAAATGATTGCCAATGATTGGAAATGATTGCAAAATCATTGCAAAAATGATTACAAACATATATACAAACCTTACAAACTAATGATAAGTTAGTAAGAGTTTAGGCCATAGGGTTTGAGGTTTAGGGCATAGGGTTTGAGGTTTAGGGTATCAGAGTTATGATATTTTTTTCTTGTTCTATTAACAATAGAAATATAATTTTAAGTATTAATGAGTGTTTGATCTAGTATATATGGATTCACACTTGTAAGATATTTTTTTATATTTCTCAATTAAAAAAAAGAAAATATAATAAATAATTGTTTCATACTAAAACGTAATATAGAACAGAAAAAACACTAAAAATTTCAGACCCCGCGACACTTAGACAAAATTTTCCCTCTTTCCTCTTCCCTCTTTGGCTCCAATTTGCTCGATTCTCACAATCTCCGCCTTTTCCCACTCTCTCCCACATAAATTCCAGTTTCAATACCTAAGTTCCTTCTAGATTTTACTCCAATTTTTCACAATCTCGATTTTATCACTGTCTCCGACAAAGCTAACTCGTTCGAACCCAAACCACCGCAACTGAGCCGCAATCCATCTTACCCTTTTGCCTTTCCAAATATCTGAAACACTAACCCCAGAATCACTAAGCGAAGGCGAACTCGAGTTTTTATCTTTTGTTTTTTTTGTTTCTGATAAACAAATCGTTTTTTATCTCTTCACTTGTAGTGATTAGGGTTATTGCATGTTGAATTGATTCGTCTTGGTCGTGTTTACTCTTTTGCAGGAAGATTTCGATTCATATCTTGTTTAAATGCTTCCCTTAAAAGTACTAGTGTTGTGATTTTCTGGGTTTTTTCTTTCACTTTGGATTTTGCTTAAATGTTTATGTGAGTTCAATCGAATTATACCATTGCTTTGTTTTTATTTTGTAGCTCGATTTAAGCGAAAGGGAAGACACTTTATCAGGTAAAATCACTCAAACTTGATTCTTCTATCAGAACTCGTTGTGTGTTGTTGTTGTGGCTTAAAGTGACTGTCTCTGGTAATTACTTGTATGCACATTTGGTCGGAGCTGTTGTAACATGGATAAAGCTTGGGTCTGGTTACCAAGGTATTAACTTGACTGTCTTTACACATCTTTATTGATTTCATTTCATGAATTGTGATTTTGAATTTTTATTTTTCATTTTCTATCAACTTACAGGAATAGCCTTTAGTATGAGAAAGGAGCAACTGAGTTTGTGTATGATTCAGCAAGACGTTTGGGTAATCCAGCTGAAATGTTCTGTCCTTGCCTTGATTGCCGCAATGTCTGCCATGTCTGCCATCAACCAACTGAGACAGTTTTCGAGCATCTAGTGATTAGAGGGATGGATCAGAAGTACAAGAGGTGTAAATATTGGAGTAAACATGGGATTACAAGGGATGATAAGAAAACTGATGTTCACACGTCTGAATATGAGGCTTATGAGTTGATTAGGACAGTTTTTATGGCGAGTGAAGGCAATTAACCATCTAAGAAGCAGAATGCAGAAGGGTTTGAGGGCATTGACAATCGAGAAGAAGCTGAGTTTAGGAAGAAATTCGACTGATGATGTTGTTGTTGGTGAAGGAGAATACTGCTCTAGTGAACCAACATATAAGATTGGTCGAATTTCCCTGGGTCCTAATGCGGCTGCTGTAATTGTGAAGTCTGTATCAGTCCTAGAAGCATATGTCTGGAGACCTACTACAACCATTGGCTCACTTGCTCAGGCTGTAGGATTTAAAATTGCATGGCCATGTGAGAAGATAATATTAGACGATGATATTAACTACTCACAACATGCTAACACTGTCGGCTCCGAGGTAAATTGAAACTGATTTTGTGTTCCTCTCAAATTCACATTGAGTAGATTACTAATAGATTATGTTTATATTTGGCATGATTCATTAGGCTACAAATGCATCAAGAGGAAGAGTTCATATCTTTGATTATTGGAAAGGAGAAGATGAATTGATTGTTGAGGGTATATTGTTGTCAACTGAACTTTCAGAATTGGTCAACGATATTCCGCTTGGACCGAATGCTGCAGTTGTTAAGATTGAGGTTGTTGTTAAAACTGCTGCTTTTCTATGGAGACCTAGGACTGGAATGTCAAAGATGGGCGATGCACTACATGAGACCATTGCATGGCCTATTGATAGGTTACGACTACCTCATCAACCTACAGTTGATGAAACAACCAAGAAATCCACTCAGGTAAGTTTCAAAAACTAGTTTCTTAATACACTTGGATAATAGTTAGTGTAGTCAGATTTTTAGATAAGACTGAGAATAGATATTTGTTATCTTGGATTTGTTGATATTGCCGTGATGTTATTGTGATGAATGTGTTTATCATTTTTGGTTTTAGAGTGGTAGTCCCAGCACTGGTAGTAGCGGCAAAGGTGCTAAACAGAAGTGCACTCTCTTGGACTATGATAACTCTGGACAGACAGTTGCAGTAGGTCGTGTGTTTTCAACTGATCCAGCAGACAAGGTTCATTTCATCTCTTTAGGTAACAATGATTCTAAGGTTTGGGTAGAGGTTTCCAAGGTTGATGGTGCACGAGTGTGGAGACCAAACTCTGAAGTTGAATTCATAGCTGATTCAGTAGGATCCACATTGGCTTGGCCTAATGAAAAGATTGTTTTCATCTGAGACAATTGTGAAACATTTGGGTTTTATGTTGTACTTTGAACTACTTCTCTTTGTGTCTGTAATATGTTGAACCAATGTTTCTTTCTTTGTTACACTTAATGTAGTGAAACCTATGTTTGATATTATAATAATGTTTCTAAATCCATAATCGTATATAAATATATATATATATATATATTTATAGTAACAAATTCATATTAAAACAATACTAATAAACAATTACAATAACTTGCTATAGTTATATTAAAAATAACAATTCTCAAGCGCTGTTAATAATGTAAATAATAGTAAAAAGAACACGCTATTAAATACTATTTAGTTGCATAATAAAATGCGCTATAGTATATGACAATACGATAGCACTGCAAAAAACCGTTATCTAAAGTGTCTGACCTATTATGACGGACGATGATACAACGCTTGTTAAAACGCTATGGTATCGTTAGATAGCGTTATTCAGCCGCTAAGAAAAGCTTTTTTCTTGTAGTGACTGGACAAAAGGCACCAAGACAATCTATGAATACTTTCATGGCCTCATTGCCCGTTTTGATCAGCTGGCCCTTCTTGACAAAGCCATAGGGCATGAAGACCAAATTGACTATGTTCTTGAAGGATTACCTAAAGACTACAAGTCTGTGGTAGATCAAATCAAAAGACTTGACGTTCCTCCCTCTCTCACTGAATTGTATGAGAAACTCCTTAACCAAGAAGCCAAAATCTTCCATTATGCTCCTCTTCTGTCTCTTCCTGCATCTGCCAATTTCGTCAACAATCGCCCAAACCAGCGGTTCAACAACAAGAGTAACCATCCATGGCAGTCTCACAACAATCAAAAACATGAGCAGCATCAATACAAACCTTACCTTGGAAAGTGTCAATTATGTGGCGTTCAAGGCCATAGTGCAAGAAGGTGTCCACAACTGTCCAGTGTTCCACAAAACTCTCAAATTCATGCAGGCTCCAACAGCCCCTCACCGTGGCAGCCGAGAGCAAATGTTGTTACCCCCTCTCAAAATGCGACTCCTTGGCTCCTTGATTCTGGTGCAACCCACCACATCACAACATACCTCCATAATTTTTCACTCCACCAGCCTTACAATGGTGGAGATGAAGTCATCCTTGGTGATAATTCTGGTCTTTCCATCTCCCACATCGGTTCTACTTCTCTTTCCTCTTCTATTAAACCTCTTGGTCTACAACAAGTGCTTTATGTGCCTAATATACAGTGCAATCTCATTTCTGTATATCGATTATGCAACACTAAACAAGTGTCAGTCGAATTCTTCTCTGCCCATTTTCAGGTGAAGGATCTTCGCACGGGTGGCCAATCACACCATCTACCATCACCTCATTCTTTGCCTCTCCATCCACCAAAAACACTTTCTCCTCTTGGCACTCTCGCTTTGGCCACCCTACATCTCATATTTTAAAATCTGTTATTTCATAAATTTTGCTTCCGCTCTCTAATTCTTCATCAGAAATGTTGCCCTGTCTTGATTGCAATCTTAATAAAAGTCACAAACTTCCCTTTTCACAAACTTCTCTCACTTCTATTCGCCCACTTGAATATATCTTCACCGATGTTTGGACTTCCCTACTTCACTCTGTCGACAATTACAAGTATTATCTTGTGTTAGTTGATCATTACTCCCGATACACATGGCTATATCCTCTTAAATAGAAATCTCAAGTTCGAGAAAATTTTCCAATATTCAAATCTCTGGCCGAGAACAAATTTCAAGCAAAAATTGGTACTCTATATTCAGACAACGGAGGTGAATTCATTAGGTTAAAGATGTACCTGTCAGCATGTGGCATTTCTCACCTCACATCACTACCACATACTCCGGAACACAATGGAGTCTCCGAAAGAAAACATCGCCATATTGTAGAGACGGGCTTGATGTTACTCTCTCAAGCATCAATGCCGCGACGCTACTGGACCTATGCTTTCGCAACTGCGGTTTATTTAATAAAATGTATGTCCACTCCTGTGCTCTCCATGGATTCTACTTTCCATATGATATTTGGAAATCATCCCAACTACAACAAGCTGCGAGTTTTTGGATGTCAGTGTTTCCCATGGTTACGTCCATACACCGCCAACAAGCTTGATAGTCGTTCCTCCCGATGTGTCTTCCTTGGATATTCGCTCACACAAAGCGCATATCTCTGTCTCGATCCAGAATCCTCTCGCATCTATAAATCACGCCATGTTCAGTTCAATGAGAACATCTTCTCATTTGCTTCCACTCATACACATCAAACCCACTCTTCATTTACTACGTCAAACGATTGGATACCCTCCGTGTCACTCGTTCATACAGTTGATCGTCTACACCTGTGTCGAGATCCTCACCACTCTCAACTGCTCACACACCTCATCTTGAGGCTCCTTCATCATCAACTGTTCATGCACCTCACATCGAGGCTCCTTCGTCATCAGCCGCTCATACACCTCACATCGAGGCTCTTTCGTCATCAGCCGTTCATACACCTCACATCGAGGCTCCTTCGTCATCAGCCGTTCACACACCTCATATCGAGGCTCCTTCGTCATCCACCGCATCACCAACCGCCGCTCATCGGTCTGCCATCTTTCATCCACCGTTATAAGCTCTATTTTTTGCTCCTCCGCTGCAAGCTCCAACACCGCCGGCACACTTCACCTCCGCTACTCTCGCACCGTCGTCTGCTCCACACCCTCACGATTTACCTTTGTCTATGCAATCAACTCCAGTGTCGCTTTCATCAGCTCAACCTCCGATAGCTCCGCAAGCTCCGCCACGACAAGCTCCAGCGACCATGACTCCAGCGACACAATCGGCGCCTCAGTTGATCATTGTCGACGTTATCTTCGACGATGAAAATCTCTCCCCTAACCAATCGGATCCACCCATCTCTAATCCACAATCCAAAAGCCCTACAAAAAATATAACCCAAGCCCAAATACAAAATTTCCCAAATCAAGCCCAACAAGGCCCACACTCACTCTCTCTTTCCCACACGCAAATCTCTGTCACGATAAATACCCTTTCTCTTCCTATCGCCGCTGAAAATCACCATCCCATGACCACCAGAGGCAAAAAAAAAATTGTTAAACCCAACAACAAGTTTATTATCGTGATTTCTGTCCAAAATCGATACCCACCAGAACCAACCACAGTGATTCAAGCAATGAAGGATCCATATTGGCGCTACGCGTTGTCCGATGAGTATAACGCTCAAATCAGAAATCGGACATGGGATCTCGAACCACCATCTCCAAATAAACACGTCGTCGGCAAGAAAGGGGTATTCAAACTGAAATACAAACCAGATGGATCCATTGAGCGCTACAAAGCAAGGCTAGTTGCCAAAGGATATCATCAACAGCAAGGTATCGATTACTCTGAAACATTTAGTCCCGTCATTAAATCTACCACGATACGACTGGTGCTCGATGTCGCAGTGAATCATGATTGGCCACTTCTTCAATTAGACGTCAATAACGCATTTCTTCAAGGTACTCTTGACGAAGAAGTTTTTATGACTCAACCACTCGGTTTTGTTGATGATGATCGTCCTAATTATGTTTGTCGGTTAAACAAAGCAATATACGGTCTCAAGCAAGCAACAAGAGCCTGGTACCTTAAGTTGAAGAACTATCTCGTCTCCGTTGGATTTTACAACTCCATTGCCGATACTTCTCTTTTCATTCTACATCGAGGAGAGCATTTTATTTACCTTTTGGTATATGTCGATCACATATTGGTAACATGCAACTGTTCTACGCTCATTCAACAAATCCTAGACAACCTTGCGAATCAATTCTCGATCAAAGACTATGCACCTTTCAGCTACTTCCTCGGTATTGAAGTAACAAGGATGCCCAATGGACTTCATCTGATGCAACGGAGATACACTTATGATCTTCTCACACAGAACAACATGATGAATGTTAAACCTGTCTCTACACCGATGGCATCATCTCCGAAGCTTTCACTACATTCTGATACGCCTCTCTCCGATGCTACGAATTATCGAACACTTGTTGGAAGCTTGCAATACTTAGCCTTCACGAGACCGGATATAGCCTTTGCCGTAAACCGCTTGTCTCAGTTTATGCACCGCCCCACTGAAGATCATTGGCAAGCAGCCAAACGTGTCTTACGATATCTCGCTGGCACACCAACACATGGATTATTCCTTCGGAAACATCGGACACTCATGCTGCATGCTTACTCTGACGCTGATTGGGCAGGAGACTCTGATAATTTTCTGTCAACCAATGCTTACATTGTCTACTTTGGTAACACTCCCATCTCTTGGTCTTCAAAGAAACAACGTGGTGTCGCTTGTTCCTCGACCGAAGCTGAGTACCGCTCTGTTGCAAATACGGCATCTGAAGTTCGAAGGGTGTGTTCTCTCCTCTCTGAACTTGGTATTACACTACCCGCTACTCCTACCATCTATTGCGATAATGTCGGTGCCATCTACCTATGTACAAATCCAGTATTTCATTACCGTATGAAACATCTAGCTTTAGACTACCACTTCATACGAGAACATGTTCAATCCGGGATACTTCGGGTGACCCATGTTTCAACTAAGGATCAATTGGCTGATGCTCTAATGAAACCACTCCCTCGGGCTTCATTCATTGATCTATGTTCCAAGATTGGAGTCGTCGAAACCCCTCCATCTTGCGGAGGTGTGTTAAGGAAATGAATACAATCATATCTCCTATGATTGCTCATTCCCACATATCTCTCTCAATCATATCAATTACATTAATTCATTCAATCCTTGTAATTATGCAATGTGATTATGTTGTAGACTTGTATATAAGTTGTACACTACCATTCAATAATAATACACAATTTCAAACACTTATAATTGTTTCTATCTGCTTTTCATATCAAATTTTATTTTCCTTCAATTAGTTATACAACCAAAATAAATCAAATGTTAGTTGTCAGATCTGTCCCTTCTTTAAAGCATATGAAACCTGTGTTTTATGCCATAGATAAATAAGAAGAAATGGGCAACACTCTAGAATGCCTTGTGTAGCTAAGAGCATCTCCAACGGAGGTTTATAAGTGGGGTTCTTAGAGTTATTAGGGAAAAAAATAAATGAGAAATGGTTTTATTGTTTAGAACCGATCCTTAGATAAGAGTTTTTAGGAGCGGTTCTTAGAGACACCTGTTACCTTCTCATTGGCAATAAAAAAAAAAAAAAAAAAATTAAATCAACAATTGTCATAAAAAAATTTCGGCGACGTTCTCTCTCCTCACTTTCTCTCTTCTTCGTTTGTGTGCGAAATCTTCTGCGATTTGGGGTTTTTTTTTATTCGTGCTGTGGTTATGGAGATTGAGTCCGCCACGAGGCTCATTCAAGCGAGCCTCCTTCCCGTTCATCAATCGCGACCTATTCCCAGTAATGGCTACTCTTCTGTTTTTTTTTTTGGGTCTGATTTCTTCGCTTTCATTTCCGATCCGTTTTCGTTTCTGATAGTCTATTTGCATGGAGAGATTGGCTGCTGTAGAATTAGGAAATTAAGCTTGAGCTATCCTTAGCTAGATCTATTGTATGGACGTGTGACGTGCGGATGTGAATCAGTATCTAGTGATTTCTTTTCCTTCAGGCTTAGCCTTCGAAACGCTTGCTGGAGTGATTTCATTAGCACCTTCAGAGATTGATCAATCATTGGTAAGTGAGATCTTTGGTGCACTATATTACTGTTTTCCTGAGAATATATTCTAATGAGACATTATTCATGTTTGTCATCTTGTAGATCCAGTAATTAGAGGGCTCACGTTATTTGCAGTTTCAGAATCCACATGATTGAAGGTATGCAATAACCACATTTCTCTATGTCATGCATTCTGTCAGATGTGTTGATAATTCTGCTCTGCTTGTGTTTATGTTTTCTGAAGCTCTGTTTTCAAACGCTTAAGAAACTGTTGAATAAGGAAGTGAATGTTTGCCCTAATAGAATTTTGTCCTCCATATGATGAATTAGTTTTCGTGAATACATATTCATTCAAACTCCACACTTCAGTTCTGTCAAGTTTTCACATTATGGCATATGGCTAGAGTTCATGAAACCCTTTGTCTATCTTGATTTTTATTCTTTGTTGTATTGTATGTCAATAAAATGTTTTTGCAGGATATGGATCCAGTGACTTCAACGATTGAATACCAGTGTACCACAGCAGGTATTATTTATTATCTTAGAAGATGATCAAAGAAAGTTACATTCTTCGACAGAAGCTGATTCTTTGTTACCTCTTTTATGTTTAATTACTAACTAATATTTTCTTGCGCAGAAAAGTTAGTGGATGAAGGGAAGACGTTTGATGTTGTTCTTGCCTTAGAGGTACCTTTTGTTGGTCCATAATATACTTCAACATGTGCCTTCTTCTTTGTAAAACTTCTGTGATATATGTACCGTTCCATTTCTAGTTTCTAATATCATTTTCATGGTTCTGTTACTTCTGTATAATGAAGGTCATCGAGCATGTAGCAAACCCTGCAGAATTCTGCAAGTCGTTGTCAGCATTGACCATCCCCAACGGAACCACAATACCCTGAAGAATATCCAGAAGAAGAGGGGAAAGGGTGTTGCTTAGAATTTGTTCTTCTTTGCTTTAAGCATTTTTGTGTATCTTGAAACATGTTTTGAGTTTTTAATTTCATATGTCTGAGAACCTATGTTTTTGGATTAGCTTTCTATGGAATTTCATAAATCCTTTTTCATACTTAAAAAAAAGTAATTATCAAAATATTAATTATTTATTTTTAAGAATCTCTAATGAGGTTCAACCATTGGAAGAGCAAAAAATTAAAAGTTCCTAAAGAGGTTCTAAACTTTCAATTAATCAAAATTTATTATTAAAAAATTAGTAAAAACCTATGAGGGGTTCTTACCATTGGAGATGGTCTAAGATGGTAAAATATTGAAAGTTGGCATTCACATCCCTGGATCAAGTACTTTTAAATGCCTTATTTTATTTTATTTTGTTTCTAAAAGCAATTTCTATTAAGACCATATTTTTTTGTATGCTTTAAGCCACATACATATATAGGACGGCACTGCTATTTTATTTATCATAGTCATGTTTTTTTCTTATGTACTCACGGTCAGCTGTTTTTTTTTTATTGATCGGTTGATATAAGTTTTTTTAAAAAAAAATTTCTCTGTTTCAAAATAATGTGTGTTTAAAGTTTTTTACACAGATTTAAAAACATTTATTTTTAAGAAAAAAAATATTTATAATCTACCTAAACATAATTAAACCAATGATAAAACAAACTGTATAATACATTAGTCATAAAAAAAAAAAAAATTTATAGTTGAAAATATCATATAATTTTAGACAATTTTTTTTTCTTTCATAAAACATCAATTATTTTAAAATAAGATACAAAATTATATGATTTAACCTGCACGTATACTAAAACTTACTTTTCAATAAAATATGTTTTTGCTGAAATATTTTCAAAAAATTATGATCATCAAAGTATAACAGATCCAATATAAATTTTTGGGTATATATAAAAATAGACTTATTTGTATGAGATGATACTTAATCTGACTTTTCTTATAATTTTGTCACTTTCATTTTTTATTTTTTTTTAATGTAAAATGATGATTCTGTCCTCCTCTCTAATTGGTTCACGTACTCTACACACAAAAAAATGTGTCGTACTGTACATCACACATGTACATCAAATTAAGTGTAATGTTTGCCAATGTTTTTTAAAAGTAATTAAGAAAGTGTCAAATTTTGTAAAGCTCTCATAAAAAAAATATATATATATAAAAGCTTACATGATAAGTGTTTTGTTTTAAAAACAATCTCAAAAAATAATGGCACGTAATTCTCCTCAGTGGTGGTGAGAAAAGAATAACAGAGTTCCAAGATAATATTTGTGATTTGAAGTTGTTGGGTTTGCGGTAGTGTATCCTTCTGACTGCCCATGATCGTAGTATTTCCTTCTTTTTAGTATTTAAATAAGGCAAATTGTTATTTTTACCCCAAAATTTCATTTTTATAATAAAAATACACCGTCTTTTCAATCAAATGTTGCGTTACATTTTTGGGGGTGGAAAATTACAGTTACCCCCTTATGACCAAACAAAAAACGCGAAACCGCTATTACCATTTTAACCTTCGCGACATGTCAGACTTCTATAGAGGTCTGACTTTTTAACTCTAATAGAAGTCTGATTGATTTCTCTTACCAGATTTCTCTCAGACGTATTCGAGAAGTCTGATATAGATTAAAATAGTAATTTTAAATTTAAAAATTAAAAAAAAAAATTTGTTAAAACTTTTTTCTACAATAAATAAATATAGATGATTTTGATGTATATAAATTAATATTTCATAAAATTGAATCAAATTAAACAAGGTTAGTTAATTATGCATATACCTCAATAAATATCAGACTTCTCGAAGAAGTCTGAAACATATTTAATTAGTAAATTTAAATTTAAAAATTGTAAAAAAATTATTTTGTTAAAAATTTCTTATACATAAATTAAATATAGACGATTTCGAAGTATTAAAATTAAATTTCGTAAAATTGAATCAAATTAAAAACATGTAAAGCAAAGTAGGTTGTAAACCTCAAAACTTGTTTTGTAATGGAAACATTTACATATAATTTTATGGTTAGATTCATGGTTTACCAAATTTACATTTGAAATTTTAAATTTGCACATATGTGTTGTAATGTGCATAAATTTCACGAATTTGATGTGTGTTATAAGTTTTCTATATAATATGATGGTATTTAAGTAGTAATTATCAAGTTTAGGGTTTATCAGACTACCATTTCAGTCTGATCATGTCCATGTTTATCAAACTTCTTGATGGAAACATGTGAATTAACCTGAAATAAGTTACCTTATTTGTGATTTTACCCCATATATAAACTAAAGTTACCAACCCTAATATGTAAAAGTCATTATCGACTATCTCTCTCTAAAACATGAAGAATTTCTCTCTCACTAAACTCTCTCAAACATCTCTCCGGAAACTCTCGTTGCCACCGCCACCGCCGTCGTCAGCTTCTTCAGTCTGGTAATTACCTCTCCTTTTTCGTGTCACCTTACCAGTCCCTCCATATATCTATCTTCATATTTTCGTCACAACGCCATTTTCTTATAGGTCGAATCGTCACCGCCACCGCCGCCGCCACCGCCCTCGCTGTCGTCAACTTCGTCTTTGCAACTGAGTTAAGCTTCCTAGAAACAAGTTTTTCGCCTTGTACTCTACTTTTTCTGCAAAATTTTTAGATCTATACGAAATAAGACCATTTTTCCATGTTCTTTGCCTAGATCTAAACAAACAGATGAGTTTTTAATTAATTCCATTTTAGATCTACAAGATAGAAGTCCATTTTTCTATGTCAAACAAAAGTTCTAGGTCTGGTATGTATTTTGATGCTTGGTTGTATTCAGTCCAAAGTTTTTTTGAAAATTACTATATTAGAAGTCTGAAAGTGAATTAGACTCGATACGAAGTCTGATACTTGACCTGATCTGAATTAGACTCAATTAGAAGTCTGAAATTATACTTTCATTTAATTAGACTCTGTTAGAAGTCTGCAATTTGACATGATGGAATTTTGCCACCCAGAAAAAAGCGGGAATTTTGCTGCCCAGAAAAAAGCGGGAATTTTGCCGCCCAAAATTTCCAGACTTCTCGCTCAATTATCTCATCACTATCAGACTGCTAAAAGAGTCTGATATCAGACCGCGTTAAGAAGTCTGACATCAGATTGCGAAAGCGGTATTTTTATGTGGTAAACCCGTTTTTTTTTTAACCGCCGCTTAGGACACTTATAAAAGGGTTTTTTTATCACCTCATTTTTACAGTTACCGAAACAAATAACAAACAAAAAAAACACCGATTCTCGTTGTCGCTGCCGGAATTCGTCGCTTACATCATCTCATGTGCCTTATACGGTAAGATTCTTCTACTCCTCTCTTCGCCGCAAACCATCACCTTCTCGATACTGATTTCTAGAACTCAGCGCTGAACTCTTGTCTTTTTTCATTTCCAGATCTGGTTTCTCTCTCCTCGCCGTTGTCACCGCTCCTTCAAGTCTTCCATAGAGGGTAACAGATTCAAATTGAGCAATAATGTTTAGATCTTTGGGTTTGAGTTGTATTGTGTTCTGTGGATTTTTGGGATTCGTCAGATTACTTCATGAATAGCCTTCGTAGTTAACTCTGACTATATTTCGTCAGACTGCAAATAGAGTCTGAATTTGAGTAGTGAGATTGGATATGACGTCTGACTTTAAGTTTTCATACTGCTAATGGAGTCTGGTTGTGGTTGATGCATGTTTTAGACATAATGGCAGAACGTGAATTCCCTCCAAGGATGTTCACAACCGGGTATGAGCCTCAACAAGACAAAGGGTGTCAGACTTTAATATTCATGCATTTTACATGTTTAAGCTTATATTTTACTTAAGAGTTTTGTGCCATTTGCATGCATAATCATGGTTGAGTCTTGCATTTATGTCTCATTTAGAGTTTAGGACATTTGCATTAGGTCCTAGTGAGTTCTTGCATTCATTTGGAGTGTTTTTAGGTGTTTTGGAGGAGAATTCGTCACCCGAGGAAAGGAGACAGAGACCACGAAGAGCATCGACCGATACTAGGTGTGACACCGAGTATCGATCGATGCCAAAGCTTCAAGGGATTACACCGATGCCACTGCTCGGTGTCACAGCTCGGTACTGCCACAGGAAGAACGCGGGGGAAAAGTCCTTAACACGGAGCACAGATACCGAGGAGTGACCTCGGTATCCACTGAAGAAGTATCGATCGATACCAAGCCTTTTTATCCATTTAAACCGGGTCGGTACCCGGTTTGTTCCGGGTCGACCCGGTTCGCCCATTTTTATTTATTAACCCAAAAACCCTAATTTTCAGGGCAACTTTTCTTCTTGTAAGAGTTGGGTTTTATCCCAAACTCTTCTTATGATTTTGAGAGGGATTTTGATTGTTCTTCATACAAATGCCACTCTAGAGAAGATTTCTTCACCCTTATCTTTATATTAATGCATCTTCTTTATCTTTATTTCTTCTTCTTTTATGTTCTTCATATTTAGGCCTTAGGCCCTTTTGTTGGATCTTAGATTTAGCTTATTTTTGATGGCTTGATGATTGATTTGTGATGCTTATGTTCTTAATCATTGCATTCCTTTCTTGTTTAGTGTTCCTAATGCTAGATCTAGCTTGAGAAAGTAGATCTAGATCACAAGGCATTTCATGAACACCAAGTGTTTGATGAAATGCCAAGACCAAACTATTCAAGAGATTTATGTTCCTAGCCTAAGGGATTAGTTGTCTAGGGTGTATTTTGGTTGATCTTGTTTATATTCTTAATGCTTGCTAATCATTGATCCACAAATGAGAGTTTGCTAATGGATTGAGTGGTTAGCATAGTGATTAGTTGCTTGAAAGAGAATTAATCAAGATTAGTGATCTTAACCTAAGGATTAGCATTGATTGTGTGTATTAGCATCATTAGTTAATTGTCTTGATGATTAGATGATGATGATTTAGGTTGATTCTTGTTGGATCCTTTACTTAGGTTGATCTTAAAGCTAGTTTTGGATTGAGAGATCAAAACTAGAGCTTAAGCATTTCACGCCCGATAGGTGTTCGATGAAATGCTTGAACCAAACCTTTTGTGAGCTTTTCATGCCTAGCCAATGAGAGTTGATGTCTAGGGTGATTAGTGAACTAAGTGGGATTGGAGATTAATGCTTGTTAATCATCTTATCACAAACGATGGTTTGTTCTTGATTTGGTGATTAACAAAGTGATTAGTGCCACGACGGTGGATTAGTCATAATTGTGAATTCCATGTTCTAGGATAGTGTTTAATGCTTCCAAATGATTCATTGTTTGATCGTTATCCATCTCATTGATAGCTTAGTTCATGATCCACATTTCTATCTTTGTTTTCTTTCTTGCATTTGTTTCTTTTCTTAAAAACATAAAATATAAAAAACATTTGCTCTAGCTCAAGAAGATTCATGTATTCTTAGTGTTTCAATCTTAGCCTCTTAGGTTCGATCCTCAAATACTACAATGATATGAGTGGGATTTGAGGTATTGATTAAGACCTAAGAAGTCTAACTATCAATTGGCGCCGTTGCCGGGGAGGTTTAGCATTGATCATTAGGATTTTGATTCTTCTTGAGACTAGAGCTTTTTATTTTCTTTTGTTGCTAATCTTTTCACTTTTCTTGTGATTTTCATGAAGGGAGTGACAATGAGGAAGCAACCATCAAGCTAGTGACGTTAAACGCGCCCTTGGGGACCTCCCCAAGCCTATCCGTTGTCGAGCTTGAGACACAAAACAAGCAATCAATAAGGGTATTTTGGGTTCAAGGTCGTGGCATGGCTCGTTGGTGGTGATGTCCAAAGCTCTTCCTCCATCTCCATTCACCTAGTCTCACTCCTCATTTGTAAGTACTTCTTTCCTTTTTAGTCTCTTTGC
>PKML01014553.1:126526-137756 GCA_002933935.1 Eutrema yunnanense
ATTAATCGCTGATTAATCGGTGATTAATCACCGCTTTTCGGTCTAGGCGCAAATCGGTGCCCGACCGCCCGCTTAACGCCTAGCGCCTTTTCGAACCTTGCTAACAGCAATCTGAGGAATGGCATTTGAGTGAATACCCAGATTCTTAAAGGGTAATTCGTGGGATTCTGAAAAAAGGAGAGGAATTGGGCATTTTTAGCTTTGACTTCAAATTGTAGGATATTTTTGCAAAAAAACCTTTAAATAACCAGACAAGAAGAGCTTTTCCTTCACTGCAAAACAGTACTTGAACTCTTTAATACTTTTCTTTGTTAAAAGCTATTTATATTAGAAAAATTATCCAAAAAAACATTAATTTTCAAATTTTGGAAATTAAAATCACGAACTATTGTGTGGATAGTTTAAATCATCATATTTGCCTGACTTCAAATTTAAATCATGAACTTTCGTTGATTCGGCCAAAAAAAAACATGACGTTAAATCCGTAAACGGAATTAGAAAACCGTTTAAAACCACCGTTAATTGATACGACATCGTTTTGCTCATTCTTCTTAAAACGGGAAAATTGTCTAAAAAATGCATCAACTTTCAAATTTTGGTCATTAAAAGCACGAACTATTGGGTGGATAGTTTAAATCATCATATTTGGTTGATTTCAAATTTAAATCATGAACTTTTGTTGACTCGGTCAAAAAAGTACATGTCGTAAAATCCATAAACGGAATGAGAAAACGGAGTTTAAAAACCGTTGAAACCCATAGTTAATTGATACGACGTCGTTTTGCTCCTTAAAACCAAATAGTTCGTGCTTTTAATAATTTTAATAATTTTAATTATTGTATAGTTTATTTATTTTAATTAATACATACAAAAATACACACAAAAAGACCAAGATACGATGAATTCTCTCGATTTCAAGAATCAAAGCTTCATAAAAAACTAGATTTTCAGAGATTTCTCGAGGAGGAAGAAGAAGAAGAAGAGCACAATCAAAAGCGGTGGTGGATTTCGAAATCAAATTGGGGATTTAGGGCACATGTAACGACGAGAACGACAACGATGGCGCCAGAGGAGGCAAGACGGAGAAACCGAAGGATCGAGATGAGATTGGCCGAGCATCGATGGGTTTGTTCGGTCATAGAAGTATCTGTCAGAGAAGAGGAGAAGAAAGAGTTTTTTTGGTGTATTTTTGTATTTATTAATTAAAATAAATAAACTAATAATAATTAAAATTATTAAAGCTCATGGTTTTCTAGCTCCGTTTACGGATTTAACGTCATGTCTTTTTTGACCGAGTCAACTAAAATTCATGATTTAAATTTGAAGTCAACCAAATATGATGATTTTAACTATCCACGCAATAGTTCGTGATTTTAATGGCCAAAATTTGAAAGTTGATGCTTTTTAAGACAATTTTCCCATTTTCTAACTCTGTTTACTCATTCTGTTTACGGATTTAACGTCATGTTTTTGTTTGCCGAGTCAACGAAAGTTCATGATTTAAATTTGAAGTCAACCAAATATGATGATTTAAACTATTCACGCAATAGTTCGTACTTTTAATGGCCGAAATTTGAAAGTTGATGCTTTTTAGACAATTTTTCCTATTTATATTTAATACTTTTTCGATCATTCTTATACATAAACTTTTTTGTAACAATACTTATACATAAACTTAATTAGTACTTATATGCTTATGGATTTATGTGATTTTAAACCATCCCTACTTTTCTTAATTACTTTTATAAAGATTTGATGTGGACATCGACCAAACCAGCCAGTCCGAGGAGAACTCAAGTCTCGAAGATTTTTCATCCGGCCCATCCGAAGCCGAGCGATGCCTTGTTGAAGTTGTACCGGTGAAACCATGTCATAAAACCAATGAGGGATCACATATTCGTCGACCTACTGGCCCAGGAGAAGACTTTGGTCGAGTCCCTCAGTCACCGGTTCAAACTAAAACCAGATTTACTCAAAGATCAGCCTTCTCGGCTAAGATCTTAACCGCACTGCTCGCCTACCCGCCCGATAAGGAGAATCGGCCCAAAATAATGTATTTGACCTCACCAACACTCGACGCAGCCCATGAGAGAAGATGATCCACTTGAAGACCCATTGGACCATCATTACCCATGAAGATCCGACATGGATTGACCCGAATGATCGCAACGACTTTAAACGGTTCATTTCTCGACCAAATAAGGAAAGTCTCCTTTGACTATATTTGTGCGAATCTCAACACTTCATTTGGAAACCATGAGACATTTTCAAACATCCATGAGTTCCTCCACACGAGTCTTGCTGCACTTTACCTCACTTGATCATGTGGATCCACTCTAGACCGCCCTTGCCATATTTGGATCTAAGGAGCTTTAAATCACAACGACTATATTCTTTTCATTGCTGATGCGTTTTAGAGACACTCCCAATGTACCTGGACATCCCAAGATATCACAATTACTTGCCCAAGTTCTTAAGACTCAAGGCACCAAGAGTTGTTTTATTTGGCCCGATTTGTCCATTTAATTCCAATGGCTCTATTCTCATTCATTGTTACGATTTGTTTACTTATTTTAGTTTATTACCGTTGTACTAGAGCCTCTAAGCTCACCTTCGTTTTCATTGTAAAGCAATTAAAACATTTGTTTTTCTTTTACAAAAGCGAGTGTTTTTGTGTTTTGATCATTAGAGTATTGTGTGTGATTCCTTTACTCTCTTGTTCGTATGGAATAATAATTTATGAGATTCAAGTTGTTCTTTCATGTGTTGATTTGTGTGATTCATTCAAGAACAATCCCATTTCCATCTTCACCAACGTCCCATCTTCCATTTCAAGCCGAGAACTTTGAAATCTTTTGATATATAAGAGAGGTGGATTTCGATCTTGTATCAAAAAAAAATTGATTTCTCCAAAAAATCCAATAAATTCTCACACAAAATAAGCCAATAACATTTGGCTCATTATTTTTATGGATGATTTTGCTGAAAAATCATAAAATATACTGATTTATATGACCATTTATTTACTACTATTTTTTTTGAAAAAAAATATTTACTACTAGTAATTAACATGTACTAAGATACATGTAAAAATTATTTACTACTAGTAAAAATTATCTTCTTATCATTATTTTTTTGGTTTGGATATTGTGTAATAATGATAATAAACTAATTGAAGCATATTCTTTCTTTGTGATTTTATTCGTGTCACAAGCGTTATTATTTTAATTAACTAGGAAAAAATGAATATAACCTTAATTATTTGAATTTTTGTTGTTGTTAACCAGTAATCTTGAACCAAAATCCAATCTAATTGTTGAAATCTACGAAAATCGAATATTCTTACCATTTAAGAAGTGTATAATGGCTAGTTGAAATTTCAATGGATGACTTAAACCTAACTCTTTCCACTTCGGAATATATCATTTAATTATTCACTAAACCACTATGAATTAGTTTATGTTTGAGATAAATACAATCTTTCCTATATTGACGAATTATGTGTTGTAACATGTTGTTTATGGTTTTTTTTGTAGGCAGTCCCCTAGGTTAAATTGGGCTTTGCTTGGGTAGGTTCAAGCACTCCAGACTTTTTGCACCGGACCTTGGAATATGCGGAATCAAGAGACCTGACTAAGGCCACCTACCTCCAAATTCCCCGTATCTGACAGTGCAGACCACGCTGTCAGGCACAAAAAGACCGAGGACTGAGTGGTCAGGAAGAGTAAGCGGTTACTCTTTCTTTATCTCTTCCGAAGATCAGTAATATGGAGAGGTCGAGGTCGGGAAAGAGTAATCCACACATGTACAATGAGCAAGGAACACGCCGGACCGGACAACCTCGACAGCCCGATCCCTGGTATCAAGGGATTCAAGCCATGTACGCAAATCATTTAGGCGGTAATATTGTTTCAATACTTGTATTTTCCCTCCAATTGACAATCAAAATATGTTCAAACTTACACTCATGCTTATGGCAACCTATGGATCGTGCAATTAATTCATTTTATTCACATTTGATAGGTGAAAGTGACAACACTCTGAGCATAGGGAAGAGCAACAGTATGGGCCGCGCCTAATCCGCTACTTCCAAGGTCGTACATTGAGAGAGATAACGACGCAGCAAGGCTTGGTCGAGTTGCAGGCGCAAACTGCCAAAGAAAGTAGGTGAGAAGTCATATGCATTCTGGGTACAAGACTCATTCAACGGATCCGATATCCGACCCAACAATCCAACAGTCCAGGATTCAATCCGGCATACTAACCCGGATCAGATAAGACTGTATAAATATCACCCCTTCTCCAATGAGAAGGGGGTTCACACTTTTCTCATATTTCCATATAGGCTATTGTGAGATTCGTGTTCTTATTACTTCAAAACATTTAGCTTTCCTTCTTTCCGAGATTCTACGTCTCACTTCCGAACACTTTCTTAATTGCCAGCTTCAAGGTTGCTCCTAAACCGTTGAGATCCATAACCAAAACTCTTGTTTTTTCTCTTTCACCGCAAAAAGCCTACCTTGCAAAGCCCATTGCAGATCCACCATTCCTTAAGGACCCAATAGGCACCTTCCTTCACCGGTTTTCCGATCACTCTTTTCGTTCTCCGATTCACCACTATGTGATCTTCCTTTATACATTTTCTGACTTGGGCGCCGGAGAACCATCGGAAAACACTCTTCCATCGTGCTTTCCGGATCTTCACGTCTCTACCTATTTTGTAGGAGACTTGCCCCTAACAGAAGGAAAAATCCCAATTTTACAACTTTCGAGACACTAATAAATATTGTAACGGCTTCGATATATAAAGTATTGATATAACATTTTTTAATAACTAATATCGAAAACATCATCCCATATTCAGTGATTAAACGGTCTAAGAGTACATACAATGGTGGTGTTGAATTTTTTTCAATTGTTGTAAGAGTGCAATGGGTGTTGAAATTACTTGTTGAATCTGATGTGGTAAATTTGGTGTTGTAGTTCTTCAACAGCGTGAATTTTTCAGTGAGTGGGGAAGACTTGCCACGTGTTGCGTTTGTATTGATCAAAAAAATTATTCGATAATGATATATGGATTGGGACACGTGTTGTGTTCTCATTGACCATTAAGATTTTTGATATATTTTTTTCATCCGAATAATTTAAGTTCAATTATTTCATAGTAAATTATATTTACATATATATTTTTTATACCAAAATTCATCATTTTTCATATTCTATAAATAGAGACTTGTTTCATTTGATTTGGACACAGAAAAAATCCCATCTTTTTTTACTATACTTTTTCAATTAGCATCCAATAACCTTTTGTTTTTGGTTTTAAACATCATTTTAGTGAAATGGATCCCAACAAATACACTTTTAACACCAAAATTTTTTCTAATTACCCATTTAATTACTCAAATCCTAATAATTATCAATTTCAAAATCAATCTTCCAACCAATCCCAAAATATACCAAATTATTGTATTGTATTTTAAGTTTTTCGTCACTGTATTTGTTTTTATAATGAGTATCTCTATTTCTCGTCTTTATTAATTGTAATTTTTAATTAATATATAAAAAAAACTAAAAACAAAAATTATTATACAAAATTATTAAACTCTTAATTATTTTAATTTAATTTCAATAGATAATTGTTATTAATAATATGTGATCACAACAAATAAAACCATAAAAGAAAATAAATAAAAAATGGTGGGGTAATGTGTTGAATTTTATTAAACAAAATCATTGTAAAGTGTAAAAATTCAGTGGGTGTTGAATTATTAGGTGGAAAAAAGAGAAAATAATTGGAAGAAAGAAAATAATATTGAGTGTTAAAAGGTAAAAAGTAGGGTGTTGTAAAAAAAAATCAATGTACATAATCTAAGTTAGACAATTTTTTGTTGTTGAATTAGTATATGCTGACTGCTGAGCAACAAGAAGTGAAAAAGGAAGATCAAATGCGAATAAGCAGATATTATAATAATATTTTGTTAATTTCTAGATCGTTACACGAAATTTACAAGTTTCGGGTCGATGTAGAAAAAATATAAATACGTATGGCTGAAACACCCTCTAGGCATATACTAATTTAATTTTCTTAAAATGGTGTTTACATATACTACTGCTAAATAACTCCTCAAAATTTGGAAATAAACTCAGGTGTTATTTATGTTGTATGTGTTCACTTTTTTTCCACTGTCCTCCTCTTCCACTCTACCAAACGCTTCAGAAACTCATTAACCTGTACATTAAAATGTTTTCTAGTTTAATAAATTATTTAATAGTCATAAATTTGCAATAATTTTTTTAAATGATTATAAAAGGGTAAGATTTAATTACCTGTGAAGGGTCTTGAAGAGAATAGGAGGCATTGGTTTCCTTTGGAACTTTTGAGACAAGAATTCCAAAACCTTGTCCCCTTTCACGTAAAACCTATCGAATTATATGGTTACTTTACTACGTCAATATTACTTGAACTCGATCTATAATAAAAAAAAGTAGATTTGTTATAAACTGTTAAAAAATAAAAATAGTAATTGTCACAATACCTTAAACGCATCTTCGTCGGTACGGTCATCTCCAATGTACACCGGTACAACATCTTCCGAATTTTCAAATCCTATTTTAGTCAGATTAAAGATATAAGAATTAACAGATTTAACAAATATTTTCCAAATAATAAAAATATATATATATATGGGTTCTCTCACCTAATGACTTTAGCAAAAAATTGAGAGCTTGGCCCTTGTCCCATTTGATCGTGGGGCGGATTTCAAGCACCTGGTTTTACAAATAAATAGATTAATACTTTCTTAATGATTAATATATAATTAGCCTTCTAATGACTAGTAAAAAGAGAGGTGAGAGAAAGATTAATTTTACCTTTCTACCTTGGGTTAGTTTCAACTTTGGATAGTCAATTAGAACTGATTTTACTTGTTCGGCTAATGCAGCCCATCTCTGTTTGAAACAGAAATGTAAATAATTATAAGACACTTTAAGTGTTGTTGCTGAAAAATATCAGTATATAAGACACAATAATCATCGTTATAAAATACCGAATATCATCTTTAAAAATTTAGGTTACATTACCAGAAAACAATTCCTTTAAAAAAATAAGTCTATTTTATAAGTACTTTGGGTTAAAAACAAAAAGTTCTTGGGACCATTTTTTTTTTTCAAAGAAGAGAAAGTTTTATTTTCATCATCATTTTTGTTATTACTTTCTCATCAACACGTCGAAAATGTACGGACAGACAAAACTTGTTGTTCTCCACCATAGCCCCATGGATCCATTTTGTCTTTTCCTCTAAAATCTTAACCACCTGAAAATATATATATATATACAAAGTTAAATTGCTGAAAAACAAAAAAAAAAAATATATATATATAGTTAAATATATTTACTGTTTTAACTCGGTGTAATTCGATTAATTATGTAAGAAAAAAAAAATAAATCAAAATGCACCTTCTTGATCATCGGTACAAATTCACTAGCAGGTTGAAACAACACTCCTTGATTACTCTGTGATCATATTACACACCAAAAAAAAAATCTATTAGAAATCAGATTAAAAAAAAAAATCAATTTTTGTTAATCGATTTTTCTGCATTGTTTCCTCACCTCGCCGTAATTACTTTCGTTTGTCGGACCTTCAATGTCCATGCCGTGGCTTCCAGCGTAGTAAATCTCGTTGAGTTTGACAAAACTACGAACCTGAAAACAACAAATCATATTTTTATCACATAATTAGCATCAATATAAAGTAATGGTTTATTCAAAAAAAAAATCAAATAGTAAATATTTGGTAAAAACTAAAATGTAATGTACCTTATCTATGGATCTTCCGGTGACTATAGCAGTCGGGAAGTTTAACGCCACGTCTTTTACAACTTCTCGCATCTGTAAAACAAAAATATACATTATTACTAAATTCAAAAACAAATACTAATTAATTAATCCCAAAAAAATATTTTAAGCTATGGTACAAAATAAAATAAAAACCTCATGTGTTATGTAAGCTTTGTCGGGATCTTCAACTATGGGAGAAAGAGTCCCATCGTAATCAAGAAACATAACAATCTGTTTCCCTTTTACAGCATTCACAATCTCATCAAACCTATTTAGTGCCGAAGGAAATCGAACCTAAAAACACAAGATCATGATCAGATTCCAAAATCCGGAAATGGGTAATTGCAGATGATAAGATAAAAATAATTAACGTACGATCCAAGAAGTTTGATCGTCGTTATCTGAGACAGACTCATGAGAAGAGGATCTGAGACGTGTAGGGGAAGAATCACGCATGGAATCGACCCAAGATGCAATCTTTCCAGCACCAAGATTGTTCTTGCTGTTGTTGTCGGCTGCTTCGAGAAGTTTCAAGAACTTTCGACGAGGGAAGGTAAAGTAAGTGGGAGGTGAAGAGAACAAAGCCGACTTAGAGACAGACACAGTGATGGTTTTCAAACCCAAGATGGGTTTTCTGTCGGAGACGATGACATTCTGGTTCGTCATTTTTTCTCACAATCAGAACAGAGAGAGATATAGAGAGAGAGTGATAGAGTGAGGAGGAGGAAATGGGGAAGGAGGAGAAGAGGAATTTATAGAAGGAGAGAGAGGTGCGAGAAGAAGGAAGAGAGAAAAGAAATTGGAAAAAACTCCATCTATCATTGGTGGCTCCCTCTGTACCTTTTTGGCCACATTATGCCCCTCTCTCTTTCTTTATTTTTTCAGCCTTTTAATTCTCTTTTAAATTTTTTTCGCATATTTACATATAATGTTACTTATTTCAATTTTCATTACAAAGTTAAAATGCTAAAAATAATTATTTCTTTTTGTATGAAAAAAACGATTTTACCCATGTTAGAGCATATGCATTGGGCTCCATTAAACAAATCACAAAAAAAAAACAAGAGAGAGAGAGGGTTGTGGGTGTCTTTATAATCATGCGAGCTATTTTTAAAAAAAAATTGACACCCACATTCATGCATGGCACTTTATTATTGGTCCAAATTTTTTTTAAAACAAAAACTTAATTATTTAATAAAAAAAAAAAATTTAGGTGAGACAGGGTGTCTTACCAATGCAGATGCTCTTATTGCTATATCGTGTACCGTACATCTACATCGTGTACCGTACACGTCGTACTGCACCTGGGTAAAATTGGGTTGAACAGTAAAATAAGTGTTATATTTTACTAAGGTTTTAAAAAATGCTAACTTGCTAATAAAAGTTGAAATAAGTGACATCATATGCAAAAGTCCCAGTTTTCTTTCCTTTGGATCCTTGAAATTTCTAAATTTTCGATTAAAAAGGTTTTTTAAAAGCATATTTTTTAGATATTACGTGAGTAATTTTTTGTTGTTGTTATTTTAGAAATGTGAATGAAATCTTTTAAAAAATATATATATGGTTTCATTTACTTTGAGTTTCTTAAACGTGTGAAAATTTAAGACAAAATTTTTTACTTTCTAGAGCCGAATTTTAATTGCAATTAAACTAATAAAACGAACGTGAATTACTAATCTAATTTCTACGTTTGGCCACAAGGTTAGCCGGTGGAACTCCAAAAAAAAGAAGACCATTAATTGGCTTCCTATTTATGGATTTTAATATCTGGATTTTGGATTAGAAAACGTCTAAACTTTTATAAATGGTCTGTAGTATTAGATCGCTTTTTGATATGAGCTTTTGATGGCTTACAAAAGTGACCGCTTTTATTTAAGAATTCAGATTGTTGTTTAATCATGCGAGCTATGTTACGAATGGTTATTTGCTGATTACTTTTTTAATTGTTGTTATATTTGAGTGTGGTTTTAATTGAAAAGAGAGAGAGAGAGAGTACTAATTTAGCTTACTAGCTAGTCAGCTAAAGTATAAAGTTGTGAATGTGTTAGGTCACTTAGGTGCAATGGTCAGGCTTCTGTGGTAAAGAATTTGTTGCAATGGTCGCCTTTTTTTTCTTCTCGAAATTGGAATGGTCGTCTTAAAATGTTATTATTATTAATTGAATATATCACGTATTTTTTTGTGTTTTGAATATTAATTGAATATGATATTGAATATTATTAATTGAATATATCAAGGTTATTTCCTAAGCAAGAGAATGGCAATTTTCACAGTTTGCAATCCAGTTTAAATCGTTCCCTCGAAGGGCTACAAATCTCGCAATATCGCCACATAATTTGATATGCTGTCATTCGGACGCAGCATGGACGGAGAATACGAAAATTGTAGATTTTGTATGATAATGAAGACTCAGAACTATGTCGAAAGCACGCTGCTGCAATTTTTTGTGTTATCACCCCTAATGATAGAGGCGTTGGCTATTCAGGCCTCATTGACTCATGCCTTGGAGAAGAGATACACCAAGTTTTGTTTAAAGTATGATGCTCAGGATTTCGTCCGAGCTTTAAACTTTCGAAAACAGATCAATCCACGGAAACCAAGAGGTTGTAGTGGGGTGGTTCCCATTCGGAGTGAGTTTCGGCTCTGTTGGTCCAGGCCGGGGATCGAATCCCTCCGGATGCATAATCATCACACTAACTCTTGGCCAAGTGGGGCATCATAAGTGGGCTGTGTCACTCCCGCTCGGGAGATTAGTCTGGGTCCGTTAAAGGCATGTGATTACTTCCGAGTTTAATCAAAAAAAAAAAAAAAGGAGCTCCACGGACTCATCTCCGACATCTACCTTTTATCTCAATTTCTTGTCATTTCCTTTGTTTCTATTTTGCGTATAGCCAACTGTTCGGCTGATGTGTCGGCAAAACAATATCTTCGAGATCTATCTGCATCTATGATATGCTCAATTTAATACCCTAACAGTACTAAAGCAGTAGTTGTAGTCTAGTTAAGGGTCGAACACAAGGACTCACAGAAATCACACAATAAATTCTATAGAATCAAGCTAAGCTAAGCAATTCAGGTTTAGCAGAAAACAGAAAGTAAATAAACGAGTTGTATTCAATGGGAAAAGATAGGTTCAGGGATATTTCTCAGGAAATCAATGAATGCACAATAAACTAACTAATCAGGGTTCAAGTTACGCACGGTTCTAGAACTCAAATCACTAGAGTATAGTTAACCAACTGTCGTTGCGAAAACTATCTAAATCTAAACTTCAGAATCCCAAATTTCTTTGCAAATCCCTAAGAATAAATCAGCCTTAATTTCAAGTTTGATATGTTCACAAATCAATTAAACCAAATTTCTTTGCGAATAATCAATTTGCTCACC
>PKML01014553.1:138702-194175 GCA_002933935.1 Eutrema yunnanense
CCCTCTTAAGTAGAATAATGGGATCGCTGGAAATTTTCCTAACCCTCTACTCAGAAGAAAATCATTTCAATCTTTTATGCTCTTATCTATCAACTTATAACATGGGAGAGAGATACTATTACACTAAACACATGGGTTCCTTTATCTGATATGAATGATGAATCAAGCTCTAAAAACACTAACCACATTGATGAAGTGCAAAAATTGGCTCAGGTTTCAGAAGAACTCTGCTGGAAACATGGATGTTTTCTAGTCAACTGGTCAGCCCTTGGATTTTTCATTAGTCGATCTAGCACTGGTCCTGTAACACTGTGCACTCAAAAACAAAATCACATCAATAGGTTCAAGCACAAGATCATTATTTCCAACAGGTTTTGACTCAATAAAACAATTTTGACTCGATAAAACGACTGACTCTAAGAAAAACAAAAACAATGTCAACAGACACCTCCCCCAGACTTGAACAACACTGTCCCCAGTGTTATCTAGCCTAGAGTAGGTAAAAGAAGACAAAAGGACAGAAGAAACGAAGAAAAACAAGAAGTTACCTTGCTGGAACGTCGAGTGTCGATCGACACAGAGCCTGGTATCGATCGATACCAGGCTTAAATCGACTTGACGAACCAATCAATCGCGATCTGTGTCGATTGATACCAGGCGATTTCGAGTTGCTCCTTGTTCATCCTGACACAAACTCAAAACAAACGAAAATCAAAATGAAAAACGACTCAAAGACAGACTCACCAGTGGGTTGCCTCCCACCAAGCGCTCGTTTAACATCAATAGCTTGACTGTAACGCCCTTCAGGCTGGAAAAGAGTGAGAGTTTGCACATAAACAGGCTCCACAATTTGACATTGCTATCTTCAGAGTTCTGCTCAACATGCTGTCCACAAACTCCTGTCCCTTCTCTTTCAGCTCAGAAGTAAGAAGTACTCTAGCCCTAGAGAATGGTTCGGCTCCTTTGCACTTCACCTTATACTCAATCGAATTCCCATCACTCTTCTGAGGTATCAAAGTGACATGGGGATTCTCGACCTTTTTGTTCTTGGTCATCTTCTTTGTTGCCTTAGCCTTTTTGACAACTTCTTTGGGGATTTTGGGCGGTCCAGCTGAAATGTCTGTGACAGTAGGCTCATCAGGAGGCTTTTCCAAAGTATCAATTGCTAGCGACTCTCCTGTGACAACTTTGATGCTAGAGGCACGTGTGGGAGAACCTCTAGGGGGAATGGCATTATAGTAGACATATCCGTCAATGTAAGAGAAAGAGAGTCTCTTATTAGGTGTGTCTATGATCGCGCCAGCAGTAGCCATAAACGGTCTTCCCAGGAGTAAAGAAACCTCAGATCCTTCGCTCATCTCCACAACCTGAAAATCAGTGGGCACCAGACAATCTCCTACTTTAATAGGCAAAGCATGGATAGTACCGTATGGAGGTGAGGTGGAAGAGTTTGCAAACGTGAGAAGCAAAGTAGGGGGTCTTATATCAGCCTTCAATCGTTCAGCAATTTCCTTTGATATCACATTGACGCTAGACCCTGAGTCAACGAGAGACTCTTTGAACTCGACTCCAGAGATAGAGCATGGTACCGCGAATTTCCCTGGGTCTTCCCTCTTTTTCAATTGCCGCAGCTGTAGTGACTTGCGTCTTGCCTCGAGAAAGAGTGCCTTGATTTCCACCTCAGTTTCTCTGCAATCTTTGAAGTGACTCAGCAGAGGCCAGCCCTCTAGAGCTTCTTCAAAAGATGATTCATGGGAGATCCTTCGTACCATCTTCTCAAAGCCACGCAGCTGATTTGGAGTGATATGATCTCTGAGGTGTTTAGGAATAGGATTCTGCTTCTTGGACTTGCGAACTCTTTCTCCGATCACCTCAGGTGTTTTCTCAAGTTCTGGCACGTTCTGCGAGGGGTATCGATCGATACCAGGTAGGGTATTGATCGATACTCTTGCTTTTGAATCGTTCTTGGCAGATACATCTTCATCAGAAGGAAGCTCCACATTCTGCTTACCCAGCAAATACTTGTATCTAGCAGCCTCCCATTCCTCCCTTGTCAGCTTAGGAAGTATAGGAAAAGGTGCCTTGGGTATATAGACTCGTTCTGCAACTACCTTAGGTACCATAGTCGAAGTCTCAGCTGTCTCCTCAGAAATCGCCTCCGTATCGACCGATATCAATGGGGTATCGATTGATACACGGGTTTTGGAACTATCCCGTGTCAGAATTGTAACCGGCATCGATCGACACTTAGGGGTATCGATCGATGCTCTGGCGATTTCAGGATCCTCATCGAAATTTTCTGCACTTGAGGTGATGGAATTGACGTGTGCTCTTGGATTCTCAGTTTTCCCTGGAAGAAAACCTTCCTGTCTCTTTACAGCTGCTGCTGTTTGGGCCACTTGAGTTTCCAGCTTCCTTTGGGAGAGATTGATGGCTTCGATCTTCCCATTCAGATCCATGTACAGCGAGTCGAACTTCCCATTGAAATCCACCTGCAACTTCTGCTGTCCCAGGAGAATATGTTCCATCATAGATTCCATCTTGTTATCTGTGGATTTGGGAGATGCTGGTTGGTACGAAGAATTCCTGTAGTTGCGAGTGAAATCGCTGCTCTGAAGTGGTTTCTGAGTGAATTGCTTCGCTCCGAAACCAGATTGGTTCCCCTCTAACTTGTACCCACCTTGCTGATTGTTGTTGTTGAAATTCCTGCTGTTGTTGTACCCAAATCGCTGATTCTGAAAACCAGAACCACCAACGTAGTTAACATCCTCTTCTTCTTCTTCCACATTCGCGACTTCATCAGCAAAGTGCACAGATTTCTTCTGCTTCCCGACCAGAAAATCCAGTTTGGCCTGCATGTCAGCAATCTGCGATCCCTCTGCTCCTCCAGCTTGCTTTTTCCTTTCGAAATCAGCATTCTTGGTGCTATTACTAGACGCCAAGTTATCTATCAGCACAACCGCATCATCCGGATACCTGGTGAAAAAGTTCCCATTGCTTGCAGCATCCATACCCATCTAGTATGTCCAGTCAACCCCTCTGTAGAAAGTGCCCAGCAGCTGCACCTGAGTGAACCCATGGTGCGGACAGTCTCTCTAATAAGACTTGAAACGAATCCATGAAGCCTTGAATGCCTCTGTCGGACCTTGAGCGAACTGAGAGATCTTGTTCCTGAGCTACTCGGATCTTGCATCATCATAGAAATTAACCAGGAACGCGTTCTTTGTCTCATCCCATGTAGTAAGTGAATCAGGAGCTAGCTGCTTCAGCCAATAAGCAGCATCTCCACCAAGAGAGTACGGGAAGAGTTTGCAGAAAAGGAACTCATTTGGCACTCCATTGTACTTCATGCCAGTGACCAAGTCCTCGAACCTTTCGATGTGATCTATGGGATGCTCATGAGGTAGGCCATGGAATGGGTTCTGACTTACGAGAGCGTAGTAGGCAGGCTTCAGCTCGAAGTCATTCCTCTGAAAAGTCGGGATGCGAATCGCAGCTCGATTGGCAAAGAACTGATCAGGCCTGTTGTGCTCGCCAAGTGTTCTAGCTCGATCACCTGCAGCATTCCCAACGTTGGCGCGCCCAGCTGGCGCGATAATCTCAGCAACAGGAGCAGGGACAATGATGTTTCCAGCCTCATCAAGTCGCTGCCCTCCTTCATTGCACACATGACCCTGTTGGTCTCTCAAGACTCCACCTTCATCAGCTCTTAAAACCACTGGGTTGTTCATCGCTGATGTCTGTTTTGCCTTTCTGTTTGTGCGTTCTAAACGTGCTAGCTTCTCTAACGATAGATTGACTAGCGGAGCACTCTTGTTTCTTCTGGTTTCACGATTATGCATGCACCTGAAACACCAAGATCAAAAACGTTAGTAACCAAAGACACGATGAGTATCGACCGATACTGGATGGTATCGATCGATATCAACAAAAAAATCGCCTCGGTATCGACCGATACTAGGTAGTATCGATCGATACAAGGTAGTATCGATCGATACAGACGGGCTTAGTCAAAACTCGACAGCTAAAATTTAATGGTGAAATTGAATCCCCGGCAACGGCGCCAAAATTGATATGCTCAATTTAATACCCTAACAGTACTAAAGCAGTAGTTGTAGTCTAGTTAGGGGTCGAACACAAGGACTCACAGAAATCACACAATAAATTCTATAGAATCACGCTAAGCTAAGCAATTCAGGTTTAGCAGAAAACAGAAAGTAAATAAACGAGTTGTATTCAATGGGAAAAGATAGGTTCAAGGATATTTCTCAGGAAATCAATGAATGCACAATAAACTAACTAATCAGGGTTCAAGTTACGCACGGTTCTAGAACTCAAATCACTAGAGTATAGTTAACCAACTGTCGTTGCGAAAACTATCTAAATCTAAAATTCAGAATCCCAAATTTCTTTGCAAATCCCTAAGAATAAATCAGTCTTAATTTCAAGTTTGATATGTTTACAAATCAATTAAACCAAATTTCTTTGCGAATAATCAATTTGCTCACCCTAAGTTCTATCAGGTAATTAATCGCACTGTCGTGCCTAATCAATTATCCTAAGATCTAAGTTTCAGGTGATCAATCTAGAATTAGCTTTGAGAACAACCTAAGGTGAAGAACTAATTCAGATTATGAACCCTAAATAACTAATCAACCTAGCATTCAAAGAAATCCCTTATGAGAATCCCCAAACCTAACAGGAGATCTACTCAGACATGAAGATTAAATCAATAGACATGTTTGAATAAATACTCTATATAAAATCAGAAAGAGAAACAAAGGTTTTGAGATCTGATCTCGGACGAAGGGAAATCAGACTTGTCTCTCACCAAAATCTCTCTTAATCTAGAGCAAAATAAAGCATAGCCTAAACAGATGGCTGAAAACCTAATTATATAGCCTAAACACGTTCTGGGCCATCTTGTAAATATCAAAGTCTTTTGGGCCAATTCTGCAATTCTTCAACTCTTCAATAAGTCGCGATCCTTCTGTTTCCTCGACGGGTATCGATCGATACTAGGCAGTATCGATCGATACTCAGGTGATTTTGACGGGTATGCTACACGGATCTTCTGTTTCGCTCCAGAATGTTCCAGAAAGCTCCAATATCTCCAATTAAGCTTCAAACGTGCTACGGTCTGTAAAAGACTCTAAAATACTACAAAACACTAGAAAAGACTCTATAAAAGGACATATATCATGGTCTAAACAGGGTAAAAACCATGATATATCAATCTATCTCGCTTATGTAACCTTAAACTTTATTAATGAAGTTGTTGATAAAAAAGAGAAGAATATGAACTCTTAAGGTAGAAAATGGTAGTAGGATTAATAATGAATCTAATGACTGGAAATAGCCTGAAATGTTTTATATTATGGAATCATTTAACCTCGAGCTTCCAAGATTATTCGAAATTCCTAGAATACAAATAAACTATTAATAAATTAAGGAATTTGATCAAAAACCATATCTCTGCATGATCTCGGAAAATGATATATTCGGTTCCTATATATTCGTAAGATTAGGAATCAAGAAAAGGTTAAACTTCACCGAAATCCATATCAGCATATTCAAAGACTTTTTCTTGATTTAACCGCTCGGTGCCCACTTCAAAATGTAAATATATGCATACACATGCATGTCCTCATATATATGCATATACAATAATATAGTGTTCGTTCTATCTCAAAATCAATAAAATTGAGGATTAATTCATAGATCTATGTTGCACAAAAAAAAATATAGTCATAGATCTATAAACTTTTCTTTATTCTTCGTTTAAAAAAAAACGATGGAAGATTTAAGAGATTGAAGTTCATAAGAGAAAATGAAATCAGAATATTTATCTATTAATATTTTTATAGGGATACTATATCGAATTCTTAGTGCCCATTAAGCATAATATTGCTTACAACAATTCTTATGCTTCATACAGTAGTATGAAAGGTAGTTAGTTTGACCCCCAAAAAAGTATGAAAGTAGATAGTATGGATTTATATATGTGTTGATTTATATAGTTCGAGTAATACAAGGATATGGCTATGACGAATTAAGTTATAAATATTGTGTTCTGGTCTAATTATCACATTATTTAACAAGCTATAACCATAGCACACAGATCCATTGGTTTACCAAACTATAGGAAATGGAAATTCTTGTTTTGGGGAATCTTTAAACAGCTTTAAGATTATACCTAAAACAGACCTAACAAAAATCCGGAAAGCAAAAAGAAATGGAGCAAATATATACTAGAATGGTGATCGCCCACAGGAACAAAAACGAGTGCACCCAAATGAGCCAAATCTATCTAACATTTTGTGGTATTCAATCGAAACTAGTAGCTATAGACTCTTTAGTCTTGTCATGTAATAAAAATCGCATATTAACCGTACGTGTATCACTTAATTTTCTCTGTTAATTATTTTATTTGTATTTACTAGAATGGTGATCGCCCGCAGAAACAAAAACGAGTGCACCCAAATGGGCCAAATCTATCTAACATTTTGTGGTATTCAATCGAAACTAGTAGCTATAGACTCTTTAGTTTTGTCATGTAGTAAAAATCGCATATCAACCGTACGTGTATCACTTAATTTTCTCTGTTGATTATTTTTCATTGCAAATGCATCGTATTATACGTACGGCTTCACCCATATTATATATAGAATTAATATCCACGACGGTTTGTTATATTGCTTTTTTAACTCTCATAATTAAATTACGTCTAATTGATGTTTGAATATAATTTCCTAACTAAAGACGACCACATGGGTCAACATTCTTGACTTTCGTTACTTGAGAATCCACAAAGGCCACGAAACTAGAAACCCTTTAGATTTCTTGTTCCAACGAGAACAATCACTTTTTGTATTTATTGTTATTTGTAATTTATTAAATTAAGCTCCATTAGCACATTTTATATATTCATTTTATCTTGGTTAAATTTAACACAGTCATAAACACATGAGTGGAAGTTTCAAATCTTTTTTTTGTGCTGTTAATTAAGACGTTGTGCGGTTGTGGTTTGATTTTTGTTTAATTTCTTAAAATTTGGCGGCGGTTAGAGAAAAGCTAAATTCGGCAAGGTTGGGTTCATGAACTAATCACCATAACCCAAAAGTTCATTGTAAATAGTCCCATATGCCAAACTATATTCTCCGACACGGTGTAGTTTTTGATTTATGTGTGTCACCTTTCAAATAGACCATTATTGTCCTATCTATAGTTCCATATTTTGTCTGTGTAAGAGAAAAAAGTACGCTTTTAAAACCAATGTAAGCTGAACTAATTAATACTTCCTCCGTCCTGAATTAATTGATGTTCTAGAGAGTTTGTTTTTTCTACAATTAATTGATGTTTTCACTTATCAATGCATAAATTACCATAAAATAACTTTTTTGCCCTTCTATTATTAAGATACTTATTTAGCAAATTAAAAATTAAACAATAATAAATGAGGTTAAAAATGGTATTACACAAACTTTCTTAATTTGTGTGAAAAAACCTTAAACTTCATCTAATATAGAACAGAGGGAGTACTAATCAATAAACATTGCCAAATTGCTAACTAGATTACTTAATCGCGTAAATAAGTTGCGACTTTTTTGTTGTTCTCTACAACGTTATAATGTAAAATTTGAACCACGATTCTTTTGGTGAAAATGAGGGATGTTTGTATTGATTGGATCCATACCATTGTACTGTGAGTTACAATTAGAAGCATGATTTCAATATATAATGTAACTGCATGTATTGTCTATGGCAGACTTCTAAAATGAACTGATGAACTTACAAATTGAATTTTAATAAACATGTATAAAATATTGTGGATTCTTCCCAACTGTTACGAGCTATTTCGGGACCCTCAATTTTCTCGGAGCTTCACGGGATTATCGCGGATATTTCATCTACCTTATCTTTATTTGATGTTGTTTCCTTTTGTTTATTCCTCGTGAAGCAAATGGGGTGGCGGACCATTTAGCTAAAGAGACCATTCGCTTGTATGCTCTAAACTCGGTTTAAGGTTATGAAGATTATGTGTTTCAAAAAAAAAAAAATTTGAACATGTATAAATAAGTACTCTAGAAGCTAAAAAAACAAATTAAACAGAAAATTGGTAAAAAGAAAAAAGGTTGTGTGCAAGATATTGAACCAACATATATATCAGAACTTACACGTTCATACAAATGGGACCTATAAAATGTGTGAACAAAAGAAGAAGAGGAGAGCTATAAAATGTATTAGAAGTATTTGTCGATTACAGTAAGAACTCTATAATTAATAATATCGAGATTATAATATTTTATTAAGTTATAGAATTATTAATTTAAAGAAATTCTTTTAAGTCCATAATCTTTTAAAATATTATTTTATTTAAAATAAGAAATAATTTGTTTTCACATTCTTATATATTGATTAAACTAAAACATTTGGTTTTTCTCTACTTCTTTCAGTTTACTAAGATACTGAGGTTTTGGTTAAACGATTATTTTTCGTTTATTGAACATAAGTGTTCTAGAGTGTGAATGCATTTTTGAAGCAATAAAAAAAAATTATAGATGAGATTCATTTGAAAAAAATAGTAACACTAGAATATTGTTTTAGTTGTGTTTCTACATTACTTATTAATTTATGATATTAGTGGAACTACATATTTACATAAAATATTCTAAAATTTATTACTTTATTATCTTATTAAATTGTGTTATATTTTAATCGGCTAACTCGAAACCGGGAAAATTTTATTAATTGATTGTGTTTATTAATCTATAGAATTTATAAACTATAAGTTTTATTTGGAATCATATGAACACAGAAGACTAACCAGGTTTACCGTTTACGAGCATTGTTTGACAACTAATAGAGGTTACAACTTCAAGCATGCATGCATGTGAGTTTATCAAACGTTTAAATCGTTTCAAAAATTAGGGTTTCCATCAGACATAAAAATAAAAAAATAAAAAAGACTTCGTAACCATTTGCGAAAAAATATATAATAATTTTGAGGTGTAAGTTGATTAAATTAGGGATTATTACTGAGATTTCGATTTTGAATCAGGGTCCCCATTCCACAAAGATGACTTGGAATAACTTTCCCATTTAGGAAGACTTTTGTCTTTCAATAAAATTTGCTCGCATGATCTTTTCTCTTCTAGAACTCATCCTAATTTTCTTTTTCTTACTCATGTATACATTTGATATTTCCGAATTTACTATATGTTTTCCTTTATGACTAGTATTTAATAATAACTAGGTTTTTAAATATTCCATAGAATAAATATTTCGAATAATAATGGTGTACTATTACGGAGCAGAAGATGAAACGAATTAATAAAGAAAATACATCAAAATTTGGTGTTTGGGTAAAAAGTTACTAAATACTTTTTCTTTCGTTTTTTTTCATTTTCTTATGAAACAAAATATATTACTTATTGCCAATTGGTTTTGAGTTGTAAACCACGAAATTTAACATAGTATCAGAGCCCGAACACATGCTGCCTAATCTGAACCGAAATCGATCCGATCCATCGAAAAAGGTCCGATCGATCTAATCTGAAATTAATCTTATAATGAAACATTGTTGAGATATAAGATTAATGGCTAGATGAGCCATTATTCTGAGGAGACGTGTGAAGAACATATCTCACATTGGAAGTGGGAATATATTTGAGCTATATAAGGGATTTGGTTCAATCCACTCATTACCAATTAGTTTAGAGTTGGAAGTCAATAAAACTTAACAAACGACGTATCTTTTAATTATCTTTTGATTTTTTAACCAGTTTCGAAAAGCGTTGCACAAGAAAATTATATTATGCATAATGAATTTGGTAATGTGCCTAAAACTTTCTAGGCGTGGGAGATATCTAGAGATTGAGTAATGCCTTTAATTTTCGACTTTTCACTAATAAATCTCAACTCGAATTTATTCGTATCAGAAAAATTGGATATAAAGAATGACTAGTTTTTGTGTAGTTCATATATAGTTGCACTGATTCTCTTTCTAGAGAAAATATACGAATATCATCGAAAATAATTACTTTGTGTAATCAAATCAAAATACGTAATGTGATTCAAATTCAACGGTAAGATTATTGGTTATAATTAAATATTAATATAAGATGATTTGTTATTTTATCCCCTCAATAACTTGAGTTTTATAAAACATGTGTTTGTTATTTTATCCCCTCAATAACTTGAGTTTTATAAAACATGTGAATGTGTCTTCATCACACAGCTCCCTGAACTGTGCCTACGTGGCTATCTATTATTTGCCCACTTGCATGAATTTTGAGTTGCTACGTGATTACAATTGATTGTCTTCCAAAATAACAAGATGGATAAAAATTAGTAGAAAAAATATAAAAGAATACTTTTTCGGTTTGTTTTCTCCGACCGACGTCGACTCCGGCGTCGGTCGTACTTTTTCTTTCTTTAATTTTAGTTTTTAGATTTGTAGTTGGTCCGATAATGCTCACGTCTCTCTCTCTCTGATGCGAGACTTTGGGCGATTGTGCCTGTTCGTCCTCATCTACCAATTTCTCTCCCCTTCGGAGAGCGTTTGTCGCCGGTCATCGGCGTTTTCTTCAAGGCTGAATAACGAGAAAACTGTTGGAGTAGAAACCGATTGTCTTCTCGATCTATTTATGCCCTGCGATTGTTTTCAATTAAATCATGTTGGTCATAATCAAAGAAAACATTTTTCTTTGTTTATCTTGATTATGTCCGACAGAATCCGAAAACAATCGCAAGAGATCTCTCTGGGTATTGAGGGTGAGATCGTGACTCTCCCTCTCGATCTATGTACTGAAGCGGTGAATGAAAACCGTTTTAGTCTCATCGAAAAACCAGTGAATCCAAGGCGGCAAAACTTAAGGGCGGTGATGATTACGTTTCCTCGACTTTGGGGAGTTGGTGACGAAGTCACAAGTCGAATCCCGGAGAATAAGAAATTTCAATTCTTATTTCAATCAGAGGATACGATGCTATCAATTCTACGAAGAGTTTCGTGGTCTTTCAATGATTGGATGTGTGCAAACCAAAATGAGGATCTTAAGCAGTTTCCGCTCTGGGTGCAAATCAAAGGCATCCCGCTACAATTTCTTATTCTTCGTATGGTCACTCATATTGGGTGCAAAATGGGTCTTTTCCTTGAGACAGTTTCCGATGGTGAAGGAGTGCAACATATCAACTATGTTCGAGTTCGAATTCTGTGGAAGATCGATACTCCTCTTTGTTTTCAGAGGCTTTCCCAATTTGGAGATGAAGCAACGAAACAGGAAAAGAAAAAAGCAAAGGAAGATGAAGCAGAGCAGTCACATTCAAATTGGTGTTCAAGCACGAGTATTTCAAAGTCTACTTTTACAACAATGACTATGATACGGACTAATTGGTATCATGAGGTCAATATTTCGAAACATGTACCGGATGCAATGGCTTTTTACTGTGCGGTTTGGGAATTAATCAATGCAATGCCAGATTGGCATACTTATCGTATTAGAGTGAGACGAATAATGAAGAAGGAAAATAACAGGTTTCAAAACTTGTTAGCGTGTAAGGCTTACCTCAGAAAGAAGCAACGTCAAATTCTTTTTTTTTAATTATTTGTCTTCAGCATATGGCGCATATAGCTGCTTATGCAAAAATTTGTATTACGATGTTTCGTATTCGACTTTGTAATCATACTTATATTTTGGTTGTTTTAATGGAAGTAATTTAGATCCTTGTTAATTTTATTTTCTTTGTTCATCTAACTAACGTGGAATGAGTTGGAAAAATAGATTCCTCTCAAGTTATATTTTCAACCTAAATGGTAAAATTTGAGAGGAATCTATTTTTCCTCTGATTTTTTTCCTCTAAAGGTGCAACCAATTGCAGCTATATATATTTTGGTTCACAATCAAGTTAATAAATTAGGTAGCTTCAAAATTAAATTAGACTAAATTTTACACTATTTCTCTTTTTTATTCTGCTTACAAATGAAATACATTATTAAAGTCTCAAATTTCCTTTAACAAAAAAGAGTTTAATTCCAGTAAACGCACCGTTGGATTGTTTTGATAGCCAAAAATAATAATTTGTGTTTTCTCTAAATTAGCTAAGATTGCCACATTTTTTATAATATCATTTTGTAGATGGCTCATTTCCAATGCTAATAGAAAATTATAAAACAAAACTGAAGATTTGTTGGTCCCTTCGATGGAGCATAGGGTCACATTTCAACTGTCTTGCCCCAAGAGCTAAAGGAGCTTATTTTTCTAATGTTCTTTCTTTTCAAAATGATGAATTCAATGTTAGTCCGATTGATTGGTTGTAATTAAATAATATTATCAATTTTTTGCTACCGTGCAATCAGTAATATCATAAATGTATTTTATTAATATGAACAATACTCCCTCCGTTCTATAATATATGATGTTTTAGAAGTTTTTTTTGTTTTCAAATAAATGATGTTTTCACAAATCAATACAAAATTATATAATTTTAATTGTTTTTTACATTTGTATTTTGTAAAAATTTTTCTTATTGGTTGAATTGTGTTTAATTGTACAATCAATTATGTTTTTAGTATAGAAAAAAAAAATTAAATGAATTATTAATTGGTGTGCAAAAACCTTAAACATCACTTAATATAGAACAGATGGAGTATTAAAACACAAATCTTTTTGCTTTTGCTGCTATCCAACAAAACGGAAAATATAAAAAACTTTAAATTTATTTTTATGTAATGGGAAGCTTTCTTTATAGAATATTAGTTTGTTGATCCTAACCAAGGCTTCTGCAAGAGTTTAAGTGGGTTGCAACAAATTTCTCGAAAACATAAGTGCGGTTTTTTTTTTTTTTTTTTTTTTGTCAACAGTTTTGATACCTTACCCTATTCGGTGAACCAAATCGGGGGTATCGAGTTTACATAAGTGAAATCTGATGGGTAGATTCGAGCACCTCGTGCTAACTTGTCTGCCACTGTGTTGCTCGTACGTGGGATTTGTGTGATAGAGAAATAGGTGAAAAACACCTTGCTCCTCTTGAACTCCTCCAACTGTAATGTAAATGCCGGCCACTCCTTCGGTGTAGACACCATCTTCACCAACTCTGAGCAGTCTGTAGCAAAGGCTATCGCCGTATTGTGGTTTGCAATCATGCAATGCATCGCCCAAATGAGCGCTTCCAATTCCACGTGTAGCGGAGATAGGCTTCTTCGTAGATTACGGGACCCCATAATCTTTCCTTCGATTCCCTCCTGAAAGCAAAACCATCCTAAACCAGAAAATTTATCCCCTTCCTTTCATGATCCGTCAATATAGCATGTGAGGCCGTTATATTCATTTTGTTTATTTATTACCGTATTGAGATCCGGTTGTTGGGGAGGTATGTCAGGTTGACTATTTTGTACCGCTTCCCAAGTTGCTATCATAGTGCGGTTATAAGCCATAAAACACAATTCAGAAGAAAAGCCTATATATATAAAGTGATTTTTCAACATATCAACAATTTAAAATATGAAGTATACCATGTTGAACACCATTGGAATTTCACTATTGCCCCATTTGAGATGTTACTATGCCTTTATGTATGCCGCACCATCTTCGACGTCACCGTACGTCAATTATGAGACTAATCTTAATACATGCATACAATAAAATCTTTTTAAACAACCAATTTTGTTGTTTGGAAAAACAAAAGCATCCGTTCATTTATAGATCGTATATAATTATTTTCTATTAACTTTTAATAACTATTCTCCATGTATTAAATATATGAAGGCTTAGCTAGTGAATATAGACTATAGTGGCCAGTTATATGGGAAATATACTAATTTATCAATGTTTTCATACCATTTTAACTAGTCAAATTATATATATATAATATATATATATATATGTATATATAATAAAGAACTGTGTGGCATGCACATTAATTAGTATTTGATTTGATGGAAGAACATTAGAAAAACAAAGTGTACGTAAAGGCATGTGAAGACGCATGTAATTAGTTTGGTAGGAAATTGATGAAAGATATACTTAACTATTAGAGTTTGGTCTGAATAGTGTTGCCAACTTATTTCTTAATTTCCATTAGCAAAAAAAAAAACTTATTTCTTAAACCGACGTGAAAATCTTGATTTTGTTTTAGTGAATCCAGTAATACTAATTAAACCACTATTAATATTTTTCTATCACTTATGCTTTAAAAAAAAAAATTAAGCATCATGTTAATTTTATGTCAACCACCAAATTGGCCTTTAGCTAGTCCAACACATTCATGTACATCAAATTTTATATGTATATCATTTATGATAAATCCTGTTTGTTGTAAATGTAGGTACCCAAGATTTGTTGTAACACGAAAGAGCATTTGCAAAATACTTTTTGTTGTAAATGTATAGGTACCCAAGATTTGTCACGAACGGATTAATTATAGTTTTGGCTTTGCTTATTTAAATGAGAATATCTGATCGGTAATTGTACTTTGAGTTTCCTTTTGCGGGAGGCCCAAAAAAAAGATTAACTTACCTATAAATTATACTTATAATATTGATTGTTGATAAAATATTATAATTAATTAGTAGTATATATGAATAACCTTTTGAAATGGTCGATTGATTAGCTAGTGGATACATTTGTCCATTTTACGGTACACACTAAGCTCTTTGTCATACCCAACTAAGTTTTGATCCTTAGTACCAAAGTCTCTCAAAATCTTCAACATTTACTTGAGTAAGTTACTTTATGAAAAAGTCCATATATTAGTGCATTCTTTTGTTTGTTTGGACTCTAGTTTTCTATATTAGTACAGAATTAATAACTTAACTTTTGAAATGCGTGAATTCACATCATTTGTACCAAACATAAATACTATGATGTGATAGCTCACACAATTTTTACTCTTTTTACATAGATTGGAGTTTTATGTGTCTCATGTTTTCCAATAGTTAATTTTTGATTAAACCAAAAAAAAGCAAGATTTAATCAATGGTTTTTCCAAAAAAACCAACAAAAAAAAAGAGCAAGATTTAATCACATCATAGTACCAAACATAAATACTATGATGTGATTAAACCAATGGTTTTTCCAAAAAAAACCAAAAAAAAAAAAAAAAAAAAAGCAAAAAACAAGATATTTTTACTTGAAATACCTTAATAAGGAAAGACGAACCGATGGAAAAAGACTTGGGACCCACAGCGACTTGTTTGCTCTACTAATAATATTTTTTATTTGTGTGATAATGTAGAGAAATATTTTATAATAGCACAAAAATTATTAATTTTTTTATTTTAAATATAGCACACCAAATTTAAAATTTCGAAAATAATATAAATAATTATGTGAAAATACATATATTTACATAAGATTAAAATATTATGTTTGGGTTCATTATTTCCTATTAGAAAAAAATTTTGAGTTATTTTAATATTAAATTTGTGTTATTGTTGTCAATTTTAATTAGTGGTGTTAAGTAAGGGTGGGCAAAAAAACCGAACGGAACCGAACCAAACCGAACCAACCGAACTTTAACCGACCCAAACCAAAACATATTCTATATATAACCCAATCGGTTGAAGTTTTTCTCAACCCGAACCGGTAATCCAATGTGCTTTTGTTAATTAGTTATTTAATAATATTAAAAATATAAATACATATTCTCTAGGCTAAAGGTCATAAACGGCTAAACCCACGTTTTTCCTTTTTGGTTTTCAACTTCCATTTTTTCTTAGTTTTGCTAAGGTTAATGATTTTTTTATAATAATTTTATATTAATGCTATAAACCTATAATAGCTCATATAAGAAATGAATAAATATTAGCTTGTATAATTAACTTATATTTAAATTATTGACTTGTTGCACACTAGTATGTTCATTTTGATGGCATGAGAGAGACGAAGTTACAGATTTTTTTTTGATTTTTTTTTATTTTGATTAAGTGGGGTAGTTTCATTTTGGTTTTAGAATTTTAGGGAATGATTTTTTTATGGCTTCGTAGAATTCTTGTTTTTATAAGTTGATTTTTTAAAAACCAAATTAAAACCAAACCGAATTCTAACCGAACTAAACCAAACCGAACTAAACCCAAACCGAACTAAACCCAAACCGAACACAAACCGAACCAAACTTATTTCGGTTGAGTTCGGTAAGAGTTTTATTCAACCCGAATCAACCGAACCGAACCGAACCCAAAATTAAACCGAAATGCCCACCCCTAGTGTTAAGTTTGGTACAAATATTTTAAAATATGCTATTTTGGATAATTGCCCAAATATTTCTGAAATATTAGGCTGACGATGATACATCGAAGGACCCACAATAGCCCATAGTGTAAGCCCACTCAAAGCCCATATTTTATTTATCTATTAATAGTGAGAATATATAATTTTTGAGTTTCTGCAAAAATATGGACTTTACACGTCAGAAGTTAACGGTTGTGACAAGGATCTGGACGCGGCGACAATTTTTTTGTTCCCCCTTAAAAGTCTGTGGACAGCTTAGTATCTTCATTTTCTACTAATTAGTTTTCGCATATTACAATTTTGGGTCGACGATCTATTTCCTCACGAGAATTTTTATATAATAACATATCTCCACAAAGTTTGACCATATTGCTATTTTCTCACCATTTGAAAGTTTAAATCTTATTTTCCCATTAAATTAAAATTCGAAACTTATTTCCTCACGAAATGAAAGTTCGAAACCAGTTTACACACGGATCACAATTTATCTCGGTTTACTGTATACCAATCAACACTTAACCAATTAAACACCAAAGAAAACCAAAATTTAACCCAATTGCAACCCGATTTACCCTCTAACCCAATTGCAAACCGATTTACCCCCAAAAAAAAAAAAAATCCTTCTCTTTCTCCCACAATTAGTTTCCCAGATTTTAACGAATATTATAATTTCCATTCTTCTTCCACACATTGAGATCAAATCCAATTTTTCTTTTTGTTTTATTCACCTTTTTCCATCACGAAAATCCTCGCTGCTCTCAGTGAATTTCTTAATTTTTGGTTTTGAATTTCTGAGATTTCTAATTTCTCTTTTTTTTTCACCGGCGATGAACAGAAGATGGAGAATGGGTTTTGGGTGTTCGTCGATATGGCAATCGGAAGATAATAATTGGATTCGGATTCTCAGTTACAATAATAATTGGATTCAGATTCTCAATTACAATAAAATCCTCTCTTTCAGATTAATCAAATTTCCCAATTCGGATTCTCACTGTCCTATTTAACCAAAAAAAAAAAAACTCAGAGCCCAATTCAACATAGAGTGGACGTGTAGTGCCTCTGACCCACCGCGAAATCCAGATCCGTAAACCCATCAATGGCGTCAGAAAACAACGGATCCCGATATGATTCCGTAACCACTCCTAACGCTGATTCCACCGCCGTGGAAATGCCATCGCAGCCAAGGAAGATAGCACTGGTTACCGGATCTTACCAGCCATGACGGATCTTACCTGATGGAGTTCCTCCTCGGAAAAGGCTACGAAGTTCACGGCCTAATCCGCCGATCATCGAATTTCAACACCCAGCGAATCAACCATATCTACATCGATCCACACAACGTCGACAAGGCTCTGATGAAGCTCCACTACGCCGATCTCTCCGACGCCTCATCGCTCCGCCGTTGGCTCGACGTGATCAAGCCAGACAAAGTCTACAACCTAGCCGCTCAGTCTCATGTCGATGTCTCCTTCGAGATCCCTGATTACAGGTGAAGAAGAAGAATACAAATCGGGTCGGGTCGGGTCGGGTCAAATTTGATTTTAATTCTACTAAAATTAGGTTTAAATTTGGTTTAGGTTATAAACCGCTCAAAACCGATATCAAACCGATAAAATCGACATCCGTGGGGAAATAAGTTTCGAACTTTGATTTCATGGAGAAATAGACTTTAAACTTTCAAATAGTAAAAAAATAGCACTAGGGTTAAACTTTGTGGAGATCTAATATTATATGAAACTTCTCATAGGGAAATATATCGTTATCCCTACAATTTCAAATCGATAGAGCAAACTCGGAAAGCAAGCTAAACATTCTAAGCTGAGATTTGTTTGTCGAGAGTCGAGAGAAGATGCTCACATATTTAGTTGTCGAGAGAGAAAATGGTCACATAAACTAAGAAGAAGAAAAAAAGCCAAAATGCTTATTTATGTGTTTGTCGAGAGTCGAGAGAAGATACTCACATAAACTAAGAAAATAAAAAAACCAAAATCCAAAAGTTGGGGAAGAAAGAGATGTTCAGAGTCACAGCTCACATATTTGTTTGTCGAGAGTCGAACTTTTTTTATTAATGGAACTAGGATGATTGTGGATGCGGAATCGCACACCTAGTTTTTGTAAAAAATTTTAGGGAAGAACTTTTGATGGGCTAGTTTCTATCTATGAATCAAAGATTTTGGATATAAACTCGACGAATTGGATTTTGTATTGAATCGATAAGGAATGTTTACAAGTAGAGGAATCTCGAGGAGATTTTACAAGTATTCGGTATTTTTTTGCAAGAAAGGAATTGTCCCTCTAAACCTAAGTCTCGATCTTTTCTTACAATCGTCGTCGGGTCGTCTTTCTCCGGATATCGCGCACGTCGCGTATCCCGTGGATCGAGGAACTACCCTTGACTTCTTCCTCGCGAGCCGGACATTTGACTTATCCTAGGTCGGGCGTGGATAGCTTGCGGGCCGATGAGTGGGCCATCTTTATAGGGTTAGAGATTGTTTAATTGTTATCGGCCCTTAATGGGCCAGATCTCGTAGGTCGAGATCTGGTACCAACAATGATGTCATGTCTTCTCGTTCCCTCCTCCGTCAACAAAATGCATAGAGCGATTATTGCTTCCTCAACGAAAGCGATCCATTTAATGAGATAAAAATTCAGAAGAATTATGATTTTAATTTGGGAAATTGAAAGATTAGACATGGGTTGAAGATCAAATGCCAGCCCTAATACCGTTGTAAAATATGAGAGAATTGATAAATTATGAAAGGGAGATCATATTTCGCATGCGTCAGTATTCTTCTTAATATAGGACTATAGGACTCATGCTTATTATTATTCCTTTTTTTTTTAAAATAAAAAAAATAAAACTTATATTAAACCAGAGTTAATTACATCAGACCGAACCAAAAAAACCCGAAGGCCTGGTTCGGAGACTTAACCGATTACAAATGGAATTGAAAAGAGTAAACCCTAAACCGAGGGAAACCGTAGTTAACCGGGTGTCGCGGAAGAACCCTAGCGCCACCGGGAGTAGCCTCGGGAAACCCTAGCGCCGTGCGGAATTTACACAGCATCGGGAACCGCCTCCACCACAACAACCACTCGCCGGAAACAGGACCACCGGCTCTTCGCAGCAGATCAGAAAACCTATGCGTTGAAAGCTGCCCCTCGATACAAGCTCTGGGCGACTCAGGGCCGTTGCCAACTCCGGCTGGCAGAAGAAACGCCGCACAGCTCACCTAAACCACATATTGGAAGAGAGGCAAGGGGAACAAGGGACCTTTGGGAAGAAAACCGTGCTGGAGAGTCTGGTCCTTCGCTGCCGTCCCCCACTCGACTCCACTCGCCTCCAACCTTTTTTTTTTTAATGATTTAACCTCTCTATTTCTCGATTGATTTTACAATCAAAAATGTTGTTTTAGGTTGACATGTGCATTTCCTTTTGATTGTAAAATTGATGTGTAAAAACCATTTTTGAAAGCTTTTGATATACATATGTGAATATGTGATATTTCAATCTAATCTTTTTGTTGATAAAATGTTGTTATCTACTCTCTAATACACTAATAATAATAGTCTTAATAATGAATTGTACTAAAAAAAAACATAAAAAAAAAAATCATTCCCAACTACATAGTTGAGATTTTGCCATGTTATTCTTCACCTAACAATTCTGAAATCACATGTAAAATGAAAAAATTAGTAATTTGTTGTAAATGTTTGGAAAATGTGAAATGTGGGCTCTCAATAAGTCAGTGGGTCCAAAACATGAGATCACATAAACCGAATAAGTAAAAATATCCACGCGTAAGATTTGTAAAAAGAAAGATGGGCCTTCATAAAATATTGATAGGCGTAAATCGGGTTACGATCTAATAAGACATGAGCCCATTTTCTAATTTCAGAAGTATATATATTTTTTTTAATCATCTGGATAAATAAAATGTGGAATCAAAGAATACAAACTCCGAAAGAAACAAACACCAAAACAGGGACAAAAAAAACCCAAGACCAAAGAACATCAGAACCCAACACTAAAAACTCAAAGATGCAATAACGGACTTGCTGGGAATGAAATTCTAACTCAATCTCGCATCTTGTTGGAGGCGATCATGTAACCAAGCAGGTCCACCTATAGAGAGGTAGGATTGAAATCTTCGGTCTCTGGTGACACTTTTTGAGATTTCACGAGCTATGTGGTTCGATCTCGTCGTTTCAAGGTCAAAAATGCACATGTCAAAATTATGTCTGAGATCCCCTATTAGCTTCGTTAGAGTATGGTATCTAGGCCATTCTTCCGGTTTTGCTATCGACTCAAAAGCATCCCTACAATTTAGAGCGATCATCACCTTTTTTATTCTGAGATCACTGATGCTTTGAAGAACCTAGATGACGCCTCTTAATATTTCAGAAGTATATTTAAAAAGCATCGAGGAAATGATTATTTAATTCTCCAACTATTTGCAATCGGCATATTAAATCTTCAACTATTGCATACGCATAATAATTCTTCAGAAAACTGATCGGGTCGGCAGAAAACTGAATCGATAATTGATCCCAATTTTGAAAGATAACCGAGCAAAAACCAAAAATTTTAGTTTTGGATCGGTTCGGTTCGTTTGATTCGGTTGAGCAATGGTGAAGATCAACACTTCTAAAGGTTAATAGTTGACTATTTTTATCACGATTTTGCAAAAGTCAAGTATGAGTTGAGGAATTATCCTACGCGTGCGATAGTTTGGGATTTAATGTGCCGATTGCAAATAGTTGGAGCATTAAATGAGCGTATTTTTCCGACGACATAAAATAGATTTAACGTCTCGTAATTTCAACATTAAAATTGACTATTTCTATCACAATTTTGCGAAGTTAAATACGATTATTTTGCGCATGAGATAGTTGAAGATTTAATGTGGCAATTACGAATTAAATGATCATTTTCCCGAAAAGCATACATACGAATACGATACGACATACGACATACCGTATTTGACGCCGTATCCAAAAGTGTAGAGTTTGGAAGAAGAGAAACTCAGAGAAAACAAAGAGGTAGATCCTCGTTGACGTAGCAGGTCAAACCAATGTCTGATATGATTAGCCGCCGTTAATCATTTCCTTCTCGCCGGAAATTGGAGGTGTGAAATCGATCAAATTGTAGTCAAAGGAGGAAAACCCTCGTTTGTGCGTGATGAACAGATTGAGGAATTTGGATGCTTACCCTAAAATCAACGATGATTTTTATAGCCGTACACTTTCCGGCGGACTCATCACACTAGTCTCTTCCATCGTCATGCTCATTCTCTTCCTCTCCGAGCTTCGTAAGCACTCAATTCCTGAGGATCTGTTTCTTTTCCTAGCTTTCTATCCAAAATTGGAGGCTTAGTTTTTTGTTACAATAACCCATGAACAAAGTTCGGATTTTTCTTAGGACTTTATCTTCATCCTGTTACTGATACTCAGCTTCGTGTTGATACGTCAAGAGGAGAGAAGCTACGCATCAATGTAAAAACAATCTGTTCCTTGTTGCTTAACTTGAGATCTTCTTTATTAAAAACTTACTATTTTTTTTTATCACTTGCAGTTCGATGTTACTTTCCCTGCTCTTGCTTGTTCGATTATTAGCCTTGATTCCATGGATATCAGCGGAGAGCAACACCTCGATGTGGTATGTGTCTACCGTCTAGTCTTGCCATTACGTTTTACAAAGTCATGATGCGTTTGTTCGTCAACTGCAGAGGCATGATATAGCTAAAAGAAGGTTAGACTCTTATGGCAATGTTATCGAGACAAGACAAGATGGGATCGGTCATACAAAGGTTAGCTGCCTTTCAAATCAGTACAAGTCTCAAGGATTGAAAATGTGTTTTCTCCTCTGCATTTCTTATTCTGTGATGTTCTCGTTTCCCACAGATTGAAAATCCATTACAAAGACATGGTGGCAGGCTAGAGCATAATGAAACATACTGTGGTTCCTGTTATGGAGCCGAAGCGGTAAGCCTTTTTTCCAAAGGTCAAGGAAGAACGTACTCTTACGTGTAATCTTACACTTGCAATAGAGAGCCTTCAACAATTGATTCTATACAAACATTTCATTTTGATTTTATTATATGTGGTTAAATGTTTTTTTACCTCTCTTGCTTTTGGGAATCTAATTTCTGTTTCTTAATACTTTGCAGTCAGATGAAGAGTGTTGTAATTCATGTGAGGAAGTTCGTGAAGCTTATCGGAAGAAAGGTTGGGCCATGTCAGACCCTGAGATCATTGACCAGGTATGGTAACGTGGCTTTCATAATGTATAGTTTTGCTGATCTTGTTTGCTGAACTAGCTCAATCTCAGTTGTTTCCGTGGCCTGTATATAGTGCGAGTCTAGTCCATCCAGTTGTGTGATATTTACTCGTTTTGTCTCAGTGTAAAAGAGAAGGTTTTGTTCAAAGGGTTAAGGACGAGGAAGGTGAAGGTTGTAATATTTATGGTTTCTTGGAAGTTAATAAAGTGGCTGGGAGTTTTCATTTTGTTCCTGGGAAAACCTTCCGTCAATCAGGATTTCATTTACAAGATCTGTTAGTGTTCCAGGGAGACAGTTACAATGTAAGCGAAGAACCATTTCCGTTTATGTCTCTTATAGTTTATAACTTTGTACTATGATATGCCCACAATAAGTCTTGACCCATTGTATCTTCTTGCACAGATAAGCCACAAGGTTAACAGGGTGGCCTTCGGGGACTATTTCCCTGGTGTAGTGAATCCTTTAGATGGGTAACCACTTTTCTGTCTCGTGCGATTACTCGGTAATCCAAGTCATCTTATCTTCCTGACCTTTATTCTTGGTTTCTCAGTGTGCAGTGGACTCAAGAGACACTGAATGGCATGTACCAATATTTTATCAAGGTTTGCCTCTAGACAGCCATTTCCACATCTTGTTGTTTGGGACAATATTGTGATGTCCTCTGTATTTTAAGCTCGGTTTTACATATAGGTAGTGGGAAGAGAGTTATGAGGATGTTTCGCTCAAATAAGACATGAAACGGATATAATAACTGGTCTAACATTCATGTTTTAGAGGGAAGAAGATAGAAGGAATCTGTTACGATGATCATACATTTGATTGATGTTTCTGTTTCTTTAATATGAGATTGCAGGTTGTACCGACCGAATACACAGATGTTAAAGAGCATATTATTCAGTCAAACCAGGTGAATAAAACTACCTCTCAGACCAGAGCCTCTGACTTGGCTGTAACTTTCTCTTAAAACCGCTTTGACCTACTCGTAACATATCTAAGAATTGGGGTTTCTGGTGTGCTTGGCAGTTCTCTGTGACTGAACATTTCGAGAAAACGGAAGCAGGACACATGCAGTCACTGCCTGGTGTTTTCTTTTTCTATGATCTTTCTCCAATTAAGGTATCTCTCGGAATGGATACTGGTGACTACGTATATGTGTTACTAATTTATCCTCATTTCTAACATTGTTACTTTTGATTGTTGCAGGTGATTTTTACGGAGCAGCATGTGGAGTTCTTGCACTTCCTCACCAATGTTTGCGCTATAGTAGGAGGTGTGATGATCTCTCTCTCTCTCTCTTCTCCAATCAATTTACTTTCTTTTTGTAGATGTAATAATCATTAAATCTAACAATTTTTTGTTTATCGTTTGCATAATATTAGGCATTTTCACGGTATCCGGAATCATTGATTCATTTATATATCATGGACAACGGGCGATAAAGAAAAAGATGGAAATCGGTAAATTCGGCTGAGTTATACAAACCCACTGATCGGTAACAACAAGGAGTAGCTCAAGAAGCTTGGATTTTAGAAGTGTTGTAAGGTTCTTTAATTTTGAATAGAGTTGCAGAAACTAGTGCTCTTTTTTTTTTTTTTTTTACTCAACATTACCACTTTAAAATGTCTATAGTTGGCCATGTTTCTCTTATTTAATGTTAGTGTCTTGTATTAGATTCAACAAGATTAACCTCGGGATCTGTAAATTTGTAACTGTCAAATGTTTTCAATTTAAGTTGTCAACAAAATCCTTGAATTGTTCTTCTAAGTTTAAATCTAAACTAACTAAGGACGGATAGTGGAAGTCTCCTTAGTCCAGTGGTTGATTAAAGGGTTCATTAATGCTTCTACACCACGAGGTTTGGGTTTTGATTATCAGAGAACGCAATTTCTGCAAATTAATTGAAACAAACTTATAAGAAAATTTTCAGCATGGTGCAAGTGAAGCCGTTCATCGTGATCGTTGGATCTTTGTAGAATAGGTAGCAAGAATGGATACAACTACTAAGATTGATAAGTAGTTTTTATTCAACATCACTCATCAATGGATAATAATGGTGTCAGCGAATTCAATGCAATGTATTTAAATGACAACAACTTTTATACAAATATGGTTGAAAAATGCATGTGAAAGAGAAGAGAAATGGAGTGTGAACATAATCTCTGGTGGGCTCCTTTGGTGTTGTGTGCCTTTCAAACTTTCCATCTTTATGCTTCCTTTGCGTAATTTGGAATACTCCTCTCTTTACTACTTGTAATATACTAATGCATACAAATTTTGATTCCTCTGTGGATTATTTGAAATGTTAGAGATAAGTACGAATTTTTAGAAGAAAACAAAAAAAAACATGAACAAACAAGAAAATTTGGTTGACGTGCCATCGCATAAACGATTTGAGATTATTTTTTTTCTTTTCAAAATGGTATTTTTAGACCAGCTTTTAAAAAAACATAGTATTGTAATATAGTTTTGTAAACAATATTCTTAAAAAATAAAAGTAAATTCACTGCCAAAAAAATTAATATACTTTATTAGATTATTAAGAAACAAAATATTTAAAATAATGTAACCAGTATTTAAATACAGTTTTATTTTTTTATATAAGTTGGTACTTTTCTAGTAGTTGTTCATTTTATTTTGTCTTCAAAATAATTTACAAAGTATACTGTTCGAAATCATCTACTAATAGAATATGTTTCACTTTTATATAAATTTATTAAATTTTTAGATTTTAAATTATAGCTTATCAAAAATTTATGCTTTATGAATTATGTATAAAATTATTTTGAATATTGGATAGTACATATTAGTCTAAAAACTTAGTGCTCTCTATTACATCTAGGCCTGAGAATTTTAACCGCACCGAGCTAACCGAATCGAACCTAACTGAGTTTTGGTCAGTATGGTTATGTTTCGGTTATGTATAGAGAACCGATCGACAACATTTCGAATTTCATTCGGTTCGGTTAACCGAAATTTTTTTTTAAAAAAAAACTTAAATCTAAATTTGGGAATAACCAAAATAATCGAAAATAATATAAAATAACCGAAATTTGCTTTTTAAATTGAATTTGCCAACCGAACCGAATTCGGTTATTTTCGGCAAAAAAATAAAATAACCGAATTACCTGAGAACCGAACCGAACTAATATTTTATTTAGTTATTTTCTGCAAAACAAAAACTAAATTATCCAAAAAACCGAAGTAACCGAACCGAAATACCTGAACTTACCAAATTCGGGTACCTAATTACATCCATTGCTCTTTTTTTTTGGCCTTTTCCTTCTATTTCTTCGAGTCACCCATTGGCGAAAAATCCATATCTACTTTTCTAAAAATGTGTGGAGAAGATTTTTTCTGCCGACTTTTGTCCTTTTCTACTTCACTACAGTCTATAGTGCCATCAAATTATTGGTTTTCTTGATTCTTTTGATTGCAAAATCCAAAATCTTTGTATTAAGTTTGAATAAGTGATAGAAGATGCTGAAAAGCGGCATGGCCGGCCACATCAACTAACACGCGAAGCTTCACCACCATCTGTGAATTGTAACGGACAAGAAAATATATACGATCGAGAACGTGTCCCAAAAATGTGAGTACGAGATACGTAATAAAGAAACGTGTTTAGGGGATATGAATTGTACGTTAAGTGGATTCTTGTAAATGCGTTACAGCATTCGTATATTCAACTCCGCATATAAACAACTAGCAAGAAAAATATGCATGGTTGTGGTCCAGTGGTAGGAAGGATCATGTGGAGTGTTACCCACTTCACCAGAATTCGATCCGTCATGGAAACAAAAACACATCCATGATGGGAAGTATAGGTCTGGGCCGATGGTCCAAGTAGTTTACCTGGTAGTCCGGTAACAGGCGATCCGGCTACTCCTTGACATTAGTTGGAATGCATTCCAAACTCGGGATAGGCGGAATGGTGGCCTATTGGATCTCATGGCTCGTTGACCCGAGCCCAACTCGGAGTTCATGGTGTCCGTTGAACCTAGGGAATAGTACACTTTGTAGCACCTCGGTGCATTCCTACCGAAGCTGACCGAATCAGCCGATAAGATTTATCAAAAAAAAGAAAAATCTACCATGAGAACAAAACCGTTTTGCCACCTATTTTATTGTGTCGAAAATCGGAATACTTCATTGTGTTAAATTCTTCAAAATACAGTATTTTGCTATTCTACAGTTCTGTTATGTTTTTATTCGAATATAGACAGACGGTATTTAACACTTCTAATGGATCTTGGTAAATATTCTACAGTTCTGTTATGTTTTTTTTGTATACACACGTTATATATTATGAATTATTTTATACTCTCTCCGTTTCATATTAATTGTCGTTTTAGAGCTTAAATTTTGTTTCATATTAGTTGTCGTTTTAGAATTTCAATGCAAATGTTTGATAATATTTCTAATTTTATCCATATTCTTTTAGCTTATTAATTAGTGTAATTATAGTATATAATACATTAATGAGAGATAAAACAGAAAATTGAATTGTTTTTTAATCTACGTAAAATAATCTAGAACGACAACTAATATGAAACGGAGGGAATATCTAGGGTTCGTCGGTTTGATATTCTATGCTGGCTAAAATAATCAAACCTACGGTTCGTTAAATTCATGACGAACCGGACCAGACCAGGTATCTCAAAATATTAATTCCGTTGCTTTTTAATTTACACGGTGCTTTGCTTGGAGAGTCCATTAGGAGATGGGAAACAAGAAACGAGACTCGATAGAAGTGCTTCATTTGGAATTGTAATGAATGGATTAACACACACAAACAAATCCTTTTAACGTTAATTTAGGTGAAAAGCATGTTACTTTTCACTTCAGACACGTCAAAAAAAAAAAAAAAAAACCTATTTGGTGACCCATGTTATATTTTTAACATGGGTTGGAACAACATGTAGTTATATTAGTTTGAAGAATCGGTTTGTGGTATGTGACATTGATTTTATCTTTTAAACATTTCATGGTTTAGCTTGACCCCTTTGTAAATTAGCCAATTATAGGTAAAAAAATGCAATAAACGACAAAGGAACGATTTTATTAAAAATAATACATAGAAGGAAATAAATTACATAAACTGAAAATCTGTGGCATGGTCGAGCATGACAAAAAACCGCAAGCTGGACCGACACAGAGATTAGATTACAAACAAAATATTAACATACGAAATTTAACCGCTAATCATAATTAATTACTCTAGTAGCCTCTCGCTGCAATTTCCAAAAACTCCATTGCAGGCGGCTCGTAAATTGTCTATTTTACCCCTAATCTCCCATCCAAATTACACGATCAAGGCAGAATCGAATCCCAATCGATCTCATACGACGGATACTTCTCCAACGAGAAGGTCTCGTTCCACTGCGGCTGCTCCTCCGTGTCTGCGAATGTCAGATCCGACAGCGGTGATGAAGATCCGGCGGACTCAACGACCTCCGTCACCGATGGAGATCCAGCGATGGAATTCGAATTCTCCTCCGTCTTCACTTTCTCCGATTGATCTGGCGTCTCAGTTTTCTTCTGCGTCACCGTCGAGGCACGTTTCTTCGATCCTTTCGTCGATTTCTCCTGTTTCTGCGTCTCCGCCATACTCTTGCAAATTGCTTCGAGCTTGGCGTCGACTGTGGAGTGAAGAGGTTTGTACTCGCCGAATTCGCCTCCGATGTGGGATCCGTTGTGACGTAGGTTAGGGAAGTTAAGCCGGGCGAAATCGCCGCGCAGCTTATACGCCGCCGTATCGTAGGCCAACGCTGCTTCCTCCGCCGTGTCGAAAGTCCCGAGCCAGAGACGAGTCCGGTTCCTCGGCAAACGGATCTCAGCCACCCATTTTCCCCAGTGACGCTGCCTCACACCTCTGTATAACTTGGTCGGCTTCGGCGGAACACCTGAACCGTACGCGAAACAAGATCCGGCGACTCCAGATTGCTTCATCAGTAACGGCTTTGGGCTCAGAAGATTCGAGAAAGAGTTGAGGCTCTGGTGATGCGTGGGAGGAAGAACATGGATCTGAGATTGGATCTGCTGAATTTGGGAAGAAGATAGGTTATTCAGCCCGATTAATGACCCGGTTTGCTGGAGATCCGACCCGTACGAAAACGGTTGGGTCGTGAACGTTGAAAAGTCAACATCCGGGTAATATCCGGGGAAGGTAGAGAGAGTAGGAGGAGGAGCAAGAGAAAACGCAGACGCTGCGGGATGAAGAAACGCAGACGCCGGAGAAGAAGAAGGAGAATCGGAAACGCTATTGATAAAAGGTGCAAGCGCTTCCATGAGTTCACCACCACCAAAGGAATCTGACTGTTGAATCGTTCTGCTACTGTACAAATCCATAGCAGCTTCCATCACAAAGAAAATTGAATCCGAAAAACTCACCTGATTCTTATCAAAAGTAAAGAACAGGGTTTTCCGAGAAAATTCAAGAAAATAAAGATGGATCAAAAAAGGTTTGAAATAAGCAACCTTTATGTAGATCCAAAAGGAGGGAACAAAAAATCACCCTCGACTAAATCTATGATGAAAATAAAAAACAGATAAAATTCAGAACAAGTTAGGAAAAAATCTCTCGTTCTGGAAATACCTGGCTTTCAACTAAAAACAAAGCAAAAAAATACAATTTCATAAGCTTGAATTTCTGTATGAATACCCAATCAAAACCATTCAAACATAACAACAAAACCCAGAAACCGATTTTTGATTTTATTCCGACAGAAAGGGATCGAAGTGGCGAGGGAAAACAGGATTGCAAAAGAAAATCGAAAATTCAAGATCAAACCAGAGAAACAATTACAATTTTTTTTTTTTTTTTTTTGGGAGGACACTCAGTTTTTTTTTTAATTTTGTAGTGAATTTACTCTCAGCCTCACCGATGATGCTCTAACCTCATCAGCTTGGCTCTCGTTTATATAGTGGGGGTTATCTCTTCACACTATTTTCCATTTTTTATTCATATTTTGCGTTTTTCTTACTACGATATTTTCCATTTATTATGCAATTTTTTTTTGTTTCTTTCGAAAAAATTAGTGACTAATATATATAAATTAATCAACAGAAAACCTCTTGTTGAAGTTATCTGCCCTCTCTATTGAGCAATTTTTGTTTCTTTCGAACAAATTACTAAGTAAAATATACCGAAAACTTCACGGTGAAGTTATTTGCTCTCTCTACTAGAGAGATTAAAAAAAACGAGGAGATGCCAAAAAAATAACCAATTTATAATCTTCTCCGAAAAACAAAAGAAGAAGTCGAATTAGAGGAAGAATAAGATAGGGTAATTGAGATCGAATTCTCGATGTCTCAGAAGTTGAAGAGAAATTTTTGTTAAGTTATTCCAGATTGAGATTAGGATTTAGTCTTTATTCTTTAGTCTTTAGTCGTCTAATCGTTTAGAAAAGGAAAAAAATCATATAGCACTAAATTAGGAAGTTCAAAATACAATCTCTCGGATCTTAGGGTTTTATGTGTTCGGTTTTTTTGGATTTTATTTTAGGAATCGGTTATTATCTGAACCGAACTATTATCCGAAGTTACCAGTCTAAAAATTTAATTGGATATTTTCATAGATCCGAATCCGAACCGAATCAAACCAATTTTTTGGATCGGTTTTAGTTAATTTTTTTGAATCCGGATATTATTCCCAGAGCTATCTCTAATGTCAAACCCTCGAGTTTTTTTAGAAACAAAATGGCAAAGTAACGTTTTTATAAAAAAAAAACATTTATTTTAACTAAATGGCTGTTTATTCAGAATTGATAGATGTATATCAAATTTTGACTTTGTACACTTATACATGTTCACCATAGATTATAACAAAAAAAAAGAGTATAATTTTTATGTTCACACGATAGATCCCCAAGAGTAATATAATTTTGCATATTGAATTACTTTGTTTACGCATATGTAAAAATAAAATAAGATTGTTATGTACAGTAAAAAAAAATTTTATCTAATTAAAATTTAAAATGCTATTGGCAAAAAAATAAAATAAATAACAACGATCACGGATCAGTCTAATTTATACTTCTTTCTTTTCACAAACAATTGAACATTTTTATTTTAGTTTTAAATGATTTATAGAATTTCAGTTATCTTGAAAATGAGATCAAAGATATTTCTGAATTGCTGCTGATAAATAAATTTATAAATCTGAGCGAGGTAAAGAAGTGACAGGTAGAGAAATAACATACAGCCAATGAATGAAAGACGCGTGTAACAGGTAGAGAAGTGACTGTCAGGTGTCGTACGTTCAACACACGTGTCTTCATATCGTTTGTGATTTGTGGAGTCAATAGTCACACCTGATTTTGTTGACCGCTCTCGGCTTGTGTTCACACTGTTAAGACTTAAGAGTGATCTGTAAATCTAAATAATTTTGCATACTAACATATAATGAGTTGAAAAATATTTCAGAAATGCTATAAACGTTCTAAAACATTTGATTTCTTTGTATTTATTTTTCATGTTTTTCAGTTTTTATTACCAAAAAAAAAACAAGAGAATCTTTAATTGTCCAACCAAAAATGAAAAAAAGTCTTTAAATATATAATTATCTATAGAGCAGCAATTTTTTTTTTATTCTATCTTTAGATCAGCACATATTTCACATATATTCTCCTTTTCCACTACAATTTTTCTTAGAGTAACATTTTATTATTTAAGTCTAAAATTATCTGTTTAAGACGTAAGGACTTGACTATATAACATAGTTTGGCTCCAGATATGGAAGAATTATAAGCTTTGACAAATCATTTTCTAGTCACAAAAACTAAAATAAAAATAAAATTAATTATGATTATATATTATATTTAATAAAAAAAAAATTATGGTATCCATGGTAACAAGCATGCATAATGGAAAAAATAATAATAACTTACCATAACCTTATATATTTTTCGAGCAAAATAATAACTTATCATATCTTATATATTTTTCGACCAGTAAATTAACGTGATATGTCTTGTAAATAAAGTTTAAGAAAATGATATGCCTTGTAACTATATAATATATAAATTTGAAATTTTTGTCAACGGTATATAATCATTTTGTGAATATATAAGAGATAGTAGTGGTGATTTTATAATAAAAAAAAATTGTTGGTAATAATGATAAGGAAGAGATAAGAATAAGATGGTGCGTGACGGCACAGGGCTGCTTCCAAAAACAGTTGTGATATTCTTATTAATGGGTCACCTACTTTCTTCTCCTCACCCTTTTCTATTTTATTACATTCTTGTTAGTGGAGACCGGAGATAAAGAGAGACATTGTTTAGTAACAAAAATTAATCTTCGCTCGGAATCAACCATTTGAGAATTTAAGCAGTAATTTCGTAGATAATGAATGTAAATCACTAAACTATAAGATGAGTTCATTAATCTACGGACGTGAGTTCTTTCATTGACATTGAATTGCAATGCAACTTCTCACCCCGAATTTTCAAAGGAATTATTAGCCAAACGAATATGCTTCAAAATTCAACGCCGATCGTGACATAGATTTACATCACTATTTAATATTTAAAGTTGTTGTTTAGTCGCAAGTATTAATCATGATTATTATAATGGGTAGTTTAGACTTTAGTCGAGATAAATTTGTTACAAAAATAATAAGAAGTCTCTAGAGGGTTAGAGATGGATTGGATGAGAACTCCACCATTATCATTACCATTTTATATCACCATTTTTATATTAGATTCCTCCATTTTTTTTTTTTTTTGCTTAAGTCCGATCCTTTCGCCATCATATCTGGTGGTGTATTTTATTTCTAGCCGTGTTTTCCAAATAACTCGAACGAATTTATCGCTATTATCAAAGGTCTAACTTTAAATACAAATCCCCGACCACAAAAAGATTCCGATGAGCTCGTGTCCATGGTTAAGTTTCTGAATGTATTTATGTAGAAAATTTGAGTTCAAATTCGATTACATGGATACAGAGTCGCCTCAAGATTTTTTGGGGTCCTGGAACTAAAGATAAAATTCGGATCTATAAACAAATAAAAAAATTCTGTTTTTGAATTTTTTTTTAACATAATATTTTTAACATTTTTATATTAGATTTGTTTGAAAATTTGATTATAAAAATAAAATTTGTTTATATATTTTTTTGTTGTTAAAATTGATTTTGTTTTGCATATATTAAAAAAAAAACTATATTAAAACTTAAAAAAAAGAAAAAAATTAGACTACAAATATCATGGGTTCCGGTGCGGTCGCATTGTCCATCCAGCTATAAAGACATCTCCAATCCATCTCTATTTTTTGCTTCAAACTCTATTTTAGAGTCAATTCTTCTCCAACCCAACTCTATTTTAGAGCCAAAAATAGAGTTTTTAACATTTGGCTCTATATTTAGAGTCAACTCTATTTTTTTTGTTCATGACTCTATTTTTAACTCTAAAATAGAGTAGCATTAGAGTAAAACTCAACTCCAAAATAGAGTTGCTCTATTTTAGAGTAAAAAATAGAGCAATACAATAGTCTAATTAAGATGGCACTGCCTGCACGGATATGATTCAAATATTTTTGACAAAAAAACGCAACATCAATTATCATGGAGACAAGGCATAATACAAACATAGTACTCATTATAAATTTATAACACTATATCTTGATAAACGATGTTTGATAAAATGCATGAGCAGTTTAAATTAAAAAAAAAACTTTGTAAAACACCTAATACGGAGTTTTACCTACCTTTTTTGTTAAAATTTTATCTCCCTTTTTTTCGTAAACGAGTTTTACTTATTATTATCTTATTATTAGTAATGGAAAATCCAAAAATTTACCATGAACAAATAATTAACTTTTTCTATAAGAAATAAGACGTTAAATATAATAAACATAAAATAGAATTGATGAAGAAATAGCAAGTGGATAAGTGGTTATCATATTTCTGCTGCCATTTTCAATTTTATATGTCCTTCATGTGTAGGGGTATTTGGTTATTAAACCGATTTGTTGTGGCCCAAAATAATGATAAAAAAAAAAGAATTGATGGAATAAAGATGAATGAGATATGAAAAATAACTGAATAAATTCATCCCATTCATTATTAATCTACAAAACTGCATAGTGATATTTCCTCCTTTGAATTTTGTTTTATTCTTTTTACCACTTGTATATAAGATAGAGACCACTTGTACATAAATACGAGAAACTAGCTAGTGGCGTGTAGATTAAACGTTCAAAAAGTTATTTTGTTTGTATATAACAAAACAGTCAATACTCAGCAGAGGAGCATGGAATACGCGAGGCGAAGGGGGGACGCATGTGGGAAACGCATATATGTAGCCTCTTGGCATGCATATAACTAAATAGTTTAATCGGTTAAGATATGTTTGTAATTAAAGGCAATTGAGTCTATTATTAAGTTTATAATTAGGTTTTAGAACTTGTATAAATATGTAGCAATATATATAGTATTGATCTAACAATCTATACCTAAATTATCAATCATTACAAACGATTAAATCTTTGATACATAAAGTCAAAGTAACTAGACTATATATATATATATATTTTTTATCAATTTGTGTGCGCTTAAAGTATATTATCAAGCTTTCAGCTTTGCATATAGGGGTTGTATATATATATATATATATACATGACTTTTCGTATATTGAAAGAGCAAGATTCCGTTAAAAAAAGATCTGAAAATGGCTTTTGTACACAAGTACAGGTTTTTTTTGGCTGTACACAAAGTTTTCACATGGAATAATTAGCGGAGCATGTCATGAGGAAATGATATTGTCAACTGCATAATGCACCCTCTAATTAGCTGTTTAAAACAAAAAAAATATGACAGATTCTTCCTTTCTTTTGACGGCATATTAATTATGTCCATCTAATCTACAGATTTATAATTTATTTTCATGTTTCAAGAGCTCTCACATTTTAATTGTTTTAATTTTATTATTTTCAATGGCTTTTATTCAGAATACAGATAACTGGACTTCTCATATACCTTAGTTATCTCTACTGTGTTTTTTTTATAGGTAATTTCTACGATATTTTTGTTTCTTTTACGCATGTCTCATATGGTGTATGCATGTTGTATATATCATGAAACGTGCCAAGTCATAAGATTAACGAAGCGAAAAGCTGTTACTTGTACCATCCCTTGAATACAATGCTCCCTCGTCGTTCACCTTCATATTTACCTCAACACTAAACCCCCAATACGAAAAGTTTCAACGGAACATTTTTGGGTTGTCCAAAAACATTTTACATTTTTACATTTTACGACACATCGTTTCACCCATATACAAGCACATGATCGACAAGATGATATTTGACATTAGATAAAAGAATATACATTTTAACTGTTGAATCTCAGAATACGTAATAATTTGTTTACTTTTATGATACGAAATTTTCAAATTCAAATCCAGATTATTCTCTGAAATTTATATAGGAAACATATGTTACCAGACTATCTTTTAGTATAAAATAGAGTTTGATTCGTAATCTCTTACCGCTACAGTATAAAATATATTATATTAATTATTCAAAAAATCCGTATAAAAATGTTACCAAAAACGTTATATTCAATTTTTAATATTAGTTTTGTTAACCGCTGCTTTTTATGTTATTAAACTATTCTCTAACCGTTTATTACTTTTTCTAATCGTTGAAATCCTCAATTGGATCTATAAATAAAAAAGTATTTCCAAAGGCATTAGTTGTCTGGCATCACTTCTCACTAACATTTTAAAATCCAATGTAATATGATACTTCCTCTGTTCCGAATTAAGTAGTGTTTTAGTAGTATGCACACAAATTAAGAAAATAATTAATTTTTGTTTTTTTCTATACTAAAACCTCATTTATTATTCATCTGAACCAATGAACAAATAGTCTATAAAATATAATTGATCAAAAATAATAAAAAATCATTTAATTTTGCATTGGTTAGTGAAAATATCACTTAATTATGAAAAAAAAACTTTCTAAAATTTCATTTAATTTAGAACGGAGGGAGTAGTATATTTGTACTAAATTATTCCTTAAAAAGAAAAAATCTAACACCTAATACACGGAATAGCTTTAAAAGATCAAAGAAGAAGAAAAGAAGGGATAAAGGAAAATGGTATCCAATAGGATCAACGTTATGGATTGCGCGTTACTTTGAAAAGTTTCTATTTTTAAAGAGTTCCTTTTTAGCCCTTCACGCGGTTTCCGTTTTGAGACTTTTTGAAATCCAACGACCGTTCAAACTTCGCCACGTGTTCGAGATCAATGGCCACTATTGAACTGTCATCTAACTAGCTGTGTGGTCACCGTGAACTGTAACCAACCTCACTCCACTTATGTCTGCCTCTCGCTCTCTCTCTCTCACTCGCTTTGAAATATCTTTTTTTTTCTTCAATAGATAAAACAATATAATACAAAATCAACTCCATCATAATAAATTTGAAATTTTGTTCGATTCATATTTATCAATTCAATTAAAGTAAAATTATGGGATTCACTATCACTTTATGAAAACATATATAATTTGTGTACTAACACTTTATAAAAACTACTTCTTCTCTTTCATATTATTTGTCGTTCTAAATTGTTTTACATAGATTAAAAAAACAATTTATTTGTCTGTTTTACCTTTCATTAATATATTATATATTATGATCACACTAATTAATAAGTTAAAGAAGTAGAGATAAAAGTGGAAATATTATTAAATATTTGCATTGAAAACATAAAATGACAAGTAATATGAAACAAAATTTAAATTCTAAAACGGCAAGTAATATGAAACGGAGGGAGTAAAAAATAAGTAACATTTATTGTACCGTACACGCGTTGACTTTCCAATCGTACCCCTATACAATACAGCGCGAATCAACGGTTTACAATACACGAACCAATGATAAGTAGGAGTAAAATCGTCTTGAAATGTTATTTATTTTTTTAAAATTTGAAAAGTGTTAGAGAACAGATGACACTAGATGATTAAATCGTCTTGAAATATATTTTGATTAAATGACACTAGATGCAATTCTTTCTGAAATTATTCTAACAGATACAAATTAATTTCTGATTACTTGCGGATTAAGTTTTTTAGTCATTAAGAAACTGTGATTAATTTCGGGATACAGATAGAAAAGGAAAGAAAATTAAGTTTTGAATGAATGAAAGATTTTGCAAAAATGAGGGTGTCGTCGTTTTCAGAGCAGTTGGATGTCGTTTTATGAGGAAGATGAATAGCATGTCAACTTTAGGTGAATTGTCGCCGTCAGATTTTGTTCAATACCTTTTCTCTTCCTTGGTTTTATCGTTTTCGCGTGAATAAACGTCACATATGGTCCATTTCACCTTTTATATATATATATATATACTCTTAACTATTAGTACAAGTTTTGTTTTATAACTGGTGATCCAAAACTAGTACATAAAAATTGGATTCTATTACATTGTTGTTTTCAAATAGACATAGTTCTCAATTTGAATTGTAACACCACTATGTATATTCGATGAAAACAAATACCTCAGAGTTGTTCCTGGGCATTATGGGTAGAAAGTTCCTTAGAAATTGTAAGTAAGTTTTAATATGTAACACTTCTGAATGAAAAAGCAAAAGTTATCGAAGAAATAGAATCCATGACAAATAATTTGAGAAGGAGATTCAGTAGGTGTAAATACGAAGGAATGTTTCGTAAAGCTTTTACATTTGATTCAGTGGCTCACACACACATGACACATCCTTGATTATCTTTTTTCCTCATCTGAAGAAAAAAGCTCCACCATCAAATCACCTAACAATCTTTGGGGGTGTACTCAATTTAATATTTACGAGGATTTGGAAAGATTTGAGTTTTAGTGAGTTTTGAAATGATTTGAGTGAATCAGAAAAATTGTTATAATTTGTTTTTAAATAACTATGAAATCTCAGCTAAAACCATGAAATTTAGATTTTTATTTTTGTAACTAAAAAATTTCAGCAAAACATCTCCAAATCAGTAAAAATCTTCTAAAACCCACTCTTTAAAATATTTCCAATAACAATAGATTTGTAAATGAATCAAATCATAGTTCAATAACATAGAATTTGAAAAAAACTTTTTAAAATTCATGTTTGAATAACATATGATTTGTGATTTTAATACAAATCACTTCAAATGCTAGATTGATAATTGTTGTTGTTTAAGTTGGTTTCAGATGATGCTCTAAAATCCTTACAATCTTGAGCACTATCAGTCTATTACCACATTATATATATATATATAGCTCCAAAAGGATAAGTGTAAATATGAAATCCTCTTTGGCTTCTAAAGAGGATTAGAAAATGGAATCCAAATACAAGTGGTTTCGCTTCCTGCTAAACTCCAACAAGCTCCCGTACGTACGATCAGCCACTCCCACGAATAGTGCCTCGGTGTCAGGGCTAAACGAGATTCCCGCTATCTCTCCAAACAGATCAATCTCTTGACACTGACTGTAATCTGCCTCTGTGTCGAACACGTGTACAAAGTCTGCTGGCTCAGCCATGGCTAGGAACCGTCCATCAGACGTGAAGCTCAAGGCTCTGATGGCTCCCATGTTTCCTTTCAACACTTTTAGTGACTGAGACAAGTTCCTTACGTCCCATAACCTGCAGGTTGTGTCTTGGTTCCCCGTGGCTAAGATTTGACCGTTTGGATGCCATGCTGATGAAAACGAGTAGTCCAGATGGCCTTCGAGTCCGTGGATGGTTTTTCCAGATCCGGCATCGGCTAGTATGCACTCGGGACTGTCGCCAAGAACCGCCACCAACTTCCCGTCTGGGCTGGCCGAGACGTTCTACCAAAAATAATCAAACATCTCAACACTCTGAAAAACAGAGCATATGACAATGTAGATTCTCAAGAGATGGTGGTTCGCTTACATTTACGGACCAGTCAAAGGCGAAACTGTTGATGAAAGCGAAGTTTGTAGCATCAAATAGCCGGACCGTACAGTCATTGTTTGCGGTCATAACCCTTAACGATCCACTACATGGATTGAAGGAGGAAGGATTTGAGTTGCAACAGATGTATGTACGTATGTATGTTCTGTTTAGTTGCAGGGCTTAATTACCTCGGTGTGCTGTATATGTCAACCGAATTGGTGATGTCGTTCTCGGCTGATGTTAGTTTTGTGCAGAAAGCAATCCCAGGTTCGTTGATTTTCTGGAATCGAAAGATCACAAGCGAGTGAGAATCCAAATTGACAAATATTAGACAATTGTAGAAAACGAAAAGTGTGTTATATTACCTTACAGATAAGCTCTCCTTGGAACCCTCCCGCGACTATCAAGTCGTTTTTAACTGCCATTGTGCTTATCCGAACTCTTGATAGAGAATGTGACAACAATCCAGGCTGCTTCTGCGAGTTCGAGTTACCAATGTTAACTTAATTGAATTCTGAGGTTGAAGAACAAGTAATATAAGAAGGAAGCTCACCATTGTAGGAACAATGGGCTTTGCCACGTTAAGTACTTCTTTGCCCCTTTGCAGCAAAGATGACCAATGCATGAGAGAGTAGTTGTTCATGAAATACACATCGTGCTTTGATGTTGCACATAGCAAGTTTCTCAACTGATACATGAGAACATAAAAGTATAAAGATTCACACAAGACACAAACAAAGAAGGAAACAACGAGACACTTTCAGTAATCAAACGTTAACTTCACGGTCGAATAAGTGGATGACACAACACAAGTTGGTGTAAAGCCAAAATACAAAACCTAAAATATCTCAATTTTTTTAGAGTTAAGTCGTGTACAAGAAGACATATGAATCAACGGTGCCAGAAACAAACTAAAATAAGACTAATGTCAGAAAATAGAATTTTAAGCACAAGAGCATGGCAACACAAAAGATGCAGATCATGTGGTATGCAAGCTCAAACAAAAGATTCCCTGTAAAAGAGAATGATGATGACAAAGTCAGAGAGTCCTCCAAACATTTCCTATCATACCATATTAACCAAGGTTTTCCTTATGGCGCCAGCTGCTCTCCCACAACCTGCTTAAGAAAGGTTAAAGCATATATAGTAACTGTTCTTTCAAATGCTGCCTTCTATCTATAACTCCTCTGTTTGACGATTATGAGCACAAATGATCTAACGAAGACACAGAGAGACGCTAATGCAAATCCAGGGAAGCTAATACACTCGGTGACTATGATTTTGCTGTGCGTATGAAGAAGTTGTTAACAAGTTGCCTGGACTAGTTAGATTTCTCAACTCTGCTTCGACTATCCTCCTAGACACATATCTTGACAATTTTTTTGGAATCAGTTAGAACATTAGACAGTATTGAACCTGACTACTTGAGTAAACATCGAAACGAACCTAAATTATTATATTTTCGAGAAGTTAGGAACGAGCAGGTTAAATTAAGCAGCCTTCAAGATTATCTGCAAAAGAAAAGGACTTTGTGTGAATCAACACCCCAGCTGCAGAGCTGAGGTGGGAACAGTGAACATAAGAAAACAAGAAAAGGCAACTCTAAGATTCTATGGTCAAAAACATAACACAACCAAGAAAGCAAAACAATAACAACTGAATAATTTTGTGTTAATACATCTTCAAAATAAGTTTTGAATTGCCATTTCATAGTCTCACTAAAAGTTTGGGGTTTCTCGAATAGTGGGATTGAAAGCAGCATGTCATTAATATTACTAATTCTCTAATTTCATGAATGATAAGAGGGCAACGTGTATAATACTGTTTGCAGTTCCAGACTCGATTGTCAATTAAACACACGAGCAGAGTAACCAAGATGACTCAAGACATTATTAGGTAACAGACGTTGTTGGGCAAGTTGTCTACCTGAAAATGTGCAATTGTGGACTTGACAACCCTCGTGTTGAACTGGAAGTCGTAAAAAGTTGTCCCTTTCTCTACTTTCAAGCATTCCTGTCAGCAAAAAACACCAGAAATCTCAAGACAGATTTCGATTTTGCATCCACAAATTAGCTCTGATCTTCTTGGCTATATCACTAGGTGTTATAACAAGTATTGCTCGTGTAAAGTAGCAGCCAATAACATCTTCATGAGACAAACCTTATCAAGCTGTTCCCTGGATCGAAAGAGGCTCTCGAAGTTTTTATACAGTTGCAATCTCTTGTGACGGTAATGATCTCTGCTGTAATTTAGCCTCTCCCAAGGAATCCCTTGGATGTCTTTTCCGTTCCTAGCTTCCGACGCTGACGTATCAGTCTTCGTCTTACTCTGAGTCTAAAGAATAAACAAAACAGAGGTTATGTTTGTTTGTTTGTTTGTTCATCATCACATCCGTGTTATAATTCCTAAATTAGACAAAGTAGTATCATTATAATACCAGCTCGAAATCAGTTCCACTCGAGTGATCGACCTCTCCAAACGATCCATCGTCTTCGAAATCAGAGCCACCGTGAAAGTCGTCGACGAGGTATTCGAGGTCGGAGTTGTCAAAGATATCCATCTTTAAAAACCTGGTGAGAATCGATCGAGAACAAACAGATTTAGAAACCGAACCCAGTAGTGATAACGAGCGAAAAAGAGGTGAACAAAAAAACCTGTTCAAAAGATGAGCTTTCCGGTCCGGTAAGAAGAGAGGATTCTCCGGTAAGAATGTTGTGATTAAACAACGGTGGGGAAGGAGTTTAATAGGGCCTCTCTACTTATATAACGGTGGAGGAATGAAGAAGAATTGAGAGTGTTTCTGTGGGTCCCATAATTAGACGTGTGACCGGTTGGAGCCGGTGCAACCCAACTTGGAGGATTTCAAACGCCGCGGGCATTTTGCGTTGAAGTCGGAACTCTTTGGGACCCACATGTTTACCGGAACAGTCGTTACATGGTCAAATTAAACTCTCAATAAAATAACGAAAATATCTATCTATTCTTGTTTCTTTGTGCGTTTATTTTTGGCGTTTCCTTTCTTTTTTCGGTATATATATATATATATATATATCCCATTTTTTCCTTAGTAAATGGAAAATTCAGATTTTTTTTAGTTTATAATTTGTTCAAGTATGGGATATGCCATGTTACTTGCCCATCCTTATATTATTATAACAATTTATTCTTAGTTAAGGAAACAAATGTAATTCACTATTCTTCAACATGTGTACAGTTTTTTTTTTTTTTTTTTTAAACATGTGTACAATTTGTAATTATTAATATTATTACGACATGCAAATATTTGTAGGGAAAATTGAGAGAAGCGGCAGACCATTTTAATAAATAAAAGATTTTCAAACATTGTAATAAAATATGTTTGTTGTTAGTGTCACACTTTGGTACGTGGCAATAGGATTCTACCGACATCTCACAATCACTCACTATTAAAGACATTTTCAACACATCTCTATTTTTGGTTCCAAACTCTATTTTAGAGTCAATTTTTCTCCAACCCAATTCTATTTTAGAGTCAAAAATAGAGTTTTTAATATTTGGCTCTATATTTAGAGTCAATTCTATTTTTTTTTGTTCATGATTCTATTTTTAACTCTAAAATAGAGTGGCATTGGAATAAAACTCAACTCCAAAATAGAATAACTCTATTTTAGAATAAAAAATAGAGCAATACATTGGAGATGGTCTAAAGTAATTTCGTCAAATCACCGGCATTTAGTTGCAAGCGTATGACGTCACAATCCTCACTCGCCAGCCAGACATGCCACGTGTCGTCTAACAAGGGCTTAGGTTCGGTCCACGTGGGTGCTAATCTTTGATTTTATCAGAGACCACAAAAGAATAAACACTAACATACGACTCTCTTAAGACTACCAGTGCATATTTTACCCAGCTTTTATTCTGAAAAAATGATGAATTAGTGTAGATTTTGATTGAAAATAAATTTCTACAGAAAAATATATCTATTAAGATTTTATTAAGGAGAAAATCGCATTTTTAACTTCCAAGGATGAATAAAGTAACACTTTAAACCTTGAGAGAATAACAATAGCACTTTAAACCTTCAAGGTAACGAAACTAACACTTCAAATCCTCAATGTGGCAAATTTCTTCACACCGTCAAAAATTTAAACGGAATAGTGAACCCCGTTAACGGAACAGTTAACCCATTCAATTTTAATAAAAACGTGGTAAAAAACAATTTCTTATATTTGAAATTGAAAAAAAAAATAGTTTTATCTTTTGTTTTCCCCGACAAAAACATAAAAAAACAAAAAAAAAAACCAAAACAAAACTTAAGTTACAACAAGATGGTACAAAAACACAGCAAAAAAACAAAAAAAAATCCCCAAATCGATTTTGGGGATTTAGGGTTCTTAAGAGGGTGACAACCCAGAAAATCGAAGAAGAGAAGAAATCGAAGGGAGAGTCGGATGCATTAGAGTCGAAATGGGGTATGAAATCCTTATGTTGTTCAATTTATTCCTCAATGTTCGATTTGTGTTCTGATTTTCGATTTCGATGTTATGGGTATGCGATTTTCGATTTTTGATTTCTGGGTTTGCTATTTTGAACATTCCATACTCGATTTATGGGTCTGCGATTTGTGGTATTTTCAATTTTTGATTTATGGTTTGCGATTTCAAACATGATTCGATTTATGGGTTTGCGATTTCTGATATTTGATGTTTCGAATTTCTTACAGTGACAATTCAATGGTAAAACTCACAATCCACTATGGTGGAACTATGAATAAAGAAGGCAAAGATTACATCTACAATGGGGAGTTGAGTTTAAGTATCGTGAATTGGAAACTCTCAGAGATTACATGGAAGTTGTTTGCTGACTTTTGCAAGTTTCAAGCGAAGCTTCATGCACCAATTAGGTTCATATGGTTCAAAGAGGCAGGGAAAGAGATGAAGACAATTAAATATGTCTTTGATGATACTCACGAAGATATGTTTCCATTGCTATTGTTAGGGAAAAGTTCACATGAGATTGACATTTATGTGGAACATGATATTTCAGAAGCAAGTGAAGTTGCAGTCATTCATCAGATTTCAAGTAGTCAACGTGAAGATCTTCAATGTGGTGAGGATGGAGAGTACAGCTCAGATAGTGATGATGTCGAGAGGCCAAAAGAAGATGAAGAAGCTGAGCAATCTGAGGATGAAAGACATGATGATGACCAGGCTGATGAAGGATATGATGCCGAAGGTGAGGCTGAGTTTGAGGCTGCGTTAGATGAGAATTTGGCTGAAGCGAGAGATGAGAATGTGGTTGCTCCAGATTTGAATGGAAATGAGAATGAAAATCAGGTTGATGACGGAGATGAAGTTGTTTTAGATGTTGGTGATGGTGGTAATGATGATCGTTTTAGATCACTATTTGAGGAAGGTTTGACTGCAAAACCAGATAAAGAAGCATATACAAATTTTGATGAAAAAGATGCAGCTGCGAGAGAAGCAGAAGAAAGTGAAGAAGAAAATGTTATAGAGGAGAATGTAAATTATCCGGATACACCAGTAGAATCCGAGGAGGAATGGGAAGACTGTTTAATTGGAAATCCTCAAAAAAAAGGCAAGAGGGAAACACAAGTTTCATGGCGATTTGGATAAAGAGTCGTACATATGGTTATTTCAAAAGTTTAACAGCGGCTTAGAGTTTAAGGATCAGTTATTGCGTTATTCACTGAAGACACAATATGATGTGAAGATGGCTAAGTCAGAAGCAAACAGGATAGCCGTTATTTGCTGTGGTGATAAATGTAAGTTCAGAGTCTATTGTTCCTATGAGAAGCCAATTAACAAATGGATGGTTAAAGTTTGTCAGATGCGTCACAATCATGGGAAATCAAGCCGTGTTTCAATGTTGAAACAAGGTGTCATTGGTGGGTTATTTAGAGAAGAGATCAGAAGAAACATCAGCTTGCCTGCAACAGGAATCAAGGATACAATAAAAGTCAGGTATAACATTGTGGCTCCCATGTCAAAATGCTATAGAGGAAGGCGTATTGCTTTGGACTCTATCCTTGAAGCTCATACTACGCAATTTGGTAAACTATGGGACTATGAGACTGAACTCATAAGAACGCATCCATGTATCACCACTGAGCTCTCAACTGTCAACGTGAATGACGTAGACATGTTTGATTGCTTCTACATCTGTTTTGAAGAATTTCGTAAGACTTGGAAGAGTTGTTGTAGACCGATCATTGGTTTAGATGGATGCTTTCTCAAATGGGAGTTGAACGGAGATTTGCTTGCTGTTGTTGGTAGAGATGCTGATAATAGGATGTACCCTATTGCATGGGCAGTAGTTAGAGGAGAAAACAAAGACACTTGGGGTTGGTTTGTGAAGAAGCTTAAGCTAGACCTTGGCTTGGGGACGGGTGACAAGTTGACAATCATTTCTGATAAGCAAAAGGTAATGTTCTCTGTTTTATGAGTGTATTTTGCTTCCTTTTGCTTATCAGTGTTTTTTGAATATGGCAGGGTTTAGTGCTTGCCATAGAGGCTGAACTTCCACATGCAGAGCATCGTATGTGTGCTAGGCATATATATGCTAATTGGAAGAAGAAAGGTTTTTCAAGATCAGAGTACACGGCTTTGTTTTGGGGAGTAGCGTACAACTACCTTGAATGTGAATATGAGGAGAAGATGAAGTCATTAGAGTCATATGATCTTGCTGCGTATCAAGCTTTGTTAGATACAGAACCACATCGATGGTCTCGGGCATTTTTCAGTGTGGACTCACATTGTGCTGATGTGCATAACAACTTATCAGAGAGTTTTAATAGGACCATCAAGATGGCAAGATCAAAGCCTGTGCTTAACATGCTATAGGATGTAAGAAGACAGGTTATGAGAAGAATTTCTAGAAGGTCTCTAAAAGCAGAGAAGTGTGACACTATTGTTACACCAATAACCATGACTTTGTTGGAGAAAGCAAGAGTACAAAGGCAATATTGTTCTACATTACGCAGCAGCAAGAGTGTGTATGAGGTGAATGAGTTTGATTGTGGATATACAGTGAATTTGTCCACTCACCAATGTGCTTGTCGAAAATGGGATCTTACAGGTATGTAGTTATGTAGAACAATATTGCTTTTGAATTAAATGTTTAGTGTCTGCTTCAATTGAATTAAATTTTTACTGCCTGCTTCAATTGAATTAAATGTTTAGTGTGTTCTTGACGATAATCAAGAATGCTTTGAATGCTTATGGCAGGGATTCCATGTAAGCTTGCTTTGTGTGTTCTTGACGATAATCAAGATGATCCAGTGCGTTATGTTGCTGATTATTACTACACTCGTGTATTGAAAAAGACATATGAAGAAAACATCAAGCCTGTCAACGGTGACAAGCTGTGGAAGAAGACACATAAGCCTCCAATAGCTATACCTGAGGTTCGCAAGCCAAGAGGTCGACCAAAAACCAGATACATGAGAAAGGACCCTTTTGAAGATCTACAAAATCCAGGGAAAGCAACAAGACATAGAAGGATTCCGCATTGTTGTCGTTGTCGTCAAGCTGGTCATATTAAGACAAGTTGCAAGAATGAATTAGTGGTTGTTGAGGGACCAAAAAACAGACGTGGTAGACCTCGTAAACATCCAAGTGAGGTACATTTTTGGAACTTGTCTCTGTGTTTTTATGTTTCATTGTTTTTTTCTTAGTTTTCTTCTCTGTTTTAGGGTAATCCAAAGTCACCACCTAAGCCAAGAGGAAGCAGGACTCCAACCATTGGAAGTAGCTCACAGGCGGTAAGTTTCAAGTCTATGATCTATCATTCAGTTTGTTTTTGAATTTGCCTAAGAAACTTATTCTCGCATCTCACAGCAAGCAAAAAGATCTAGAAAGGAAAAAAGTTCTGCTACAACCTCCCAACAAGCAGGTGAATCAAGCTCACAAACGCCAGTGACTTGTAGTGCTTCACAACCATCACTTTCTTCAAATCAAGTAAATCCACATGTCAAGAAAGCTTCAAGAGGGCGACCACTGAAGATTACGAAAACTGGTAACATTCCATGCTGCATTGGAACATTTTGGAGTCCTTACACCGATCGGCCATTTGAAGTTTTTGGGGACAAGATTTATGAAAGGTCTGAAAATAACCCACATCCTCCAGAAAACCAACCACAAGACGATGCTTAAAAGTAGTGTGTTTCTGTTTTTTTTTGGTATCTTATGCTTTGGCTTAAACTTTGTGTTTCCATAAACACTCTGTGTTTTCATTTCTATATCTAATATTTGGTTATAGACTCTGTGTTTTCATAAGCTTTGGCTTAGACTTTGTGTTTTCATAAGCTTTGGCTTAGACTTTGTGTTTTAAGCATTGTGTAACGCATGGGATGAAAACTAAGAACATGTTTACTTTTGGCTTAGACTTTGTGTTTACTTTTGGATGAAAACTAAGAACATGTACTCTTTCGATAAAGATCAACCATCACAAAATTATAAATAACAAGAACAATGTCAACAAAGAAAAGAGATACGATACATATGTCTAAAAAATTAAGATAGTAGAACACAATACCATAAAGACTCAATGTCAACAACACTTGATATTCTACTCCAAAGACATTAGGTATTGCACTGTACTCTTCTCTTTAAAGATCAGCACTTCCCGCTTAAGTGATTCACATTCCTCACGGGTTTGCTTTAATTCATCCAATAGGGCACTCGGAGCTTGTGCTTTTATCGCATTTTTGAATGCCATCTCTTGCTTCAAGTTCCTAATCTCTTCTTTTTGCTCTCGAATGACATCTCTTGCCTCCAACAATGCTAGATGTTGCCACCCGTGTGGTTTCTCTTCATCAAACCAACGGAAAAAGTTGCAAGATTCATATCCGCTATCCATTTTACGTCCTCTACACGTGTAGAACCTACACCCAGTATTTGCATCAGTCCAAGCTTTTACAATTTTTGCTGGCCGATTACAGTCACACACAACACATTTGTCATCGATAGATGAACTCGTAGATGAACTAGCCATCTGCCAATAATTACATAGAACCCAAAACATTGGATGAACCCAACATAGCTTTTCTAAATATCAACTACGATATTACTTAGCAATTTTTCCCTAATTGAGAAAACATTATCACTGAAATATCACTGAAACATTATCGCGATTTGATTGTTGCTACTTCATTCTGTTTCCATTATAATTTTTAGTGTGAAACATAGTTTATACCCATGACATGAAATGCAAATTCACTGAAATACACGACCTGAAACAGAGTTCTTTCCATGTCGTGTCAAATTGTAAAAGTGAAAGACTTACAATTTGTCTCTTCTCGAACCGTTTTTGCCCTTGATTCATTGTATTGCACCTCCTAGACCTCGACTCCAGTGCATCCGATTCTCCCTTCGATTTCTTCTCTTCTTCGATTTTCTGGGTTGTCACCCTCTTAAGAATCCTAAATCCCCAAAATCGATTTGGGGATTTTTTTTTTTTTTTTGCTGTGTTTTTGTCCCGTCTTGTTGTAACTTAAGTTTTGTTTTGTTTTGTTTTTTTTTTTTTTTATGTTTTTGCCGGGGAAAACAAAAGATAAAACTATTTTTTTTTTAATTTCAAATATAAGAAATTGTTTTTTACCACGTTTTTATTAAAATTGAACGGGGTTAACTATTCCGTTTAAATTTTTGACGGTATGAATAAATTTGCCACATTGAGGATTTGAAGTGTTAGTTTCGTTACCTTGAAGGTTTAAAGTGATAGTGTTATTCTCTCAAGGTTTAAAATGTTATCTTTTTCATCTTTGGTGGTTAAAAATGTGATTTTCCCTTTTATTAATTGTTTGAAACCGACATTTTTGTCCAGTCAAACCCTAATTACGTGACCAGATGAAAAATATCACACTTAGGTTTATTGTGATTAGCACGTCGGGACAAATGGCTTGAAATGACAACTTAATGTGATAGAATATATTGTTATCCATTTCCACATCTTGTGGTTATTTCTCTACCAATTCTTCTAACTCTACTAAGATTTTATTTAATGTTTTAAGATTTACCAAAATGTTTTAATAAGGCCTAATGGACTGTAGATAACATTAGCACTACGAAATTTCTAAATCAATGACCAAAAAACAGGATCCACATTCAAACATTTGATAAAGCATTATTGGGCTTAAACCCATAACAATAGTATTTCTTTTTCTTAGATAATTTTTTTTTTATAGGTCAGCGTCTCAGCGATGCGAATTTGAAGGGTATTTACGTCAATTCAATTCAGACAATAATAAGCAGACTCTGTCACTCTCCATCAGTCTCTCATCTGTTTTTTTTTCCGCATTTCGAAGCCATGGCTAGATTGGCTCCTCTCCTTCTCATTCTCTTCCTCTTCCTCTTCCTTCACGGCGTCGATCCATCTCCTCCTCCGTCATCTCCGCCGCACGCGTGCGACCCTTCGAATCCCACCACCAAACTCTTCCAGTTCTGCCGCATTGACCTCCCAATCATCCGGCGAGCGCGCGATCTCGTCTCGAGGCTAACCATAGACGAGAAGATCTCTCAGCTAGTGAATTCAGCTCCGGGGATACCCCGTCTGGGAGTTCCGGCGTACGAGTGGTGGTCGGAGGCTTTACACGGCGTAGCCGGCGTCGGTCCTGGAATCCGGTTTAACGGCACGGTTAAAGCAGCCACTAGCTTTCCTCAAGTCATCTTAACCGCCGCTTCCTTCGATTCCTATCAATGGTTCCGCATTGCTCAAGTACGTTCTCTCTCTCTCTCTCTCTCTCTCACCGTTTTTCTTGTGTTCGAATTTCGAAACTTTTTTTTTTGTGTGTGGAACTTAACAAGAATCAAGAATTTCCAAGTAATATCGTAACTTGAATTAAATCCAAAACTTTCGCATTTTTAAAAACATCACATGCTTTGTTTTCCAAATTTACCACTAAATTCCAAACATTATACACAAGCTTTATGTTCTTGAAAGGTTCCAACTTTAGTAAAAGTATATAAATCATGTAATACCAATTGCTAAAAGGTTAAACCTGTGGTATTTTTTGGTGTGTGTTTGTTATGATTTAAGACGTAAACTGAGAGAATAAGATGCACTTTACTGATATTGTAATCTGAATCCCACGAAATCCCGATTACAAGAGGTTCTAGACCGGCAAATCAACGAATCTAGAAGAGCTCCATTGAAGAACGTATATTGTTCAACAATCCAAATTTAGCAAATGCATAGTCTGAACTAAACGATAAAGACACTTATTTATATCAGCTAGAGACTCTAAATGAGCTGGAGTCTTTCTTTTATTCCTTATTCTTTAAGCGTGGTCAACTCTGTTGACTAACTCTGCAATTCTTCTTCCCTCACAATTTCGTCATTCAACTTCTTCTTCCTGAAGTAAGCTCTCTGTGGCATATCAGTGTTATATTTGGAACTAAAACTTGTTTAGACAATTTCTCTTTATGCAAAATAAGAAAGTTTTTGAATTGAGGTTTCAGGTAATAGGAAAAGAAGCAAGAGGAGTGTACAACGCAGGGCAAGCGAAAGGCATGACGTTTTGGGCACCGAACATTAACATATTTAGGGATCCACGGTGGGGAAGAGGCCAAGAGACTCCCGGCGAGGATCCGACGGTTACCGGAGCTTACGCGGTGGCTTACGTCAGAGGCCTACAAGGTGATTCTTTCGACGGTCGGAAAAGTCTCTCCGGTCACCTCCAAGCCTCCGCTTGTTGCAAGCATTTCACGGCTTATGATCTTGACCGTTGGAAAGGTATCACTCGCTACGTTTTCAATGCTCAGGTAAATTAAATTTCTCTCATCACTTTTCAACGGTTACCATCTTTTGACTCATCTTTGGGACATCAAAGTAGAATTTTTTCATAATGCCGTTTTTATAGTTTTTAAGTTATTCTTTGGTTGCACTTTTTACGTCTTGTCATGAATATAATCTTTTATCTTTATGTCTTGTCATGAATATGAATATATGTACGTAGATTATCATTATACTATAATTAATCTTCATGTTGAAATTCTGACGTGGAGACTGGTTGGAATAGAGTCAAACTTTGTTTGAAATTAGGAAAAAAAGAAATCAAGCTCACAATCTAATGATAAAAAAAAAATCAAGCACACAAAAGTTGTTTAGACAATTTCAAACTTGTTTATATTTTTATGAAATCAAACTAGTAAAAATTAAACTTATTCGTAAAAGTCGACTCTAAATCATTATCTTTCATAAAAATATATTTTTAGGTCTCCAAATGCACACATATTATATTGAAATTCCACTTTATTAATTCTAGGTTGGATAGGTATAACATTAACATCACAACACTCTTACAAAAAAAAAATGTTAAATATGTCTCTCTTTTTTTCTTAATCTCATGTTAATTATGATTATTCAGTGATATAATTCTTTTGACTTTTTTTTAAAAAAAGGTAAGCTTGGCTGACCTGGCGGAAACGTACCAACCACCGTTCAAGAAATGCATAGAAGAAGGTAGAGCCAGTGGCATCATGTGCGCTTATAACCGAGTCAACGGCATTCCCTCTTGTGCTGACCCAAATCTCTTGACTCGAACCGCTCGTGGTCTCTGGCATTTCCAAGGGTTCGTCTCTCTTCTTCTTCTTCTTCTTCTCGTTTCTTGAAATCCACTTAGCTGATCATTTAAACTAAATCGTCTCTTCTTTTTCAGATACATTACTTCCGATTGTGACGCGGTCTCAATCATCTACGATGATCAAGGCTACGCTAAATCCCCTGAAGACGCCGTCGCTGACGTCCTCAAAGCCGGCATGGACGTGAACTGCGGATCATACTTACAGAAACACACCAAATCAGCTCTTCAACAGAAGAAAGTGTCGGAATCAGACATTGACAGAGCTCTAATCAATCTATTCTCCGTTAGGATTCGTCTCGGCCTCTTTAACGGCGATCCAATCAAACTGACTTACGGAAACATCAGTCCTAACGACGTTTGTTCTCCGCCTCATCAAGCGTTAGCACTCGAAGCAGCTCGTAACGGTATCGTCCTCTTGAAAAACGCTTTTAAACTCCTTCCTTTCTCCAAACGCAGCGGCGTTTCTCCATCGTCGTTGGCTGTGATCGGTCCAAACGCTTACGCCGCTAAAACGCTTCTCGGTAACTACGCTGGACCGCCTTGCAAAACCGTGACTCCTCTTGACGCCTTGCGCGGTTACGTCAGAAACGCTGTTTATCACAAAGGATGCGATTCCGTGGCCTGCTCTAACGCTGCGGTTGATCAAGCGGTTGCAATCGCGAGAAATGCTGACCGTGTGGTCTTGATCATGGGACTAGACCAGACTCAAGAGAAAGAAGATATGGACCGTGTGGACCTTAGCCTTCCCGGAAAGCAACAAGAGCTTATAATGAGCGTTGCGAAAGCTGCAAAGAAACCAGTTGTTCTTGTTCTGATTTGTGGCGGTCCTGTCGACATCTCGTTTGCAACGAGTAATGATAAAATTGGAAGCATTATTTGGGCGGGTTATCCTGGAGAAGCCGGAGGGATTGCTCTTGCTGAAATCATATTCGGAGATCACAACCCCGGTAAAGACTTCTCTTCTTCAACAATCAGTGAAGAAGCTTTAATTTTTGCTTCTTCTAAACTTAGATTTTGTGTGTGTAGGAGGGAGATTACCTGTTACTTGGTATCCTCAGAGCTTTGTGAATGTGAAGATGACAGACATGAGAATGCGGTCCTCAACTGGATATCCAGGAAGGACTTACAGATTCTATAAAGGCCCTAAAGTGTTTGAGTTTGGTCATGGTCTCAGCTACTCGACTTACTCTTACCTGTTCAAGAACCTGGCTCAAAGCAATATCTGTTTCAACCAATCGAAAGCTCAAATCAACTCGGAGTCTGTTCGATACGCTCTGGTTTCAGAAATGGGGAGAGGAGGTTGCAATATAGCCAAGACTAAGGTGAGTGTTGTGGTTGAGAATCGAGGGGAGATGGCGGGAAAACATCCCGTGCTGATGTTTGCGAGGCACGAGGGAGGAGGAGAAGACGGGAAACGCGCAGAGAAACAGCTCGTCGGGTTTAAGAGCATTGTGCTAAGTAATGGAGAGAAGGCGGAGATTGAGTTTGAGATTGGTCTATGCGAGCATCTGAGCAGGGCTAATGACGTCGGAGTTATGGTTGTTGAAGAAGGAAAGTATTTCTTAACCGTTGGAGATTCAGAGCTCCCTATTATGGTTAATGTCTGAATCTGAAAACATAAAAAAGACACTTCCTCTTGAATTGGCTTTTTGGATTGAAATACCATGTAATGAACATGATTTGTGTGTATCTAATACAATACATATTTTAAAACTGTTCTTGATGATTCTTTTCTCACTACATAGGAACTCAGAGAGTGAAAGACAAAAAAAGAACCGATTTTTCGGTTTACTTCAGGAACACATTAGGTGAGGGTCTCATCAAGCTTCTGTCTGTATTGTGCCAATCTCTGAAACCAAGAAGCATTGTGTCAGCAAACTCATAAAAGAAACCAGACAAACGATTGGTTTGGTTTGGTTTACCTTAGTATAAGCATAGACACCAGCTTCTGTAGGACCGACCGGGCTTCCTCGTCTCATGAATTTTCTGTCTTTGAAGATGTAGAGTAACGGTAAACCCGTAGATAGCTCTAGACTTGTAACCTGAGAGAAGCAAAACAGATTTAAAGTCTTAGAAAATTCGCAAAACCAAGTGATAAAAAAAGACTGAATCTGGACTGGAACCAGATTGGTTTGTTACCTCCTGAGAAGTTAATTTGTCAAGATACATAATGATAGATCGCAAAGAGTTCCCGTGAGCAGCAATCATTACGTTGTTTCCAAATGCAAGCTCTGGTTGAATCTGCATTCGTATTTAAAACGTTTTTAAGGATCTGCATAAAAACGATTACGTAAGTAAGAAAAGAAAAATGAAAAGAATCTTTCATTCATACATTGTCTTCAAAATAAGCCACAGCTCTCTCAGCGCACATCTCCAAACTCTCGCCTTTAGGAGGAGGTATGTGGTAACTCCTGCGCCATTCGTGAACTTGCTGTGTTCCATATCTTTCCGCTGTTTCTTTCTTGTTTAAACCCTGTAACTCTCCATACCTAACTCAAGACAAATAAACGCCAGAAACTGTATATAAGTTTTTATGATCTTTCGTACAAAAGAAACACAAGAGAAGCCGCATTTGTTGTTTTTACATTCTCTCATTCAGCTGCCAAGCCGCTATAACCGGGATAGATTGCTTTCTCGTTTCTTCGCTGAAAACATGACTCCAAGTTTGCGCCTTTTCGCTCTCATCGTGCAAGATGATTGGAACCTAGAGAATTGACACAACAAGTCAAATAGAGGAATTTTTTGAGAGAAAAAAAAAAGCAATAATCTTTTCGATTTTTTTGTAACCTTCTTGCAGCGATGCTGAGTCATAGCAAGCATTGCGGTCATTTGAGCACGGATTAGAGATGATGTGAAGATCAAATCTACCGGTATGTTGCTAATTCTCTTCCCGGCTTCAATAGCTTCTGCCACACCTTTCTCAGTCAATGGCACATCAACACAGCCCGTGAACAGATTCTTCTCGTTCCATAACGACTCTCCATGCCTAATCAATATAAGAGATGCTTCATCTGAAAAAAACATATGTTGAAAACAAAGACTCGGTTTCAGACAAAAACTTGATTCAATGTTTCTTCATCACTCTTTTTCTCATAATATACATACACTCATGAGACCAAGAAGAAAGCAGCTTTACTTGATTTTTTCTTGGATTCATGAGGGATGCTCTTGGAAGGAGACAAGACAGTGTCAAGAACGGGAATCTGAGATGCAGTTGCTTCGATCTTGAATCCTTTGTGTCTGAATTTCATCGGTACATTCAAAGGCTCCTTAAGAAACTGAGAAGCTTTGAAATCGGAAGGTCTATGAGAGACAACAGACCCGATCGCATGGTGAGACACAACCGTAGCCATTTCCGAGAATTCCTATGCGTAATAAGAATCAACATAAGTAATCAAGAATACTAAAGCTAACTAAAGATCTCAAATTCAAGACCCAAAACGCAAATCACAAGATACACTATAGCATAAACAAATTCGATTGCGTATGTATACCCAAAAATCGAAAGAAAGAAACTGAGATTAAGAAGGGAAGTTGAAAATCCAATGCAGGTCAATTACCTGTAAAAGGGTATGACGACGAAACCGAGGATGGAGAAGCAATAGAACTAAGATTTCAGAATACCCACCTAAACCTCAGACCCAAATATTAACGCTTTATATAGGATTTTTGACCCAAAGAAGAGAAAGCTCTCGTTTTTTTTTTGTCTTTTTGTTGATGGGAACACGACGCGAGGGTTGTTGAAGAAGGTGTGGCGTTTTTTAGCGATCGATTTCGAAAGAAAAATGAAAATGAAAAGTGTCGTATTTAATTATTAATTAGGGTTTATTTGACTCCTTTTTTTTTTACGAATTGGAATTTTTCTGACGTTGACCAACTGGGATTGACATTTGGCAATTTGCTAGTTCTGGTTTCTGCCTTTTGGCCCCCCATTTCTCCACATCTCGTGATTTTGTTTTGATATTCCCTTTTGATTATCTCATTTATTTTGATTTGATATTCCCTTTCTCCACATCTAGTGGTTGATCTGTGTTTCACATAGAATTTTGTGTTATACTTAGAAGAAAACTTGATAAAATCAAATCTTTCATTAAATTTTGTATTTCACAAAATAAATAAAATTTTTAAATTTTAATATTTATAGTGTTTAGTGGTTTGTATATCTATTTAATATATATATATACAATATTTAGAAAACAATTACATAATATATTAATCAAACCTTTAAACTCAAATTTGGTTTGTAAATAATATTTCTGTATGTTTATAATTTTCAAATATCCATAATCACATACCCAATTTCAGGTAGTTACATTAGCGTCAAATTATTTCTACAAAAACATCATGTAGTTAGTCATTTAATTATTTGGGAGTATCTCAATTCTCTGACGTGTTTCGGATGTACATTCATAATCTCTCTCTCTCTCTCTCTCTCTCTCTCTCTCTCTCTCTCTCTCTCTCTCTCTCTCTCTCTCTCTCCCTTTTCTCCCTCTCTTTTTTT